>VXAX01003044.1:188965-212452 GCA_013399835.1 Leptocoma aspasia | reverse complement strand
ACTATATATATATGTATATATATATATATATTAATATTTAAAGACTGGAAGGTCCCTTAATTGCAGTGATCACAAGACTGCAATGTTTAAAATTCTGAAAAAAACCAAAACTACCAAGGCAAATAGAATCACATGGACTTGGGGAGAAACAACTTCGGCTTGTTCAGGAATCTTCTTGGCTGGATCTCATAAGAGTCTGAACTAGAGAACAGGAGTGCCATTGGGAGCTGATTGACCTTCAAGGACAATGTCATCAGTAGAGTGGTCTATGCCAAAAAAGAATGCGTACAGGTATTGCAGAAAGAAGCCACACAGGAATTGCAGAAGACCCACATGGGTGAACAGCAGAATCTTGACTGAAGATAAGCAAAACTAGAATGTACACAGAAGGTAGAATCTGGGATGGGCTTCCTGGTTATTTCCGACAGAGGCATTGCCCGAGCGTGTAGAGGTGAGGTTAGGAAAGCAGTAGCTCGGTTGGATCAAGACTATAAAAGAAACAAGGCTGACTTTTGTGAGTACATTGGCAGCAAAAGGCAGCCTAGGGAAATTGGGCCCATTGCTCAGTGGGGCACAGGATTAAATGACAAAGGACATGAAAAAGGTCAAGCTGACAGAAAGTTCATGAATTTCAGCAAAGGTGAATGCTGAGTCTTGCTTCTAGGTTGGAATAATTTGCCATGCAGCAGTATGGGCTTGGTGCCAGCAGGGCAGAAAACATCTTTGCAGAGAAGGTCATGAGCAGGTCTTGGTAAAGAAAGCCAAGAAAAGAAAGCCAACTCCATTCTGCAGAATATTAGTAAGAAAGAAGCCAGTAGGCTGAGGGAGGTAAAGCTCTACTTCTATTAAGCACTTGTGGGATTGCATCTGGACTATTATTGCAGTTTGATCACCCCATTTACATAAAATACATTGATGTCTTGGAACTGAAGAAGCTACTGAGATGGTGGGAGGGATTGGAGTACAGGATGAATGAGGAGAGGTTAAGAGAGCTGCGTTTGTATAGTCCTAAGAAGATAAGCTGCAGGGAGGGTCTCACTGCTCTCTTCAGGTACTAAATGACAGTGTACAAAGATGAAGATGGATTCTTAATGGTGCATGACAATATAGCAAAATACAATGGGTACAGTTGGTAAATATAATGAGAACAATCAAATAGTGGAAAGGGATTCCCAGTGTGGTGTGCAATCTCCACGTTAAAGACATGATAAACTTGACTGGACAAGTACCTGAATAACCTGATCTCCTTGTCCTTACTTTGAAAAGAGGTCCCATGAGGCTACGTAATTCTACTGCTCTATAGACACTGCTCAAAATAAGATAGATCATTAAAAATAAAAGTGTCATGAGTATAAAATAAATATTTAAAGTACCTAACTTTCAATCTTAAAGTTTTCTTTAGTGTTTGAATGTAAACTTTTGCTGTATTTCTGAGAAACCAGATAGAAACTGAAATGCAGCACTGTCAGTTTGTTTCTGGCATAAATAACAAAAGATGTTTGGAAAAGCTCTTGTTAGGAGCTCCTGAGTTTTACCTTCTGATTTTCAGAAAAGGGCTGTATGCAGAAGTACAAGATAAGCACTGAAGATGCTTCTGACTTTATCTGAATTGAACTCTACTGTCAAAAAAATTCAATATTTGTTAATTATTTATAATGGGTCCAGAAATTAACGGAGTGAAAACCAATCATACAGTGCTGGGTTTTTGACCATGTTTTGATTTTTCACAGTTGCTAAAATCAATACAGCTTTTTGTATGACAAATATTTTTTGTTACATCAGAACATCATTAAGTGAAAACCATTTCCTCCATTCTTATGAAAATAATTTATGACTTTATTGGAAGTAGAGCCAGGATTTTAATATCACTTTGTCATTTAACTGCACTATTTAAACAGAAAGAAATAACAAAAATATTCCTGGTTAACCTGAAAGTGAATTTGCACTAAGCATTCTTAGTCACTAATATTTCTAGCAGTATAAGTGTATTTTCCTTCTAGTAAAAATATCTCAATATATGAGGATATAAATAAATAAACTCCAGTGGTAATTAAGGCTAACATAGATTTTAACAGAGGCATTGAGGTTTTTGGTTGGTTTGGTTTGTTGTGGTTTTTTTTAATCTATTGAACTGAGTAATGTACTCTTATCTGGACAAAATATTCTAATGGTATTAAATTGCCAGGAATTCTGGGCTCTAAGGAAATACATAAATAATAACCAGAGGTTTATTTCTCTATGAAGAACAAAACATGACTGTTTCTGTTCAACTGTAGTGATTGTACTGTACTTAGTCTCCAGCCTTTCACAGTTTCATAAATAAAACTTAATTTCTTTCAATGTGCCTGAAGTACGTGAGCAGGTGCATGTACTTACATTATGCCAGGAGTAAAGCATTATTTATGTCAATTAAAAGAAAGAAGTATTTATAGAAATTTATAGTATTTAGTGATAATTCTTTATATTGAAGCAGTGGAGACATACATTTTTGTATGATGTGAACGGCAATGTCAACAATATCTTGATAAACCTTAGAGGCTTAACTGTCAAAATTGTCAAAATTATAGCCAGGGACATGTTAATAGCTGTGGTGGTGTTGTTTTCTACCTAGAGATGGACTGAGGGAGGTGACCTTACTGTGAGATTTATTGTAATACTTTGCACAGCATAGAGGATCAAACTGTAGCTATAATTTTACTTGCCATTAGCTGTCAGTTAAAAAATCTGCTGGGAAGATGTCCTATTCACAGATTTCTTTATAGTACAGCCTAAAATTACATATTTGAGCACATTCAGTTGACAGTTACATGAAAGTAATGATACAGTTGAGAGGAAATAAATACTTTGAAGCCAACGAAACTTAGTTCCATAAGTAAATGGAAATTTTATTAGAACATGCCCTCCATCGAATGAATATAATTTAAACATAGATGACACAAGAAATTGTCTTATAATTATACATATTGAAGGGCTATTCTAACATTAAGCACCATGTGATAATTATTCTTTACAGTTTTATTGTTACGTATTCTGCAATTTTCAGTTTGCACTATTTTGCTTAAAGCATTGCAAGCTAATGACATTCAGACGTGATAGTCAGAGTGTGGTATACCTGAGAATCCTCTAATAACTTCTTACAAGATGGTGAACTTTATTGATTGACTCAACTACTTTGCAGTAATCATTGCGGGTGGGGTGGAGAGGAGGAGTTAGTCAACGGTTGGGAAGATTTTGAAATTGGCAAATGATTTTCTCATTGAGCTCAAGTCAGCTTCAAGTTGTGTGAACCAGCAGCCTCTCTGGCTTTTGCAAAAAGAACGTTGAATACTTTTCCTGAGCAGTTTCAGTCACAGATGCAAAAATCTGGCTGTACAATTCCAGGGCATTTATCTTTGAGTTATACTGAGAGATGAGAATGTCTGGCTCTGATGGGGATGTAAACTGAGGGCAAGGAGTGGTCTTCTGGATCAGTGAGAATTACATTTTTGGTAGAAACAGGGAATGCCTTCAGAATCTGCCCTATGAGGGAAATTAAGATTGAAGTTTTTTTACTCTGTTGAGCTATAAGGCTAAACCCTGGGACTTGACATACAATATATGGTGATTTTCAGTGATGGAGAATCAATTTATGGAGAGACCCACCCAGACTGCAAGAGAAGCTGGAGCAAGCTTTGTATGTTTTATTTTTTTCAGGCTTGGGGGTAAACTGTTGATGGAGTTAAAATACTCAAGAGAGGAAAAATAGTCCCTGCTTGTTAACTTAAAAAATCAACTAAAAAATAGTGAATTGATACATAATATAGAGGTAAATTAATAAATTTTGCAGGGTAGTGGGGTTTTTTTGTATTTTTTTAATGTGTACTTTAATTATTAGGGGTACCTATGTAGATATCTCTCTTCTAAGCACCACAGAAGTTGTATTGAAAAAAGTAACTATTTTCTTCTTTTGCATATTTTTTTTCCCAGCACATATTGTTACTGGCTATTCAAGACTTTGGTCAATATTTTGTCCCTTCTTTTTGATCATAAATTATGGATGTAATGTCTTAAGATCCTTATTTGGGAAACTGCTTGAGCAAAACCATTTGCTTTTTCTGAGGGCTGTCTCTGCTTTAGAATTTACACTGTGGGGGAGGATGGGTTAACTTCCAAGGTGTGGATTCAAACCGATATCTTGTTTGCATCCCAACTGCAACTCTATGTTCAGCTAAAAAGAAAACTCATTATCAAGTTCCTCTATCTGACTTGCACACTGTTTAAATAGGAGCAGGATGTGTCATGACCATAGCAAAGAGAAGGGAAGCAATACTGTGAATATACAAGGAATCTCATGTGTTGTTTGAAATGGCAGTTTCCTAACACAAAAATGAGAGCTTTTACATTTTCACATCAAGAAGATTAGAATGGTGAAAGGCATTGAAGAACACCATGTCAAGTCACTGAACCATCTCCCTTGCAGATCTTTATTTTTCATGTCATTTTAGGACTGCATGGAAAACATTGGAAAATTAATGAAGATTGCAATTTGATGGAAAAATGTGCAACAGTATAAAATAATAAGGAAAAAAAAGAAAGCAGGACTAAGAGAACTTAACCTCTTTAATGACTAATTGTGTTTAGTTAACTATTCCAGTTAATTACCCTTGTGAGTTAACTATCCTTGCAGATGGTCTTTTCTAGCAACAGGAAAGCGTTTTTTAGCTTTACGTTATATAATGCCATTTAGCTATTATCTAAGTGATCTTTATTAAAATAATCTTGAATTATTTTAGAACTTGTCCCCTAATTTTTCAAGCCTGAATTGATATGAATAGTCCTTTCTTTCTGCATTGCAGCCTTTGTGAAAGTATGTAAGAACTTTGAGATTGTAAGTATACAGCTTGTGGATTTACACAAAAATCTTTAAAAACTTTACACTATTAAAGAACATTTTTAATTTTTTTTTCCTGCTATATAGACAAAAATGATCATATTTAATTTTTGTGTATCAGATCAACATTTTTTGTAGAAATGTTTCTCTCAACAGAACAATTGTGCATTTGAGATTGAAAGAAGTTTAGAAATCCAGCTTTGACTATGTCCATTAATAAGGTTTTGCTTACCTTTTTCTGAATTCTTTGAAGTAAATCTTGTTTTAAGGAAAGTAGAGATTAGGATAAAAGAATAACACTTGCAGCTGATTTAAACCTCTTCTGCCATGTATAATTTTATTATTTGCTCTAAAACATCTAGATGTCAAACCTCAATGCAAAATCCAGCGCAGTTATACTTCTATAAAGCTAGAGGCTTAAGTGTGTACCAGAAAATCCTACTGTGTCCCAGAGATTCCTCAAAATCAACAGCAGCCACCAGGAGATGTTCCTGCTTCCATTGGCCCTGGTAGTATCAACTTTCTATATCCAGCCTCGCTGCAGCTCCAGAGAAGTAGGAAGAAATCTGTGTTTGGGGGTTCTTGTTAGGCTGTTCCAGGATCCAGTTCGTAGATTTTAGATACACCTAGGTAAAGGCCAGTTTGTTACCCAGTTCCTGCTAATCAAACTCAACTGAAGCAAAGTTAAGGTAAAATTCAAGCACTAGCATCTGTCTATAGTATTCAAAACAGTCTAGACCACACAGTTTAAAGCATTTTTAGGCTAAAGTAAGAGGCATTGCAGTTATCCTTGCTGCACAAGCCTTGCATCAAATTATTTGTTCCTCACTCCTTGAGCTGAATTATACCTATGCTATCAAAATGGCAATCTTACACTGTTTCTGCTTGTACTAAACCTCAAATTACACTTGCTCAAAAGGTTTTGTAAAGTTATTTACAAAGCACACTTGGCAGCCTCTTACATTTCATTGCATATGAGTTAACACTGTATAACAATCTGTACTTTAAAACTGTGGGCTACAAAGACCTCTGTAGAATAACTGAATGATAAAATTTCATTGGGACCAGATGTATTACATGCTGAGATCACCCCTCCCTAGACATAATGTGAAAGTAAACTAACAGGAGCACAGGAAACAGCAGCAAGTGTTCATGATATATGAAAACGTGCAAAAAAGTTGATAAAGAAGTTACCGGTTTGTGCTTATTTATTGGCACTACTACTGAGAATGCCTGCCTGAACTGTGTTAGGATGTTTAATTCTGAAGAACTTACACAGAAATTGAAGCATTTTGGTTGTATTACTGTCTAACTTTACTGTTAATATCATAACTGTTCACCTATCCCTTTCTTGATGCAACATTTTCTTGAAGGCTTAAAATCTGTGATACAGGGAAATCATTCAGTAAAGCCATATGTTTCACTAAGGATTTGCACCATCAGAGCTATACAGAAGACTTTACTTGTGGACAAGTCCTGGGAATTCCCTGCTAGGTTGCACATTTAGTTTACAATTTCTGTATCAAGAGAATGCATATGCTTGGTCTGTAGACTGAGCAGCACTGGCTCTTGAAGGGTAAAGCTAAGTCATGTCATCACATGAATCATTATATTCATTAGCATTCATTTCCAGAGGGATTTTGGTCACTTGAAAGCTTTCAATATGTGACAAAAAACCCTCACAGAACAGCAGAAACCAAGATTACTTTCCTGTGTTTGAATTCAAACATGATAACAGCTGACTCTACAAGAGACCATCTAGTATACTTCTAGCATATATCATATTTCTATGCACCTACCTATGGGAATTGGGCATTAAATATTTTTTTCTGTAAATGATCTGTCATTTGTGAGAACATATTCCTCCCCAGCTGGAGAGCTTGGTGGTTTTTTTTCTTGCTGAAATTCCTGACATTACTCTCTACCCATTTCTCCTGCCTGTTGACATCCTACTGAGTTGCAGGACAGCCATCTGGTTCATCTCTCATTCCCCCCACCCACCCCTGGTTTATATCATCTGCAATCCACAGAAGAGTGGACTATGTCTCATTTTTCAAGTCATTTATGAAGACGTAAATAGTACTGGCCCAGCTATTGACATCTGGGGTACAGCACTGCCTTCCAGCTGGACTTTGTGCTGCTTACCACAACCCTCTCTGCCTGGCCCAGCAGCCAGTTTTCCATCCACCTCACTGCACTTACATAACCCATACTTCATCAGCTTGTCTGTGAAGATGTTACAGGAGTGTCAAAAGCCTCCGTGATGAGGATGAGGTAATCAACACCCACTGCTCCTCCCTCAGCCACCAAGCTGGCCTCCTCATTATTGAAGGGAAACTTATGATATTAAGTTGGTTAACCACAATTTCCACTTCATAAATCCATGCTGACTGCTCCTGATAATTTTCTTGTCTTTCATGTTTCTGGAAATATTTTCCAGTATTAGATGCTCCATCACCATCCTGGTGGTGGAGGTGAGGTTGATTCCTGTATATTCCTGGATCTTTCCTCTTGTCCCTCTTGAATAGAGGAGCGATATTTTCTTTCTTCCAGTCTTGAAGAACTTCTGGTTGCCACACAATGACATCAGTCAGTTCCCACAGTACTTGTGGGTGCTTTCTATCAGGCTTCATGGGCTTATGTATGTTCAGATTATTTAAAATTTGCCTAATATGATTTTTCTCCACCAACTTCTTCGTTACTTCAGACTTTGCCACTGGAGAAAGAGGCCTGTGATTCCTGAAGGCTAGTTTTCCAGAAAAGACAGAGCTGCAGAAGTCATTGAGTACCTCAAGGCAAAACACTTAATCAGAAATATGTTTGGTTTGAGTCATTTCATAGAAAGTTTTTGTAGACCATTTCCTGAATTTCTATCAGAGTGTTGTGAATCACAGGTTTTCCAGGCCATGTGGGCGTTATATCCATGGAGTTAAAAGTCTACCTACACCATGTGTTCATGTCTCAGTGTCACAGCATAAGGCACTAAAGTGTCATTGGGTTTGAAGTTTCCTGTGCATAGAATGCAAAAATAGCCTGAAGGTTTGTGAGGTTGATGGTCACTTTACATCAATGTATTTTGTTTTTTTCCCTTGCTCTGAGAATTTAGAAGTACTGATGTCAGATGGTAGATAATTTTATTTGTTCTGTTTTCATGGTGACTAAACTACACTGAAAAGAGAGTTAAGTGACTTGACTTAGCTTGTAAGTGACTTTATTTCCTGCATTTCTTGAAATTTAATGCTTTTATGTTGTGTAAGTGTTTAGTTAATGTTGATTATGTGTAAACCTTAGATAATGGCTTTCTAAAACCTGCTGCACGTGTGCCTGGTAAATATGTTCCCTGAAATGATTTATATTTATTCTTTTATACTTCAAATCTCCTTTCTCTTTTCCCAGCCAGTGTAGGGAGAAAAATTGTCACACTAAAAGCCTGATTTTGTTCTGCTCTTGCACATGCAATCCATTTGCTCAGTGGGATTCCAGCTAAGTATAGAAACAAGAACGTCACACTGGGGGATGTATGCACCTAACAGAGACCTGAAAGCTTCCAATGTTAAGCTTTGCTAAAGGAAAATGATCTTAGTGATCTTACTCTGCTGTATCTCAGGCAAGAATTAGAGAAAAAAAAAAACAACCTGGTCTTGCTCACTTCAAACTTACTTGATAATATATGTCATATTATTTTAAATTGTTATCTGTATCTTGTATTTTCTTCAAGACACAGAAGGTAGTGTTGAACTTCACTAATTTTCTTAATCTGCCAGGATCTTTTTTGTTAGCACAGCTGGAATATGAGTTAAAACATAACTCCCTGCCCTGCACAGAGGTGTGTAGCAGACCACAAAATTTAGTGCTGTGTGTTCTGTTCTGTACAATGAGCTTTAGCCTGTTTCTCTGGTAAGCCCACTGCAATTACTGGAGCCACTCAAGGAATGAAGCCTCTCACAGTTCAAGTCAAGGCTTTGATTGCACCCTATTTTGTCTAGCACTTGATCAACAGATGTACTGAATTGTTTCAGACACTTGTTTTTTTCTTTAACCATAAGTGAAAGGAATAAACAGATACAGTGTTTGTTTCTCTCTAGTAATAATAACTTTTGTACAGTGAGAGAGGTGATTTAAAAAATAATTTAAATAACTCTTTCAGAAACAGCATTTCAGCCGTTTAATTTGGTTCTCAGAAGTTGTTTCCTAAAAGTTTTCTCTGTCAGTCACTGGCAGGACTAATGAACATATAAGCAGCCTTTCCTCAGAAAGCACTGAAAATACATCTGTTAGTTAAACTGTTTTCCTTTCTCCTGTGCCCAAATTTTATAAATATTTTAGACTTCCAGAGTATCATTTAGGATCATTCTGTTAGTAGAGATTATAATTAGGTGCATTGTAACTGGATTTGTGATGCTACACTGTAATTTTCAACAGAACAATTGAGAAAATATTAATAATGATACAAAGCAGATGGATAGTTCATACTAACTATATTCTCCATTAAGAATTACACAAATTACAAGATTATGAAGGACATCTGTAGGAATACAGAGCAGTCAGCATCTTCTAAGAGACACTGTACATTAATGTTTTCAAATAAAGTAATTGGTATCTGAAATCGCTTAATAAGCTTTTTATTTCTGCCCAAGAATAAAATTCGTACTGGTAAAGCTAAGCCATTTATGGAGTGTAAGTTTCTAGTCTTGATTATAATATCAATAAACTCTTACACAACAAAGAAAAGATGCAGGATGATGAAGGCAAGCTGGAGAACAGACAGAAATAAGCAAAGTTAGTGAGTTGTTCTAATAAGTAGACAGACTACGCTTGATGTTGCAACAGTGTCTAGTAGAAATCGTGGAGCCCATTCTCATTTTATAAAGAACAGACAAATTGCTGACCTCAGCCCAAAAAACCTGCAGGAATTACCCTAATGTTTGTAAACAGAGTTATAAACTTATATCTCTTGCTGTCACTGTGAGAAGGTGAATGTTTCTCTATTTGATTGAAATAATCATAGTTACAGTAACTGATGGAATGGAGCATGCTTTATTTTACTAAAGCTCAAGAACATAAATACATAATTATTTTTCATTATTAATTTACTAATATTCATTACTAGTACTAATTTACTAGTAATAATTACTAATCTTCCAATATTAGATTAAAAAAATAATTTGCCAAATAAAACTTATAGTATTTTGTACTGAAAAGCTGAAAGAAGAGCAGGTTATGCAGTTTAAAAATTCTTTACTAATGTTCATTCAGGCCCTCTTACTGCAAAAGATACACAACACTATTTGGGATACAGAAGGTGGCAGACATGTAGGTGGCCAAGGTCCAGGCACTGGAGACTGAGTGTGACTTGGTTCTATTGGGTAGATTGCTTAGCCCACTCTGTTTTCATCATTTTGTGGTATAAAATAAGAAGAAAATACCAAAATGCCGAAGAGAGCCTTTTCAGATTGTTTTTTTACGGTTTATTATTCAAACAATTTGTCTTGGCCTTCTAAATCCGTTGAGCTGCTCTAATGTCCTACTGCTCCATGTGCTACTGATCTCTTTGATAACTCTTCTATAACTCTTTTTTTTTTTTTTTCATTTCCTGAGCCAGTTCCTTATCAAAGTGTTTCCTTAAGGGTAAACAGTTTCTTCCACAGAGATCATGGAATCATAAAATCATAGAATGGTTTGGGTTAGAAAGGATCTTTAAAGGTCATGTAGTCCAACTTTCATGCGATGAGCAGGGACATCTTCAACTAAATCATGTTGTTCAGAGTCCCACCCAACCTGACCTTGAATGTTTCCAGGGGTGGGGTACGCACAACCTCTCTGAGCAACCTGTTGCAGTGTTTCACTATGACATTGTAAAAAGCTTCTTCCTTGCATCCAGTCTAAATCTACCTTCTTTCAGTTTAAAATCATGATCCCTTGTTGTATATCAACAGGCCTTAGTAAAAGATTTGTCATCACCTTTCTTATAATTACCCTATGTTATGCACAGTAGAAGACAGGAGTCTTGCAGCATGTCTCACTTGTGCTTTTCCCTGTGACCTAGTGGCAAAACTGGCTGGTAGCCCCATGGCTACCAATTTTGCCTCTTCTGCTTTCTGTTGGGGATTTGCAATTTCCTTCACCTTTTTCTCTCTAGGAGCTCTAAAAATGAAGATAGGAAAGTATTTCACCCTTTCTATTCCTTGACATTTTTCCCAGGTCTCATCTGCAATATCATAGCAATAATATTTTATTTTTTCCTGGAGTAGCCTTGGGAATCAGATCACGGATCAACCCCAATAATGTCTTGGTTTGTGCCCCTCCATTGTGTCCCGACTCCAACTCTGTTTTCATTTTGCAGGACTTGAGCACAAACAGGAATGCCAAGTAAAACAGCTGTACTGGCAGGCGTCATTCTGGAGATGAGAATGATGACATTAGACTGAAATAGGTGAGGAAGGCAAATTAATTAAGCACTTGATTAAGTACTTTGTCTTCAGAAAAGAGGCTTTTTTTTTTTTTACAGGATCTCTCATCTCTAAATTCAGGTTTCCTGCAGTGCAAGAATACAAATGTGAATAACAGAAAGTTAAAAAAAATATTACTCCCAATGAAAAATAAATAAAAATTTATTTTCTTGATAAAAGTTTAATTATTGCCTTGCAAGGATATGAAGTTAGCAAGGATATGAAGTTAGCAGCTCATCTGTGTTTCTGTCCTGTGCAAAGTTACTCAAGTAGAGTGGGCAGAGGTTCAGATTTCATTTTATCTGAGTGATGATTGCAAGTAGATTTTACCCCATGAAATTTGGCATGCCCCATTTTTCTGTTTGTAACATAGAGATAATAAGCATTTTCATTCAGGGAAGGTTTCTCCTCAAAAATACATTTTTTAATACATTTCCACCTATGCAGTACAGGGGCTGTCTCCTTGCAGTGTGCAAGGAGTGATTGTGTAGTGCAACAGGGGTCTTCATGTTGTCGCTCTGTATCACCACCAGCTGCCGTGAATAGAAAAACATTTTGCAGCTGGTGGTGGCCATTTAAAAGCTCTGTCTGGTCTTGACAAGAGGTGTGAGAATGATGTTGACTTTTAGAAAAAAAAACTGTTCCTATTTCATGTTTTAGTCATGATGCATTTTACATACCTTGTGAAACAGAATGGTGCTCAACATAGGGGCATGTCTAATATATAATAGGTCTGAAAGGACTATTTAAACTTTAATTTTTTAAGATGCTATCTGGTGTCCTGTAAATGAGGCTCACTGCAAACTATAGATGCTTCATCACACTAGTGATGCTTCATCACACTAAAACAACTAAAACAACTAGTGTTTTAGAAGTAATACCAACACATTTTATTTGTGCTAGAATCACAGCTATTAATAATTCTAGTGAATAGCCAATGTTAGCACTGCATTGCTTACTGAAATCTTTGGGGAATGCTAAGCAATCAGCAGCTTTCAGGTACTTCAGAAAATATGTTTCTTACAGTTCCCTTTTTAAAATTGCATTTTCTCCAGTGGAAATTTGCAGGTTTTATACAAATAAATAAATAAATAAAGCAAAAGTATTTTCAAAGAAGCTTAAGTCTGTATCAAGGGGTAAACATTTGTATTTGCAAATAATAAAAAATTATTCTAATATGATGGTAGACAAACCTTGGCTAATCCTTTAATACAGTTGACCAGTGGAGAACGCATTAGAAAAATATAATTCATTATTGAACTATTGATGGTTCACAGTTTGGTAAAAAGACAAACAATTGAGCTGGTTTTATGTTTATTTTTATATTTTTAATATATTTTTTGTGCTATTTCTTTTGTTCTTGTTGTCTAAAGATGTTAACTCTATGTCCCACCACAGCACTCCTGAGAAAGGATTTTTTGTTCAGAAATTCTTGTTAGCCATTATGAGAAAAAGTTGAAGTGTTAATACCACTGTTACACTGCTCTTTCCTTTCCCTGAAAGAGATTTTTTTAGTAAAATGCCCTCTCCCTCAGTTCCTTGAATTCTGACGTGTGTGTGGGTTTTTTGGTTTTGTTTCCCAGCAGCTAAAGAGGCAGTAGGTTTGATTTGGCAAGTCATTTGGAAAAAGGAGGAGTGGAGAAGTGCCCTGTAACTATTGAACAGTAAGTCCCAGTTTTACCTGCTATTTTAGCCACAGAAGTAGATAGGATATGTAGATGGATTGGCATGAAACTTTTATAATACTGAGAGAGATACAAAAATGTGCACACGTAGAAGTATAACTACTCTGAAATACTTCAAAAAGAAGGCCAAGAGATCTTCTTGGATGTAATTATGGATCAGGTTCGGAGCAGCGTTGAGGTATACAACGTAAATTATTGAAAGCCAAAGCTGAAAAGTACCATAAGTGACACTCTGTTAAATTGATTCGGATACTAAGTAGTTTTAAATATTCAATATACAAAGACTCTAAAATTAGAAAATGCAGTTTGGATGTGTGCACACTACTCTGCCCTTGGAAACTAGGAACTAATTGAATAAAGACATGCCTGTCAACAGTATTTGCATGCTATTAAAAACGCTGCTCGTTTTATACTAGAAATGACTGTCAGCTTTCTTTGCAGCATGCTTGTCTGTTAATTTTAATGCTTTTTTTATTCATGTCAAATTAAAATTTCAATTTCAAAATGCAGGTGTTAACTGCTTTCAATTTCTCCACAGCAGAAAATATGTCTGTAGCAAAAAGCCCTATATAATAATGAATATTACAGGATAGATTTTGATGTGAGAAGCTGAGCTGGAGCACTAATGTGTGAAGCTCGGCCTTAGAAGAGTTTAGACGTATTTGCGACTGTATTATGCATTTAAGCTGTTGTTCGAGGACAGTCACACAAGAAAAATATTTAAACCCTGCACTTAATATATAATACGTTAAAAAATTTGATTATTTAACAAATTAGTTAAAAATTAAATTTTTGCTTTTCTTGCAATTGAAAATTATACAGCAGCTGAGGGAGAAGTTCATAATACTAGGTTGTACTTTTGTTAGCTGAGGAAATATGAACATGGCTTTAATATACACTAGTGTCTTTTGTTTATACACAAGTGCAGGGAAGGAGAATGCCATAGTACCTCCCTGACAGTGGAACAAGCTGCTCTCTGCATTTTTTTGAATACACAGAATATTGATCCTTTTAGAGCAGCAAACAGCACTGCAGGAAAGTAAAAGAACAGTATCAGGTTTTAGTGGAATAGGACTAGCTGGAAAGAGCGTGGAGTATTTTTTTAATGTGGATGTACCAGGATGCAGATTAGACCAAGTCAAATCAATCTTCTTGTTCACTGCTAGTATATGTATGGCTCTCAGCTATGTTTTCTCTCTCATTTTTGTACCGTGTCTGATGCTCATTTATTTCCTTGGGAAGTCAGATGCAGCCAGAGAAAGACTGATTCAGCCAAAAAGATGAAGCGTTTTCTGTCCATTAAGTGAGCTAGATTGAGGTGAGATGGCAGGAAATTAGAGGAAAATCAGAGGAAGTGGACAACAAATTTCAATAGTTTCAGAGTTGAAGGAAATCATCTGTCTTGCGTAGTCGCAAACTTCTTCCATCCACAAAATTTAGTTTCAATACTTCTGCCTCTGAGGGATTGCACACCTTCCTCTGCTGTCTCCTTGGGTTTTGGATGGAAGCTAACTTCAGCTCTTGAGTAATGAATACTGGGTTGCTAGAGAGGAAGGACGGAACCAAAAAGTGAGAAAATTGACAAACTAGAAGGGTTGTGGGATTTTAATGGAACAATAAGTGGTGTGTTTTGCTTTTTTTTTTTTAATAAATATTACATATTTTAGGAATGACTGTGATATTATACGACACCTACTGTGGCTGGTAGAAATATGGCTTGAGAAATTACCTGAAAACAAGTTGCCATGGGGATGTAGCTGCAATACTGTGTTAGCAATTAATGTCAAGACTGTGTCATAGACAGCAGTCACTGAATTGCAAGTATCACAGAAGTGAAACCAAAAGATTTGAGTAAGATGTTGGAGACAACAATGAAGATTACAAAATTTATAATCCCTATACCATAATTCTGTGAGCAGCAAATAGCTGATGATCTTATTTTCAGAAACAAGATTCTGATCCTAGGTTACTTATAAAAATCTTGCCCTGCCTAGCAGGATCAGAGGGGTTGCTATCTAAGGGTTTTTCTATGCACCCAGCACTAATTATGCTCTTATTAAAGAATTTAATTGAAGAGATGGGACAAAGTGCTTGTGTTATGGGCCTGTAGAATATTTCCTCCTGTATTTCCCCAAAGACTGTTTTTCAGGACACAACACATATGAGTGAGTTTGTGTCAGGGATAAAGACTGATTACTTTCACATTAGCTGTTTGAGGCCTTGTCTGTGCATATGAGAAGGTTCATGACTACTCAGAGTGTTCAGTCAGTGATGAACAGTTGTTCTGTTGGTCCGTAATTGTCCAGAGTGGGAGTATATTGACATCACTAGTACACAGCTCTTACAGTGTTTATTTAAGAAATACTGATAAACCAAAATGAGCTGGATTTTTTGTGTGTTGATGTTATTCTGGTGGTTCATGGTATTTTGGCGTGTAAATTTTTGATGCATAGGATTTTATGGTCGTGTTGAAATAGATAGAAGTACAACTGTCTCATAAATCGTTTGCTTTCAGTCATTTGTTTTTGTACATATCAAACGATTCGCATCTTGTAGGCTGTGTCTTACCACTAGCATGTGTAGTCAGCTTCCCTGGAGTCCCATTTCCTTTCTCCCTGGTGAAAATGCAGTAAAAAATGAATTAGAAACAAGTGTGGTCTCTAGTGCATTACTTTCATAACACTACTGCTAAAAGCAGCTGTAGTAGATGACATGGAACTCCACCTGTCTATAATTTCTTTATTCTAAAATATTGGTTATGAAAAGTGTTGTTGTTTTTTTTTTTTCTTTGCTATCAAGAGAAAATAGATGTGCAGAAGAAAGTGAATTTTAGAAATGCAGAGAGATTTTTTCCTGCATTTAGAATGCTTGCGTTTAAAATAAGATACTTTATGTGTATAACCAGATTGCATAAAAAAAATTATTTTGATTTGTTACAGTCCATATAATAAAAAGAGTGAAGGGCAGAGAATGAAAGGAGAGAAAAAACCCCACTACAATCCACAAGATTCTCATGTTTAGCTACATAATTGGGTTTTCTTGGAAAAATTTAGTTACTGACAGTACAGAATTGGCTTTCTTTCATGTGTATATAAGGCAAACGACTTGAAGGGCATGGTAAAAATTAATAGGATATTTACTAGAAGAAATTATGGCTAGGTAGTGTTTAGGACCAAGTATTATTGAGACATATCAGTGTGTTGCATTTGTTTTTAACTAATAGCTAAAATAAATTAATTGTTGCTTTCAGTAGTTTATGAAGATGGCATATTTGAATGATTTTCTATCCAAGGTATGTTAGGGCATCTTACAGTGTATAGATAGCATATACTTATCCTTTAATAATCTCTTTTGAATGAGAAAACTACATACCAAGTGGCCTTGCTCATGCATTAAAGCTCTTGTTTCCTCACAGCAGGCCATATTTCTCAGACATTTGTTTGAATACATGCTGAAATGAAAAGGGTTGAACTCTGCCTCTTGATAACATGTTGGTCCGTTCTCGACCTTTTTTTACAGAGGGAGATGTCCCTGATTGGCAAAATCTCTGGTATAGTGCAAATACACTGGGATGAGTTCTTAAAAAATTGGGTTACACATGTATGAATGTACACGTGGTGTCTGAGCACAATGCAGGCAGCACTGGCCTTTAACCCAAATGCCTGGTCATGTTGTGGAGCCCAAGCTCTGTCCTTTGCTGTCAGAGCTGGAGAGATGCTGCTCACAAAAAGAATTGCTCTGATATGTATTTCTAGTTTACAGACAGAATAACTGGAAATGTAAGCGTCAAGAAGTTCTGTTGGAAGCATTTTGAGTTCCTGATTATATTTTTCCTCTTTGTTTTATTTTTTGCCCTTTTTCTTTTTAATTATATATACATTATATAATTCAACTGGGCTTTGTATGTTTCTAAAGAAAATATAAACTCGGATTTTGAAATATAAAATCTAAAAAATAGTCACACAACACACTTTTTATTAGTTTAAAATTTGGAGTCCAAACTGATCAACATAATTGATTATGAAAACTTTTGTAGAAGATAAGACTGCAGTTTAATGAATTTCAGTCCTTTCCTCAGTGTTTTCCAAGAGTAATGTTTGTAGTGCAGTATTATATTGAACTCCTTTTTACTATTTTCTCTCTATTTATATAATTAACTGAGGTCAAGAATATCTGTTTTCATGAAATGTGGTAGAAAGTGTTAGGTAAATTGTTACAAAAGCTAATGCAATCTAAAAAACTTAGAACTTACTATTTTATAAATTTCATACCTTATAGAAATAAACTCTCCAGATTACAAAAACAGAGTTTTTAACTCTTTGGATTAGTAAAACAGATGACTGTCTTTTTTACTTCCAGTTATTTAGGGGAAATACTACAAAATATTATTACTCTAATAAGCCATCAGTATCAATTCAGAATTGCGTTAATTCTTCAATAGTATTTATTTTCTTTACCTTTCGATTAAGCACTGAATGTGACATTCTTTACTGGATATTTTGTTTGGTGTGTGTATCTTTTCATGTGTGTCTTTTCCTTCCCATGTGTAAACCTGCATTATTGCAACAATCATATAAGAACCCTTCATTTTCATGCAAGGGGCAAGCACAAGTGTTTAACACCTGTCAGTGTTGCTTAAATCTGACACAGGTATCTTTTAGAAACTGTTCAGTGTATAAGATATGTAAAAACTAAACAATGTCAGCACCTCACAATTCAGAGTTTTAGAAACAAAACTTATATTCAAGTTTTAAAGTTACAGCAAGCTGCATGATGATGATGGTGAGGATGGTGTGTAGGAGGTGATTTCATAACCATGAAAAAAATGCACCTTTGTTCTGCTCCTTGAAAAGCACTGTCACCTCAGAAAACAAACAAAATATTTCACGGCTGTTCTTCCAATATCGGATGGGTTTTGGGATGGAACATAGTTGCTATACAATCTCTTATTCCATCAGGCATTACCTGGGGTTAAAATCAGCTGGGGTTAAAGAGCAGCCCCTTAGTCTCCTATTTGCTAAGTTGCCTTAGTCCTCTGTGCAAACGATTTCTCTATGAAGAAGAAAGAGGTCTAAAGCTTCCTTAATGCTATTAAATCTGCATCAGATCAGGATTATGAACTTTTATTAGCTTTTTAAGCTTTTCTAATCACTGTGGGTAAAGTGTTGTTTGTTTGGTTTTGGGTTTTTTTGGTTTTTTTTTTTTGATAATGATCTGTTTTCTGCTGCAGATTGTTGCTTGTTGATAACTGCATCCTTTTTATTCTCAAAGGCTGATGAGGTGTTGCTAGTAGTCTCAAAAACAGCCCAATCCATATCTAGTAACAGTAGCTCTATGTTAGAATATGTGGAAATTCATGTACTCTTAATAGTGAAATACTTATTTATTTTAATCAAAAGTAGCAAGTTACCGATGAAATTATAGGTACACAATTTTAGTTATTATTTGTCTTGATTATTTTCATACTATATGATCCAAGCTTTAAAAAAAAAAATCAAAACAAAACCTGGAAGCTGTTGCACTTTAAAATTTCTTTTTCATTGTTCTATCTCTCCTTAAATTATTCTTTCTCTAGTAACAAAGATAGTTTTCATGTTTACTTAGGTTACCTAGTCTACCATTTTCATGACTTGCTTGAATAGAGTACTCTGAACACAGTGTAAGAACTGTCAAATAAGGCTCAAAATGAGAATGAGATACGAGTCCTTGCTCATATATGGATCCTTGCTGTGAAATGCTTTCCATCTTAAAGTGAGAGTGCAAGTTTGCTAGTCCTTCAGTTCTTTTTCTGGTGCTCTTTTAGTGATGCTCAAAATCACTAAACCCTCATCCTGCTCACTTGCAGAAACAAGGCTAACTCTAGTTTGAGGCTCTCTCTGGATGCAAAGAGTCCATTTTTTTTCTATTAAGCACACAGTGAATGATTTCTTCAAAATCTTCAACCCACAGTAGAAAGTCTCGTATAACATATTGTGTCTTTTATTTATGAGCAGTATCAAAATGATCTTACAAGGTTTCACTTGTCATTAGTCTATTATTGTGATAATGGAAGACAAACATATTTTGAAACTTGAATTCTGCATTCTTAAGTTTTCCTGGTGAACTTATATTATCTGTGTATAGAAGCTGTTTAGCACCATTAAAACAACAATTACATGATATTTAAAATGTTCCATTTTAAGCTAAGTTTTAGTCAGACAAGCCAATTAATGTGAATGAGCTTTTCTTTAATAGGCCTAAAGTTAAGTAAGTCTTTTTATGTTTGCTCAATCAGAACCTAAGACATGACCCTCCTGATTAACCTAGATTCCCCTTCCCCTTCTGTTGCTGAGGATTTGCTGGTGTTATGGCTTGAACATTAAATCTCTGTTTATTTACCTGTTTATACATTCCTGTGAAGTTGTCAGGACAAGAATGAAAGCTAAAATTTTCACAAACATGAAATAATTTTACATATACAAAGTCTGTGGCAATTCATTGGGATTAGTATATTTAACACAGTTTGCTATTTAAATCTTAAAACAAATCAGTTTGTGAAAATTGTCCACTGTATAAAACTCAAATTAATCTTAAGACCATTAGTAAGGCCTGACTTTGGTTTAAATTAAAAATCACTATTCTAGAATAACAAAGAACTTTTCAAGGAAGAATTGAGGTGACTTATACCTAAACAAAAAAACCAAACAAATATAGGAGTAACATAAAAGTTATAAAAGCTTATCTTGGCTGGAATGAAGAACAGGCTCTCTGCTTCAGAAAAGAAGCTTAGGAAAAACAGTAAAGAACAATCTGAAATACAAGCATGGAAATAAGTCTTTCTGCTCTAAAAAGATGTGTGAGAATGAACCTGACTTTGTGTGCTTTAGTATTAGCAAAAAGTAAGTTCTAAATGTTACTTTAATATAACAGCAATATATTACAATATATAATAATAATAATTAATTAATATAATGAAATATTATATGTTCAAATGTACTGTTACATTAATCAAAATTGAAAAAGTTGAATTTATTTGTTGCTGTTTTGGTGTCCTTTTGCCATCCTGAGAATAAAAATTGTGATGATATGAATAGACGTTAGAAAAAGCAAGGTATCAAATATTTAGACAAACACAAGAAAATGTTACTGTTTTCCTCACGTCGATATTGACTTCCATTGATAACAGAACATTGTTATTTAACATGTACACTGTCATTTTTATTTTTACCTGTTTTACAAATACCATGTTGTGTAATGCACAGTTTCTTAAGACAGAAAAACATTCCACAGATCCTGTTTATGGATTCCCCTCCCCTTAAAGAAAGAAAAAAAATTGCATATATATATACAATGCAAATCAGCATGCATACAAGAGAATTTTGACTTTCTGATAGAAAAAATGCAAGATTACAAAACCACAGACTGGGCCAGGTTGGAAGGAACCACATCATAGTCACATGGTCACCACTTACATGGGTCATCTGGTCCAGCCTCCCAGCTCAAGCAGGGTCATCCTAGAACACATTGCACAGGATTGAGTCCAGATGGCTCTTGAATATCTCCTGGGAGGGAGAGTACACAGGCTCCACAGCAATCCATTCCAGTGCTCAGTCACCTTCCCAGTAAAGAAGCTCTTTCCTGTATTCAGATTACTAAGATTAAAGAAATTTGAATTCAGTTGTTGAACTGACATTTATTAGTGCCTATAAACAGTTTTTAATGATTGAGGGTTGAGGAGGTTTTTTTTCTTTTTTCTTTTTCTTTCTTTTTTTTTTCTGTCCATAGCTTTGAGTACTATAAATGGAAAACTGGGCAAAAAATAATTAATCAAGGAAGATTTAGTTAGAAATTTAAACAGACCAGCGCAACTATTGAAAGTTGGGAGCTTGTAGAAATTTTGTTCACATAAGTACACACATACAATATGCATATCTATGTGGAGACATCAGAGTAGCGAGGTTGTGTGGTTAACAGTGATTCTAGTATGTTTGGCCAAAGAAATGTCACAGGAGCAACCACAGACTTAAAGACATCTGAGTTAAAGGGTGATATGATGTGATAATCACTGCCTATAATTACCTTTTTCCTTACTTGTCTTAGATTTTCTACAAGTACACCCAAGCCCATTATCTCTGGTACAATTACCTAGGTAGTCTCAGCTTTACAGAGAAGTACTCAGATGGGCAGTGCAGACTTTGCAAGACTTGACTCTTCAAAAGAGCCCCCATATGCCTCTGGAATGATCTGTGGAATTCAGCTGCTTCTCTTACTGGTCTCTGTGAAATTGAGCCATTCCTCATGGCTCTGTCTCTAACTTCTCTGTTACCTGTTGTTTTGCCATATTTGTTTTTTGGACACCTATTCAGTTAGTCTAACTCAGGCAACAAATTTCTCTGCAGTTAAACAGTTTTGTGCAGCCTAGAAACCCAAAAATATATAAATGCTGTATATTTTGTATTGTTAAGATTTATGTAACAATATTATTAATAGCATACATGATTTTAAGGAGTTTAAACTGCAGTGCTGCACTGCTAGCAAAGAACAAGAGGTAAATGTGTTTAACTGCTTCTGAAGCCTCAAACATCTTCATTAGATCTCTCTTCCATTTCTTTATTTTTTGCTAGTTAATGGGATGCTACCATACTGCTCAGAGGAGCTCTTGCTATTCATTTTTGAGAAATAATTTGTCAGGACAAACAGTACATGTGGATTATACACAAGTGGGCTATTGCAAGTTCTCTCTATTTAAACTAAGTAATTGCTCATCAGTTTCTCATGTATTTGCTTTGTTCCCTGATTGGGTGACCTGACCTTAATATATGGGAGGAATGACTCAGTGAGATCTTTATTCTGCTAGCAAGTTCCTTGGGAAGAGAAATAGCACAGAAGAAAAGCCTCTGCTGCTTTGGGAATATAAAGGCGCCTTTGCACTGCCTTGCATACCTGTATTACCCTTGACTAGCTACATGGACCTCAGATATAAATGTAGATAGATTGCCCTCTGGTTGAGGAAAAGAGAGAGATGTGAGTCAGATTAATGAATCATCTCTCTGTGTTTCACAGTTGTTCCTTTCACAGCAGGTAATGGCTAGCATGACTGTGTGTGCGATTGTATTTACAGAAACAGCGGCTGGATTTTATCTGACTAATTGTGTTGTTACTGTGTTGTGCTTCTGACAGTCACTCTCTGTGCAAATCATACGGGTATAGTTGCAAAAATATTTATTCTGTCGTTGGTTATGTCATTTCATTTCTCTTATCCTGTAGTTTCCATACCCCTGCTCATCATTGGCAAAATAGTTTTGTATGCCAACTGAGGATGGCACTGAATCCCTTAATCTTGCTTTAATGTCATGTTTAGATTATCTGTCCATTGTAGCATTAATTGTCTGTGTAAATGCAGTGCTGTTTGCAGATTAAGAACTTTTTCAGTCTTTTTTGCAAACTTTTCGGATCCCTTTTTGTCCAAGAAAGATCCGTTTCATAACTCATTTAACTCCCTTTCATAAAACATCTTTGGTCAACAGGGTACCAAATCCACTGGTTTGTAGTGTTTAACAATGTCCTGTACCTATTTATGAATATAAGAATGCCTTCTAATAACCATCTTCAACGTTTTTTCAAAAATCAAGGAGCCTTAAATAATCTCTATAGTAAACCACTCGCATTTAGTGTAAAAGACAGCATAGCAAAACACAGCTCATCTTCCACATCATCTAACCAAAGCATCAATTAGATAAACTTTTTGAAATCCTGCTATGACAATAAAATTTTGATTACATAGTGGTGCTGATATATTTTCAGCAGGTCAGGATCTTATGTGACCCATCTGTTTGTAGTCTGGCAATGATAAACCCTCTTCTAATGTGAATTTCAAGGTCTGATAGGTTTTTATTATGGACCATTGATGGTTTGTATATAAAAATTGAATATTTTTGTACATAAAAAAGACTAGAGCCCCCCCCCCCACACACACAATTTAAAAAAAAATTTATTGCTGTTATTGATTCAAACAAAACCATTCTTCTTTAAATAGTTAGAGGGTATTGTGTGTTTGTGTTTGTTGTTGTTTGGGTTTGGGTTTTTTTTTAATTTTTATATCATATTGGGAAGCAGTGTGCCTAGAATCCTTTATTTGGACCATTTAATATGAATCTCCTTGACCATATAAGGTGCTGGATTAGTTACCTAGTTTAATGTGGCTGGTTTTCATTTTTTGTGAGTGGTGTTTCAGTTGATGTTATCCATTAAGAAATCCATTAAAGCTTGTGTTAAGCTTTAATGTGCATAAGCTATGCACAGTCCCAGAAGAAAGTACCCTGATCATGAGTTCACATTTATTTTTACAAATCCCTTGAACTCCTATTAAATCTGCTATTTTAAGTTCTTGGTACACAACAGTCCTGATAGTCTATTTTATTTTCCAAAATAAGAAATGATAAATCAGATGCTAGCCCTGTAAATATTCAGGAGTTTCTTTTGCCACCATTAAAACCTTTCTTTT
>VXAX01003044.1:65323-183747 GCA_013399835.1 Leptocoma aspasia | reverse complement strand
CATATAATATATTATTAATATTTGTTCTGGCTCATATGTGACTGTGTCACAACTGTTTGCAGGCTCTGTCTTGATTGTTTTGGTTTGTTTGGTTTTTTTTTTCCTATGGATGACTTCTGAGAGGGAAAAGAGATAAAGTTCTGTTTAGTAAATCTTGATTTTTTGGTAGCTTCTGCACTCATATACATTCTTATGAGGCAACAATTTTCCATCACAACTATCCCCACAGTTTTTTGTAAAAGAAAGTTTAGTAATAATAATCTAAAATACATTTTAAATGTGCTATTCTGAAAAATCTCAATACGCTTTACATACCATTTTTAAGTTCTTACCTGCTGCTTGAGGCCTTATGAATGGCTCCCAGGCATTTCTCAGGATGGAAACAAAGGGAAGAAAAATAATACTTGAATGGATAAAACTAAAGTGTTAATATTTTGTGAGATACTTCTTAATTTTAATGTACATCTAAAGTATATTGATGACTAATCTATTTAAATAGATCATCCGTATATATAGAAATCTATAGAAGGAAACTGCATGCCTCAAGGTAAAAAATTATTTCTAAGATGAATCAGCAAAGAATGAAGAAAGGCAAGGAAACTAAGAAAGAAGCATAATATACTCAGAAATAAATGTGAGACTCAGAAAGGCTGGATTGTATCCCTGACGTAACTTAGATATCATACAACATTTAACAGCCAAAAAAAATCCTATTAAATCACATTTGAACTTATAAGAGATAATAATTCTTCATGTTGTATAAATCTTTTGGGAGATGGAATGTCAGGATTTTAAGGGAGTGGTGTCTTGGACTTCATAGGGATTGAGGGGAGACTAAAGTGCTATGGAAACAAGAAGTAGGATAATGTTAAACATCTAAGAATTTATTTCTTTAGTTGAAAATGCCATATAAAGTTTCTTTTTGAGCTCCTGCACAACCACAAAAGACTGAAGTTCTTTCTTCACTTTTGTTGGGGGCTTTTTCGGCTGTTGTTTCCCCCACAACCTGCTGTGAACCTACCTCCAGGGCCCTTGAAGGAGATTCCCTCCGTGAGTTCTTTGCCAGGGATGAAAAACGAGCAAGACTCACTGATTCTTGGTCTTCAGGTTATTGTTTATTCTTTTCTTATCTTGAGGTTGATATACTGTCCACACCAGACTCAGCATCACAGGAGCAAGGCGCAAAATGGACCCTCGATACCCAAAACCAAGGTCTTTTAAAGATATTTGACCCAATTACCTTTTAACACGTATCTTGTTTTTACTTTACTACCAATAACTTCTGCTAATCTACACACGTAACAATTATGCTGCTACCATCTCTAACCAATGACTTTGTGCCAACAATACTACAGAAAATGAAGAAGAAGAAGGCACAAGAAGAAAGGAAACCACACCCTAAATCCTCCAATTTGTCTCCCATTCACTCTCACACCAAAATCCTAAAATCTTAAATTCTTCACCCTGTGATAGATTCCTACTACTACTGCTACATACCTAGTTCACACCTGTGTTCTCCAACTCATCCAAGCCTTAGCAATTTTTTCCCTGGGACAAAGGTTAAAAACAGTGTCTGACTGGGGGTCAGGGCTCCCTAATACAAGCAGGGAAACACTCCCTGTGCCCTGGATTCCAACAACTTCAGTAAAACCCACTGTCCTGAACTGAGTACTAGCAATGGGAAATACGTCCTTTCTATCTATTTCTAATGTGCAGTAGTCTTGAAGAATTCTTCCATTGTTCTGATGAGGAATTGTTCTCAGCTAAGATGTTTGGGCTTCCATTATTATTATGGACTTGCGAGAAACATAAGTTTAAAATAATTGCAACCAGATGACACCTAATAAATTTTCTTCCACTGCAGTATTTTTCTCTCTGATTTCCAAATTCTTTCTTGGTTCTTCTTTAGGGATTTTGAATTTATTCTGTTGGGTTCCTATGAAAGCTAGAAACAAAATTAGGTTAATTTTGTTTCTGTTTATGTAGCTTATGTTTCTGTTTCTGTAGCTTTATGATACTCAAAGAAATACAATATTGGAAGATTCCAATTTTTGTAGTTTCAGTTGCATGTTTTCAGACTCCTGATGAACTGACTGATATGAAGCTAGTCTTTGACATCGTCAGATAATTGAACAAATGGTTATCTTAATGTAACTGTTTCTCCAAGGTTGAAGAAATATTTTACTTTCAAGGTACTTGGCTTTAAGTGCCACATCAACTTCCGCATCTATTCACATTTTACTATTGTAGTATAAGAGGTTACATTTTCCTTTCTGAGGTTGAGATAATATTGCCAATATACTAAAAATTCTGATACCAAAACAACATGAACTTCCTGTCTGTATGACATAAATTTATGATGTCCTAGATGACATTGGTTTGAATTTATATAAAGCACAAGGTGTAAAAATGCACATTTTGACTGAAGCTTCCTGTCAGTATTCTCTAGTATTGACTCAGAATTTTCAAATCCCATTTTGGTGGCATTCTTTCAAATCCCATTATAGACTAGGTATGTTTCATCAAGCTGGATATCTGTGTGGTGTATAGAACATCAAAAACTCTTGTGAAATGATTTAGCAATCACTATTTAACGACACTGTAGCACTGATTTTGTTCTACTGCCAGACCAGGTCAATGATTTGTAGGTAAAAGCCAAAGGAACTGTTCTGAATCGTCCAGGTTTTAATTATGTGTGTTTTCACAGCTTGTGGGAGCCATGCTAAATCTTACTGTATTTTAACACAAACAATCAGGAATTGCTTTTACAGGAAGGAGTGAAAAGAAATTTTAGTTCCAATGACAGTCTTTGACTGACTACTTAGTACAATTTTGAGTGTAATCTAAGGTCAGAAACCTGAAAATTGCTGGTTTTAGTGATGAGTAAGTGTCTTTCTTTCCTTTTCATATTAGATAGAAAATGGTCGGCTGTGGAACTCTATTGTGAAGACCTCAGAAGAAATACCAGTTTTTCCAGTCAGCTTTTCATAATGTAAATATAATTTGAGCTATCCCAAATGGGCAGCTAAACCATGAACAAGCAGAAAAACCCAATTTGGACTGTGTTTCTGAAGCAGACTTCACCTTCTCTCTCGGGAACTTATTGAAGGATTACAGCTGAAAAGGACAAGAGAAAGAAAACCTTGAACAGGAATCTTATCCTACAATGAGAATTACAAGTACATCTTGTATCTGCCCAGTCCTAGTTTGTCTCTGTTTTGTGCAGAGGTGTTATGGAGCTGCTCACCATGGCGCCATCAAGGTGACCAGAAATCAAACCAAACAGATAGAAGGCGAAACAGAAGTGCATCATCGTCCAAAGCGTGGATGGGTGTGGAATCAGTTCTTTGTTTTAGAAGAACACATGGGACCAGATCCTCAGTACGTAGGAAAGGTAAGGTGGTTTATTTTTGCTTTGGTTTGGTTTTTTTCCATTCCCTGAAATGTGGTACTGATAAGAGGCAGATCATTTATCTCCTTAGATGGCACCTCCTCTTTTAAAAGAAGTCACCACTTGGATTGCTACATGTATGTACAGTGAACTTGCCAGTTGCTTGTTTATTATCAAAATAATGCTCAAATTATCAAAATGTTGCTCCTTTATTATCAAAAGGATAAATAAAAGTATATAGGATGAAGATACTAAAATATGATAAAATAGTTTTTCTTCTGAGCTCAGCTAAACACAGAGTGAATGCAGTTGATCCTGTTACATCAATTTCCAGAATCCTAAATGCATGGGGTCACTGCTAATGGCTTTTCCAGACTATTTCAGAATTATATGCAGTTCTGCTTCAGGGAATATTACAAATGCAGTCTAAGCTCCGTAGGGTATTTATTCCACTCTGACTGTAGGGTAAAAAAAGTCTCCTCCAAAAGGAAATCCTCTGTGGCGTTTTTCATGCGAGGAGATACAAGATGTGTTACTTGTTAGAGTTCCTCAGAAGTCTGTGAGAGCAAGCCCTGCATTTATGTTTTGATATATAGAGTGAGCTTCAGACATAAAGTTCAGACTAATGTAATTGAACTGAAGCCTGGCCAGCTGAAGTATGATTCATCATGTGTAATGTTGTCGGTAGAGCTTGGGTTTTAACTTGCATTAAATAACACACAACTCTCTATACAGCTTTAACCCATGGTATGTGACAGAGGGAGTTTTGCTCTCCCTGAAGACTGTCTTGATGCATTATGATAGAATTTTTTTTTATTAGATAATCCACATAAGTCTTAATTTCCTTAATGAAATCAGAGAAATACATAGAATATGAGGGGTAAAGAAAGATGATTAATGGTGAAGAGGGCATGGAAAAAAGAATTATTTCATTTTCGTTTCCCTTGAAATTAGGAATTCTGAAAATTATATTGTAGAAAGATATGCAAGGAAACCAGTAGCCTCTGAAATCACAGATGTCTGGTAGTGAGGGCTTCCAAATTTGAGCACTATCTTCTGAACTAAAATTAGGAAGTGGAACAACTGTATTTAAGAGACTGTTAACACAAAAGCTGAAAAAAATATTCTGTTATGCCAAACTTAGTAAAATACTAAGTATTTCAGAATGCCAAAAATTATTGAGATAAGTGAAGGAAATGTAAACCGAGAAAGGACCTTTATAAATAAAAGTAATGATTTGCATTGTAAGACAAGTTTTTAAAATGGGTAAGGGGATAAGGAGATATGCTTTCAGACTGCTTTACACTGATTAACATTTTCATAAATGATTTTGGAATAGAAAAACATTTTGCAAAAATATTGTTGATGCAAAGTTATGCAGGAGAATCAAAACATTTTCTGGAAATAGCTCAATATTATGAATATGGTTTGGATATAGAAATAAAGAGGAAACATTGGGAATACAGAACAATGTAATGAATTTCTGTTATATACTAGTGATCTATTGTGATTGACAAAGGAAGAGAAAGATTTGGTTGCCAGATCTAATGTCATGCCTTAAAGAAGGTGAATGTGATACTAAGCTGCAAAAGTTTACATATAAAAAACAGGGATAAAGGGCTCTGAAGCCATTGTGGAAAATGATGTTGACCTATTTCTTATTCTGGTTATTTTTGGCCAATAAAAATGGATTTATATGTGAAGCTGTACAGAAAGAATTGAACATTATGGCTGAGCTAGTAATGGAGAATAAAATATGGGTTTTTTAATCATTTCCACGAATAATAGAGGAGAGCACATAATATTCTATAAATACACCTCCGAATAAACCACAATGAAAAATAAAAGCTATTTAAATTGATTGCAATTTTACTTCAAAAAATAAGGTCTTGGTGGCCATGAGTTAATTTAACATTTAGTTAAATTTGACATTTAGTTAAATTAGAATAAAAACAAGAATAAGTCAGATTCTGAAAGAGGCTACTAACAGGAAGAGAGAAAATAAAAGCTGAAGGGGTTTCAAAGTGCAGCATATTTGTCTTTATGAAAGCATTTATGGACATGATTGCATGCCAGAACAGAAGCCTGGATTCAGTGAGCTAAAGCATGGTCCCTTTCAATTTTATGTTCTTATGATACTATTATATATTTCCTTTCATCCTCTGACTGCTCTATTAATGCCACATTTACAGAGATCAATGAATAGAATTTCTTTCAAACCTTTGTGGTCAAAATGTGACTGCATGCCTTGTTTGAGGACATTTCTCCCTCTGTACTTACCAATTTTTCTCCCATTTTCCTCAAATAATTCCTTCTGGTGCTTATAATTTTTTACTGTGAGTACTTCAGAACATTACTAAGCTTGTCCTTGCAAAAGCTTTGCAGAACTTAAAAGCAACTGTACTCTATTTTCCATTTGGTGTGATTATTCTGATGACCTGATTTGAAGAAAAGATCAATTATATTAGCTCAGGCATATACTTTTAATTTAAAAAAAAAAAAAAGGGAAGGGAAAGCCTAGCTGAGGCTGTCATAATATTAGTAAGTAGCAAAATTTAAGTAGTGGTCATTTAACATGAAAACCAGACATTTTAGAAAAATAGATTTTTTACTAGCATTGCATTAAATTGTACACACCTCATCAAGGTCTCATTTTACATGCCTTTAATTTGACAAGTAATTTTCACACAAAGCCCCTCAGTAATAAAGTGCCCTTTAATTCCAGGCTTCTGTTGGGTGGCAGCATGCTGTCAATGCTGTCAATTATTAATTCTGTAGACTACTCTGCTTCACTGGTGCGAGTTTTGCCATTTCAGATCCGTCCTTTCACATGTTTCACACTCAATTTGGGAGTAAGATCACAGAAAGCAGAGTCATTATGTACAATGGTGTTATAATGCTCACAGTCATTGTCATGGAAATGCACAGTGAGGACAATAGGGTAGGCCTGCAATGAAAATGGTAACCCTTCTCATTCTTACTGTGAAATGACTGTCAAGAGGATGGATTAATTCACTGCCATCATCATAAAAACACTGTTAGAACAACAAATTATCGTTATATTTTAATATCAAGGATACCCCCATTCCTTGGTCATTTTGTCTTTTCTCTAGGAAAATGTCATTTGGAGAATTCTGTATAGAATTAATCCCTATTAACCATACTCACAAGGTTTTTCTAGGAACATGGTGAGGCATAGGTCCTGGAAAGATTAGCTTATTGTAGAAGTGGAAAATGATCCTTTTGTAGATGATGTCTGTGGTCCTCAGATTATTGAGCTGGTTCCCTGCTGTAGCACATGGGGTAAGTCTTCGTGTTTCAAGGTATGTTTCACCGATGAAAGAACCCAAAAAAACAGTTTTGTATTTAAAAAGGTATCTTCAAAGTGTTTAAAACCACAGTGACTTCTTTTACCAAAATTATTAATTATAGCTGGATGGCTTCTGGAAAACCTCCAAATGATCAGTGGTATCTGGAAGTCTCTCTTAGTTCAGAGAGACTATTCACCTGCAGTTGCAAGTGGGTGTGTTTGCAATGCAGAATCTGTGGAAATTTGATTAAGGAAGATTAAATATCCTTGTCTCAGATAAGTGACTTGAATGCACAGTCTGAGCTTTCAGTTATATGAGACTTCTTGTCTTTTGTGTGTCTCTGATGTAAATTTCTAATGAAACAATAGCCATGACTGCAGAAAGGGGCAGGGTTAGCCTGTGCATTTCACAAATGCACTGTGACCTGGTGATGAGTCAGTTATCTATTGCACCAGCTCAGAGGAATGAAGATTTTCCTAGAAAAATCTAAAAAATCTTTTTTTTTCCAGAAATCTAGAAAAACTTGGGCTGTAGTACTGCTAGCTTTTGCACTTCTCAGTTGTCATGGCTGACATAGTTTCATACATTTCTCTTGCATTTTTCTGCATGTTTCTAGGCTAGATAACTCATGTCTCAACATTTGGAAAAAATAGCAAATAAAGAATTTTAGGAAAGAAGTGAAACGGACTATGTGTTTCAGTCCATAACATTCTTCATTTTGAACCTTCGCACCCCTGTCTCCAGAGGGTCTGCTCCTTCTTAAAAGGCTATTTCTAAAAATCAGTTGCACTGGAAGCAAGTCATAACTACACATTTGCTGTGCTTTTTACTTTGGAGAGGGAAGTAAACAAGTGGTGATAAAATGAAGGTCACTGTGGATTTGGGGCTGAGTCATGCTATTAAGACTAAATAGCAGAGGAATATGATGCACAAGACTGACAATTTATCTGTGAACCCTTTGGATTACTGAAATACCAAACCTATACCTCTTAATCCACTTCAGATGGCCTCTGAAGAGTAGTAATAAATGACTGTTCAGGTAGAAAGACTGTTCAGATCTGCACTGGTTTTCAACGGCTTTTTTCTTCCCTAATTTGGGGGATGGCATTTTACTTAGTTCTTATATCTTTACCTATAACGCAAAAACAGTTTCAGATTAATGTTGAGGTAGGAGATAAGGAAGTGTGGAACAGCTGGAAATTAATGTGAATACAGGAAAGGGGAGAAGAAAGTACCAATTTTTAATATGTCTTGAAGTGTTTGTACTGAAAGTTAGATTAGGAAAGTAATCCCAGGTATTAATCTTGTATTTACAATATTGTAATTATTTTAATTCATAATCTTATTATTGAAAACATAAATACAGCATAACTGACTTGTCATTCAATTTTTTTTTTTCAAAGTAATATGTGACATGCTATTGCAATAAGTTAGTTCTAATACAAGACAGTGAATCTAATCTTCCTTGACCATATCAAGAGAATTTCCCATCTCTGATTTGATGACAGTAAGGGGACATTATATATGTTTTGGAACAAGTGCCAAGGAAGAAACAAAATTGGAGTTTAACAGTTAAAACACTTTTGTTCCATTTTAGAAGTTTACATAAACTAAAATATATCAGCTGTCCCAGCATTTTTAGCACAAGCAAATAGTTCCAAAATTTATTTTGATAAAAAAGAGTTTTATTTTATAATAGAGAAAATTAAAAGGAAAGCGTAGGTGACATAGTCTAAACATTTTGCACATTTGTTAGCCATTTTCATGCATCTGTAAGAAGGTAGACAAGTGGCATCAGCAAGAAAAGCAACTTCTCAAATAATATGCATCTCACTTTCTACCTTTTAGGTTGCTAGTTTCACAAATAATGTATTTATATAAAACAATTTTCCTCTATACCTAGGGAAAATGTACTAGCAAGAACAACATGAATAATAAACCTGACATCAGTATAGCACAACATTATATGGCCCTATATCACATTAGCTATTTCCTTTTCTACTGTAATTTTTACAAAAAGCTAACTCACTATTCTTTCCAAACCCAAAGCTTTTCTAAATAAAAATACATGCATGTGTACTGGTTTTGTCCTGAGTTCTGTTTGTACAGACAACTTTGCTGCCTCCTACCTTCATTTGACAAATGTTACTTCGTTTCACATTAAAAAGTTGATGGCACACTACTCAAATTCTACAAGTTATGAAATGCTTTCGACCTTTACATTTTTAGTTTTGGGGTTTTCTAAAGTGGAATCTCTAAATATTCAAAGGTTATTTGGGGGAAAATCAGATTCAAGAGAAGAGAGAGCTTTCATCAGCCTGATCAGTCTGACTGTGTTCCAGTGTGTCCAGCTATATCTGAGGTTTCCTGAAGCGTAACACTGACAGGGGCATTTTGACTTGACAGACCAACCAAAGAAACAGAAAAGCATGAACATATTGGAGTTCAGTCCTAGTCCAAAGACATAGGATAAAGTGTTTACCTTGTTTAACTTCATTTAAGTCAACATGAAATTGCACCAAAAAGAAACTGGCTCTTTTATGTCAAAACAGCTACATTAAATCTAATATGTCAAAGTAATAACTGTTTTTGTAAGGCAGCTTTATAGAGTCTGTCAGTTCTATATTGCAAAACATCAGCTCTCTATGTGAAGACTGTTATTTAAATTAATGGTTCAACATAATTTTGTCAAGGTGATCTAATCTTCCCTGAAGTTATTATGGACTGAAGAACTTGATTTTTTTTTAAATTATTTTTTTAATATATGATTTGCTTCTTGTCCTTTGATGAATTTACCACACCAGCAGCCAAGTTCCATGACTTTTACATCTTCTTTACACTAATCGATGACATAGGTCAAAGCAACATCTTGTGCGTGGAGCTGCCAGTTCTCACCTAAATGGTTTAGCAGTAATTTTTTGAGGGGAAATCCAGCCATGTTCCTACCTAGCCTTGTTCCCTCCTTTATTTTTTTTCTTACTTTGGTCAGGAATTGGTTTAACATATCGAAGTGCTGGCTCCGGGTTCGTGCCGGGGCTGCCCGGCCCGGCCCCGGGCGGTGCCCGCGGCTGCAGCGGCCCCAGCGCAGGGCACGGCTGAGCCCCTCAGCCCCGGGGAAAGCCTGGGCAAGGGAGGGCAAAACGCTGCCCGGCAGCCAGGGCTGAGCCAGGGGAACCGAGCGAGGAACAGCCCTGCGAGCCCCGAGGGGACAGCGGGAGCGGGGACGGGGCAGGAGAGACCCGGCAGGGATGGCCCTGCGGCCTGGGAGAGAGCCCGGCCGGGCAGCGCTTTCTTTCCCTTCGCCCACTGTAATGGACTCACGTTGGAGGAGGGAAAAGTGAGGAGAGAGGATGCAGAGAGGAGCTGCTGTGGGCTGACCGCAGACCCCCATTCCCCATCTGCCTGTGCCCCTAGGGAAGGAGATAGAGACCAGTCAGGATTGAAGATGAACTTGGGAAAAAGTCGGGTGTGGGGGGAAATGGTTTCTAATTTTTTTTGCATTTTTTTTCCTCAACATCCAACTCTATTTTAATTGACAAGAAATTTAATTAATTTTCCTTATGTTTTCCTCAGCGACCTCTGTTTTTTCCCAACCTATGAACTTTGCTTCACCTCATTTTCTCCCCCTGTGATCTTAAGAAAGAAGGTGGAGAGAGCAGCTGGGTTGGTGTTTAGGAGCCAGCCAAGCCAAGCCAGCCTGACTTACCATGAAGTTGATGTTGTGCAACATGCCTGCATCTTTAATTTATGCCATATTCTGAATGCATAGCCTCTTAGCCTCTGACAGTCTTTGTATCAAAACTATGTAAAATGGCCATATAATTGGTGTCTGTTCAAAAAAAAAAAAAAAAAAAAAACAAAAAAAAAAAAAAAAAAAAAAATAAAAACATAAAAAANATCAAAACTATGTAAAAAGGGCATATTATTGGTGTCTGTTAAAAAAAAAAAAAAAAAAACCAAAAACAAACACAAACAAATACATAAAAACATAAAAAAGAAGTGTTACACCAATTATATCCACCAGATGTAGTGATGAGGAAACAAAGATAGTTCTGCATATTTTTATATTAATCATGATCTTAGTAACTTTGTTTTTTAAGGATATTTACCATCTAATTGTAAATCAATAGGTAATGAAGCTGAAGGTATGCTGATAAACTCAAGTGTGAATTAGCATGTCAGTTACTACTCAAGTATCTTCTTGACCTTATTTTAAGAGAGGTGTTCATTCATGTTCATTGTCTGTGTAACTTTCAACACCCATATGCCTTTTTGTCTTTTAAAAGATTTTGCTGCATCATTTTGTCATTAAATATAGTTTATCAAATCATTCAGAATGTCTTTGTAAAATGAATTTTTTTCTGGATGTGGCTTGTTTAAACACTGACAGGAACACTTCTGTTGAATGAATCAAACTACAGTATAAATAATTTTATTTACTATATAACAAGCTCCAAAAGTTTAAAAAGGTGAAGTAAATTGGAAATCAAAATTAGGTCTTTTTTCATCTAGACTGATGTGACAAATGAAACCATGCAGAACATGCTTTTCTGGCCCACTTTTCTAGGGTGAAGATGCTATAACAGAATAGGAATCTCAGGTCTAGTAGTTTATTACTTACTCTCAAAATGTCATAGAAGAAGGTGAATATGAGACTGCAATATTCCTAGACTCAGCAGAGGTAGCCAAGGGTGATTTCTATACCATATTCTGTACAGCTGTAATGATAATTACTCAGATTTGTTGATTTTTAATGTGGTGCCTTCTCAGTAACTGTTTCTTTGCCTCAGAAGTTATATTGGCTAGATGTTATCTTTCAAGTCTCATAGAAAATTTATATCTAATGCCCAAACTGTAAGATTTTTTGTTCTAGAACACATGCACACTTTTTAATGGCAATAAAAATGTGTGAGACAATAAGACGTAAAGCAGGAGAACTAAGGTTTAAATCTGAAAGTTCTCTGTCATTTCTAATCGTATAACACACAGTCTATGAAATTAAAATCACAGTGATGAATATTGAGATAAAATGCCTTTGTAATTGTTTAATTTCTAAAATATACTAAGGTTTTTTTCCTTATTGTAGTGGAAATCTCCAGCCTGTAAAAACATGAAAGCACTATTTCAGAATGGATTTTTAAATTTTTTTCTGCTTAGCTGGGTTAGCTCTGGTTGGTTCTTGGCAAGCAGTTAGTTCTCATTTAAATAGTTATTCCCTCAAGTTTATCATCTGCAGTTTAAACATAATTTAAAAAACAATGAGAAGAACACAAGCATCTTTGTTTGGAAAGAAAGTGCAGAGGTGAAATCTGCTTTCAGATTATGCACAGTGATTTACAGTCAAGAACCTGAGCAGTGATAAATCTTTACATCTGAGATTAGAGCAGAATAATTTTAAAGTAATCTTTGTATTCCTGTGATCTTGGGTCCATTTGCAAAAAAGTCTGTTCTCTCCAAAATTTTTTGAGGTTTTCTAAAAGACAGGTTGCCTGTATGGAGCTATTCTAGACAGGAGATAGAACTGCTACAGAAATGTATCTCTGCAAAAAGTTATTATTAAAGGGCATGGGGAATAAACTCACCAGAAGAGCTTGTCCTAAGTCTGTTACTGAAGAAAAGTGGTGTATCTGTCCTGTATTTGAACATTTGTATCAGGTCTTCATTTTAGCTCTTCTAATATTTTTTAATTTTTCATCAGATTACAAATAAAAAAAATTCTAATCATCAGAGTTAATAGTTTCAAAACTATTCATATTCATAAACTTACACTTTAGATTTAAGTCAGGCTTAGTGTATAATTAATTTGTGTGGCATGAGATCATTGCATGTCCTTGTCTCTTTTGTTGTCAGATATGTGTAACCTTAACTGTTGCCAAAATGTGTTTGTTTTATTGTCTTCCTGTGAATTATAATAATGAACACTTAAGCTATCAGTATAAAAAAGGCAGCTTTTCAAAGTTTCTTATGAAAGACATACTAATAATTACAGTTCTACTGAAGAGATCTTTTCATAATATTCAAAGGTCCCACTTGAGACATTCTTGTGATACTGATAAAAGAGGTGCTATCCAACAAACAAACCCCCTCCTTTACATTAAGAAAGCCTGTTCAGGAAAGGGTTTCTGTATATGTTTGCAAACAAATAGGAATGTTTATAACTAATATAAATGTAATCCATTTTGAAATGCATGGTCAATTTTTACTTTTTTTTTAGTAAGCTTTTCAATAAATGTTTATTATCATATATATATATATCTTACTACTTAGTATTAATTATAAATCTTAACTGTAAAGTCAATAGTGGCTTAAAGAAGTGTAATTTTGATTACAGAAGTACTACAGAAGCACTATTTGCACACTCCAGATATATGAATACTTTCTATCTGAATACCTTGGGTGAACTCATGGCAACATAGCTTTCAACAAATCAAACAGCATCTAACATCTGTATGGATGTTTCAGACGTGATATTAAAACTGTGACAACATCATCATTATCCCATCGACTGAAATAACAAAGTTGCTGATGATGTGTTGAGTGTGTTCAGATAGATTTTAAGACAGGAAGATTGCAGCAATGATGGGAGACTTCATTTACTCCCTGGAAAACAGGTTGAATTTTACATTGAGCTTGAACCCTATTACCAAAAGGCTCTAAGGATAAAAAATGTCTGCCTCATAAGTTATCTAGTCATCAATCTAAAAAAGAGGAACTAAATCTAAACTTAAGGAATGCATGAAGCAAATGCAAAGTACCTGACAGAAAGACATGAAGGGCTAAAGGAGGTTGGAATGACCAAATCATACAGTAGTGAGGGCAATTAAAGGCATAGCCTTTAAAAATAGTCTGTTTCCAAATGAGAGAAATAGAAAGGATTGAGAAATCTTACATGTTAATTGTAAAGCAAAATAACTCATTAAAGTGAGTTTGAGGATAAACTGGCAATAAAAAATTCTTCTTTAGAAACACAAGGATCTGGAAGCCTACCAGAGGCTGCTGTAACAGAAGACACTTTCAGGACATAAAACGTCTGAAGAGAACAAAACAAGACTGTTGCAGGAAGCTAAAAGAATGGTTTTTAATCTCTTTACTGCAGGAGACCTTGAACAATTGTTTTATAAGGAATGCATCAAAGGTGAAATCTCAAACTAGGCACTGTGAGAGACAGACTATGAAGCAAATCAACAAATGAACAGTAATTATCACACATACCTGCTGCAATAATCCAGGAAGAAATACCTAACCAAACAACTTTGGTATATAGATATATAAAGCTACTTTGGTATCTGAAGACCAAAGTGTGCAGTTATAGCAACATTGTAAACAAACAAAAAACTGTCTCCAAAAATCCCCAAAACTTGCATGTGGGGAAAAGCAATACCACTTAGCATTTTAAACTATTTGTGGGAAGCAGAGTGGATAGCTAGGTGACAAATTTTATTAATTATATGAACCTGAGAAGAAAAAGGGCAAAACCAACCACAGTGAAGTCCAGCAGAAAGATCTTCCAAGAATGACTGAAATTCAATACAGATAAAGATAGAATGAGGCACATTCTATGTTTAGCAACTAATGAGCAGCAACTCAGTTGAGTAGTTTTAACTGCGTTGACAGTTACCACTCATTAAAAGGACTGTGAGGTTCTGTGATCTCTAAGATAAAACTCCATCAGCTAAGTGCTTGGAAACAATCCAATGAACAAATTGAATACTAGAAATCATTGGGAAGGGAAAAAATCCCAGTAACTCCCCACCAGTAGCTCTTTAAAACCACAGTGCACCTGTACCTCAAATGCAAAGCATAGTTTTCATTTTCTTATCTCTTTCCCCAGCAAAATAAATATTTCAGAGAAGAGCTACCAGGCTGATGTAATGTACAGGACAGTCTCTATATAAGAAGTGACTAATTAGATTTTTTGCAATGTTATTTGATAAAGTCCATATTTTCAATTAACAACTTCATTTCTGGAATTTTTGTATTCTTTTATACCTGTTGTCTTTCTGGGTATAGGATTTTTTATACGAAAGGATGGCTTTGGAGGTAGTATAACAAACACCTGAATAGGGGAGGACTCTTCTGACTGAAAAAAAAAATTGAAGTGGGTTGGGTAGTGGCCTAGATAGTTTTAAGTAATATGAACCAGGAATGGTTTTTCACTTTTTTTCCCTTCCCTCCTACAAGCAGTAGGAGTCATACAAAAAAGCTGCCAAAACCATAAAACCCCAAATAAAAAAAAAAAATTATGAACTAAAAAAAAGAAAGGTTGACAGCCTAAAAATAAAGGAAACAACGCAGTTGCTCATCTATGAAATTGGTGAAACTGCCTAGTATAGCATTATTTGATATTTAATGCCACATCAGTGCTCCTAATTAGCCTCTCAATAATGAATTGAGGTAATTCATCAGGCAACAACTATGGCACATTGACAGAATGGGGATGCATTCAATAAATCAGAGCAGTATGTCCACAAGTACAGATAGCTCAGATAAATGTTAACAAAAACCACTTTTGCCTGTCATACACCTATATCACAAGAGTTTGTTGTAATACTAAACATTATTCCAAACTTGACTGTGTCAGAGAATATCAGTGATGAATTCAGAATTTCCAGTCCACACTCCCTTCTTAGAAAACCTTACCTCTACATGTCTAAAAGAGCACTAGCAAGTCTTGTTTTACATTCTAATTGGAAGAAATAGTTTCTCAATTTTCTGTCTATATTGCATGAAAACATAGTGATATGATTCTTTCCAAGAACAAGGAATAGTTTTCATACTTAAAGAAAACTGATAATTTACTCGTTCAAAGTTTATTTAAATCATTAATCATAAGGATCATGTAAAATTTGAATGTAGGTTCCAGGTAAAAGCTGAAATATGTGCAGTATATGGTAGCATTTCTTTAAATATTAACAACAGTTTGTGGGGAAAAAAAATCCAACCCAAACCAAAAAAAAACATTTTTTGTCTCACAAGTGGCTAGTGATACTCAGTAGCTCCACTTTAGCGCACTGGTTAGGAATTACATCATATTGTTGTCTTGTTTGATTTGTTTCTTTCCAGTTTTGACTTCAGGGTATAGACACCAGGTACTGTCAGAAAATCAGATCCCACTGAGAAGCCTTTGTGTATGAACCCTAAACCAGTGATACCCAGAGTTCACATCCTTCTAAATACTTTTTCGAAATAAAAGCACTCTTAGGTGAAAATTCTGTAATTGCTCTTAGATGTGGCCACTTTCTTACTTGAAGAGCTATTAACTTTTACCTTGGACTATACTGTCTTTCATCTATTATGTATTACTTTTCTTTTTGTGAATCAGGTGCAGAAAGTCATAGTTTTTATTATAGTGACACCTCTGCATCCCTCAAGTATACTTCCCTAACTTCAATAGGGATATTGATCATTATTACAGTGATAATAAAATCACAGAATTATAGAATGTGCTGAGTTGGAAGAGATCCACTACGATCATCTAAGTCCAACTCCTGGCCTTGCCCAGGATTGTTGTGACGGCTGGTCGGGGGTCTGATGGCTCGACCTGGACACCACAACGTTCCAGAGAGAGGTCCCAGAGGGGACAACTTTCTAGGGGTCTCAGGCTGTCCTTCAGCCACCAGGAAATCTCAGCAAGGCAGCAGTCAGCTCTCAGCAGTGATTTCATCTCTTAGTGATTTCAGCTCTGCCTTGTGAGGTATCCCCAGGCTAACACAGGGACAAAGAGACAGGAGCTCCGTGTGGCAGTTCCACAGGATGAGGCTTTATTCCAGCAACCCTGCAAAGGAGGCCAGGGATTACAGCTCCCTTCCGAACAGGGCAGAAACTGGGGTTTTTATGGGGAAAAGCGGGGGTGGTACAAAGGGGCAAAAACTAATGGGTTACAAAGAATCTACATGGGATCCCAAAGCATGCTGGGATCTCACCATGACCAAGGAGGATTTCTCAATCTAGGAGGGTTGAGATGATCTTATCACAGCCCATTCAAGGGATGTCTCTCCAGGGGAGAGGTTTGTCTTGCTTGTCTGTCTCCACAACTCCTCTCCTTCTCTATTTAATAAAAAGGCATCCCCAACATCTCTTTTAAAGCAACGTAAAAGGCATGAGAACATAAGTAACACAATAAGAAGCATAATAAAAATCCATAAAAACCCTTAACTAAAGATGACATCCAGTTAATTATTAATGCATTAACATCCAGTTAATCCCCATTGTCCGAAAAGTTCATTGACTCAGTCTGGGTAGTTTTCCAGCTTTATGTCCTTTACTTGTTCCTTCAGTTTCTGGATGTTTGCGTGGATGGATGTTGAGTGTGAAAAAAGGTTGAAGCAGCACATCCCCTCAAAGTCCTGGCAGCCGTGTCCGTGGGCAAGCAGTAGGAAGTCTATTGCTGCTCGATTTTGTAGGAACACGTGTCTGTTAGTCTCCTCATCCCTTAAAAGGTCACTCAGGGCAGCAGATGTTGTGTTGCGTTGTTGCTGAGCCAACACCCCAGTTGATTTAGCTCACCAAGGGCCTTAGCTGCAGCTACCCAAGGAAGAAATAGGGAAACTGCAACTCACTTTCCTATGTTCCAATTGTAAATTTGGCTGTCACAATTTTCATCAAATTCAGAATAGGATCTCTTTTGGCGTGTTGATTCACTTTTTTGTTTCCAATTATGTAATAATGTAATATTTGGAGTGAGGGTAGAAAGCTTGCCAAGGCTACAGGTGTGTAGACATGAGGGGATCCCAGCCCACACTCGGTCACTGCAGATAAGAAACATTCCCCGGGGCAACACTTTGGGGTGTAGTGAGGACACAGAGAGGATGTGACTGGTGTAATTACACCAATTTAGATTATTATAGGCTTTGTTAATTGGTGATATGTCTTTTCTCCATGTGTTTTTTGCCAGGTCAATTTCTGGCCAATGTTGACTTGGTCGTCTAAAATAAAATTTGACACTGTATGCTGTTTGGAGGACCCCAGCAGGTCCAATTCTTGGGGTTCCTCTATAGCATTTGGCAGAATCTTTGTCCACTCATCCCAAGTGTCTACTGGATTGGGTCTCTTACCTGTGGTGTGGAGGAGATCTGAGTTAGTGATAGGCCAGTCATCTGCTACCAAGGGAATCCCTACCAGAAATGTGGTGAGTGGGTTGTCTACGCTGCTCATGGACAGACACAAGTTGTCTTGTTTTAGTGTCCTTGCCAAGGTCACCCAAACATTATGGCTGGGCTGTGGGACAACCCAGCTGAAGGCACATGGTGCAGCGAGGAGCATCCAGGCAGCTGTGAGGACAGCATTAATGTAGGTAGATTTCATCTTTGGACAAGTATGGGGCTTCTAATAGGGAATATAAGCTAAATATGTTAACTTTATGGTGGGAGGGGGTTTGTGTTTTTCTCCCTTGTCTCTTTCCACAGGAACATCCCAAGAGTCATACTATGTACCTGAGAGCATTATCGAAACACTTCTTGAACTCTGTCAGGTTTGGTGCTGTGAGCACTTCCCTAGGGAGCGGTTCCAGTGCCCAACCACCCTCTGAGTGAAGAATATTTTCCTAATATCCATCCTACAACTCCCCTGACATAATTTCAGGCCATTCCCTCAGGTCCTGATACTTGTCACCACAGAGATCAGTACCTGCCCCTCCACTTCCCCTCAAGGAATTTGCAACTGCAATGAGGTTTCCCCTCAGCCTCCTCTTCTCCAGCCTGAATAGACCAAGTGACCTCAGCTTCTCCTCATATGGCTTCCCCTCAAGGCCCTTCACCATCTATGNCCAGCTGAAGGCACATGGTGCAGCGAGGAGCATCCAGGCAGCTGTGAGGACAGCATTAATGTAGGTAGATTTCATCTTTGGACAAGTATGGGGCTTCTAATAGGGAATATAAGCTAAATATGTTAACTTTATGGTGGGAGGGGGTTTGTGTTTTTCTCCCTTGTCTCTTTCCACAGGAACATCCCAAGAGTCATACTATGTACCTGAGAGCATTATCGAAACACTTCTTGAACTCTGTCAGGTTTGGTGCTGTGAGCACTTCCCTAGGGAGCGGTTCCAGTGCCCAACCACCCTCTGAGTGAAGAATATTTTCCTAATATCCATCCTACAACTCCCCTGACATAATTTCAGGCCATTCCCTCAGGTCCTGATACTTGTCACCACAGAGATCAGTACCTGCCCCTCCACTTCCCCTCAAGGAATTTGCAACTGCAATGAGGTTTCCCCTCAGCCTCCTCTTCTCCAGCCTGAATAGACCAAGTGACCTCAGCTTCTCCTCATATGGCTTCCCCTCAAGGCCCTTCACCATCTATGTAACCTCCTTTGGACACTCTTTAGTAGTTTACTATCTTTCTTACATTGCAGCACCCAAAACTGCCCCCAGCACTCAAGGTGAGGCTGCCCCAGCTCAGAGCAAAGCGAAACAATTCCCTCCCTTGCCCGCCTTGCGATGCTGTGCCTGATGTCCCCTGGGACACTGTTAGCCCTCCTGACAGCCAGGGCACTGCTGGCTCATGTTCAACTTGCTATTGACCAGGACCTCCAGGTCCCCTTCTGTAGCACTGATTTCCAGCATCTCATTCCCTAGTCTGTCTGAATATCCAGGGTTTCCCCATGCCAGGTGCAGAAGGAATGCATATGACCTAATTAGGCAGCATATTCAAATGTACTTGAGTGGAAATCGGATGGTTAGAGTAATGTTTCTGATTCTTTCACAAAAAAAGACATACTGTTAAGTAGAAATGTTTTTCTCTGTCAGCCGTTTGTAGCAAACCATGATTTAAAAAGCCCTAGGTAGAAATGTCATACAAGTATCAAGCTACACAGGCATCCCAGAGGGAATGTAGAAGTTTCCCCTCTGGTAGATACTGAGTAGTAAGTTAACTTAAATTTTCTTGAAAATTGAAAGACCTATTTCTGATCTCTATAATAAGTATTCTTCCCATCCTCTGCCCCTCCTCCTCCCCCAAAAAAACCAAAACTAAAACCAAAACCAAAAAAATCCAAAACAACAAAAACAAAAACACACAAAAAAACCCAAAACAAAACAAAAAAACCAACAACCTAAGAATTTAAAATTGTAATAAGACAATACTCTTATTCAAAAAAATTCTGTAATGTTTCGGTTTCTTGAATACCAAGTGCAGAAAAGGAGTCTCTCTGTGTGGGAGAGTGTTCCAGTTTGTCAGGCCTTCTGATTTACCTTGAATAAACTTCCTTTGAAATGCTCCTAATTTCTTATGGTATTCCCATCTGTTGAATTATTGCCAGTTACTGTACTTGCATACCTCCCCCATAGTCAGTACTATTAAGGAAGTGGAGGCAAACTTCTAAAAATCTGTTAATAATCTGCAGAAATGCTTTCTCCTCAGTCTTCATTATTCAGCTGGATTGCATTTACTTACTGAAATTTCTCACACTGCAATTTTCACTTTCCAGTGACCTGTGGCTGCATTTCCTTCTTCTTGGCTTTCTTTGTGTTGTTTCACCTGTAATTCTAAAAGACCTACTAAAAAAGACCAACTTGCTCTATCTTCTTGTGGATCCTTTGGAGTCTAAGAGGATTTAATTCACATTACTGCAGCTCCACTGGCACTTTATGAAAGATTATATAAATATGTGAGCATTATGTATGTGGGCACTAGAAGCTGAATGAAAACTATTCAATGCACCTTTCTTCAAATCTTTTTCATTCTGAAAATACTAAATAGGAAGATAATGTATGTTTCAAGACTATATACTACTTTAATTTATTACAGCCACAGTACTGCTAATGGGGAGCAAGGTTGGAAAAATGCGAATGCTTTTGGTTTGTATTGCCTACAGTCTTGCATCCAAAGATTAATGGGAGATATCAATTAATTCGCCTTCACAACATTTTTCTGAATCTTAACTTTAAGATTAGTTCACCATATATCAAGAAACCCCTTTTCCCCGTTTCAGCATATATTAAAGGAAACAAATATTAAAAAATATGTACACTTGGAGTGGCTTTCAGTTTTCCTGGATTTTGTCACCACAACAGGCAATTGTATTTTACATCAGACAGATGCAGACTTGCTACCAGTGTCTATTCAAATATGACTGAAGGCATAAACCAAGATCACAAAACAAGGGACTTTAACATGCAGAGTTTTACTCTGAAGTATTCATCACTCCACTGAAGCCTATAATTAACAGGTAGTCATGCAGTATAAAAGGGAGCTCTGCACCTCCCATTTCCTTGTTCTCTTCTTCTTTGTGCAGATTTTGTGCAGAGAGAAAGATGTATCTCTATTGTCTTCTTAAGAGAACATAAGCATTAAGTATTGGAGATCTGCAGCTTTCTAGGGAGTAGGTGTAGCATTTCGTATGGTAATTAATAACATCTAATGTGACATCAACATATTATAGAAGTTTATACAGTTACACTAAGTTTTTGAGAAAACTCCAGCAAGCCACATTAATGTGATAATAATCTGAATTTCACAGACTGGCTTCTCAGCTGATGTAAATGGCAAATCATTGGATTTTTTCTCTAAATTATATTTGATGATTTTGACACATTTGTAGGGAATTGTATACAATGTTGTTGTATATTGAAATCTGTATCCTAGTTGGTATTTGTTTCATGCACCCTTTGAAGAATTTTTGACAGAAACCAGTTACGAATTTAGTGTGTGAAGCTCTCCCAGAGGGGAAAACATGACTTAGCTTTGCATAGTAAGATGTGTTACAGAAGCATATGTGGCTATAGGCATATGTAGAATTTAGTTTCTCTTCTGTTAGTCATTGTATAATATCATGTGTGGAGCAAATGTGCATTGGAAATACAGAACAGAGCTTACAGGAGCAAGACAAAGTGCAAGTGACCCAAGTGGCCACTGTGCAGTGTCTGTAGAGCATAATCTCAGATCAGCCAGATTTCGGGCATGAAATTACAGTGAACTTCTTTGGTTAAGAAACTCCATCACTTTTTTGAAAGCCTTTTGCTTTGGGTCAGTGTTTTAAATTCTGTCCCTTTTGCCAGAAACATAGACACCTTTAGGCTTTGTACTAGTTAAATGAGATGTTTGAATTTTGAAACAGATTAAAATGCTTACCTATGACAATAAAATGGATGGCTTGTATTTAACATCTATGGAGAATATTTTTTGTACTTTCTTTGAAGTTCCCATATCTGCAGATCACTAAGACTTATTTTTTTCCTTGTTCCTTTTCAAGTTAAAACAAAAGAATTGCAAATCTGAGATATTAGAGTTCTGAAAAATGAAATTAAAATATTAAAGTTTTGGGCTTCATTATAATCAGTATTTCTACTTTCTGAGAATTTCACAGAATCCTGATTAACGTCAGAAAACTTCCTAAGCATCGAAGCAATGCTTTATGGTTTTTGTTAACATTCAGCTGACAGTCAGAAGCTAAATTTGGAATTGACTTTTGTTTGATAGGTCTTTGTTATGTGGCAGTAGCAGGATCTGGATGAGGTAATGGATAAAAGAATCTGTGTTATTCACACACTGGGAGTTTCAAAGAGTGTAAAGGAACAATTCTCACCCATTCTGCAAGGTGGGATGCCCAGCAGAGGACACACTGAGAATCTTTGTGGCTGGATTAATTGTGTATGTGACACATACAACAAATAGAACTTGATCAATTAATTAACTACCATGTTTGTTGATTAGGAGAGTTGCAAATGTCTTTATTTATGGCCTTTAATAGTGAACTTAGTTTCCTGACAAGGAGGGAAATTGAGAACTAAAGACATTTGTTCGTACATATTTATGAACCTCTACATGAGGGAGGAGAAATAAGCCCCAGTTCAACTCTGAGTTTAACTATGTGACTGGAAAACTAAATGTGTGTTTTAGGAGGACAGTTTTTCTTTTTCCTGCTTAAACTAAACAGAAATGTGTGACAAGAAGGCCAGTTTCACATTCTGTATAGGTTTCACTGTTCCTTTTTCTTTCTCATTCTACCAAATGTGTCAAGAATATTTTTATGGGTCAGATTCTGACATGACATTTTTACGTTGGATCTGATTATTACTTTCTGTAGAGCTACTTTATTTTGTGGATTCATGTCTTTAAATTTTGAATGCTCACTATTATTATTTCCTCTTTCCACAAATGCTTATCACATTGAAATGAGTTAAAGTGCCTATTAATATTTTTTCCTTTTCCTCTGCCTTGAGGATTTATATGGTATTCTGAGTACAGGGTGGCAGTGGAGGGAGGCAGCAAATGGAGTCAGGATGTGGAACAGCAGAGAGCACTGTTAAAGGGAACTGCTAAGCCCCTGAGCAGACTCTTAGGTCTCAGACTGCCGTGAGGAGCAGCGCAGAAGTGCATTCTCTCAGAGCTCAGGGCAGCCAGAACAACACCACACTGATCGGTAGTGAGTCATTACACAGGACAGATAGAAAGAGCAAGGAACAATTATCTGCAAAATAACTTGACAAGATGGAAATAACAGCCAGAACTGGAAGCATGGGGACTGTGAAATGAGAGTAAGGCTTCAAATCTGTTTTAGCTTCACCATTTATTTACCATTGAGTTACCCACTGGAATTATGAACCATAATGAATGATCCTAATTTAAATTACACTGTCACCTCTCTGAGATCATTGGATTGCCAGAAAAATTGAAAGGATTTTTAATTAAATAATAGTCAGTACTGCTACATTTTCAATAGTATCTATTAGTTGAGTAGTCCTACTGACTGACATTACTTTTCACAGTTTTGACATTGCTTTTTTACAAAAAGTTAAAAAAATAATTAAATACTGAGCTTAGAGTATCCAGCAGTGTACAAATATCCAAGAGATTTAGATTTTTTTCCTTTCTGTTCTGCTTTGTAGCTCTAAAGGGGAAAGAAGCTTTTGTCATGATTTGCTTAAAAATGAGAAAATCTGAAACTCCTCTAAATGGGAGGATCACCAAGTATTTAGCGAAGTCTCAGCACTTTGTTGAAATGATGGGCAGGAGATAAAATTGCACATATAACAAATAAGTACGTAACTCTATGAGTTCAAAATAGACTATTTTATTTAAAAGTTCATCTATAACTGTCACCTCCATAAAAACGTCTGTTGTCTTTTCCAGAAATTATTAATTTCTTCAGATGACCTTGTATTGTGTGTTTGCAGAGTACAGAAGAATATTGCCCTGTTATGTGTGTGTATATATATATATATATATATATGATTAGGAAAGATAAATAATTAACACAGGATAAATTCTCTAACTGAGAACTAACACACACGATAATTCTCTAATATTAGTGGTGTGATTGCACTTTTTTTTTTTTTAATTTAAGCTCCTTATTCATATGGGACTAACCCTAAACACAAACATAAATAGCTATTTCAAAAAATATAGGAAAATTAATAAATCTGTTATTTTTCAAGCTTTACACCTCTTTAGAAATTTGAAGTAGAAATAACCTGCCTTGTTTCTATGCTTGGGGTTTTTTGGGGATTTTTTTTGATTCAGGAAAATATGTTGAGGTAGTATTTCAGCACTCCTGTCTGCAAGATAAATTAAGTGTTGCTGATATGTAATGAAATAATGATTCCCTGAGNGCCTTGAGGATTTATGTGGTATTCTGAGTACAGGGTGGCAGTGGAGGGAGGCAGCAAATGGAGTCAGGATGTGGAACAGCAGAGAGCACTGTTAAAGGGAACTGCTAAGCCCCTGAGCAGACTCTTAGGTCTCAGACTGCCGTGAGGAGCAGCGCAGAAGTGCATTCTCTCAGAGCTCAGGGCAGCCAGAACAACACCACACTGATCGGTAGTGAGTCATTACACAGGACAGATAGAAAGAGCAAGGAACAATTATCTGCAAAATAACTTGACAAGATGGAAATAACAGCCAGAACTGGAAGCATGGGGACTGTGAAATGAGAGTAAGGCTTCAAATCTGTTTTAGCTTCACCATTTATTTACCATTGAGTTACCCACTGGAATTATGAACCATAATGAATGATCCTAATTTAAATTACACTGTCACCTCTCTGAGATCATTGGATTGCCAGAAAAATTGAAAGGATTTTTAATTAAATAATAGTCAGTACTGCTACATTTTCAATAGTATCTATTAGTTGAGTAGTCCTACTGACTGACATTACTTTTCACAGTTTTGACATTGCTTTTTTACAAAAAGTTAAAAAAATAATTAAATACTGAGCTTAGAGTATCCAGCAGTGTACAAATATCCAAGAGATTTAGATTTTTTTCCTTTCTGTTCTGCTTTGTAGCTCTAAAGGGGAAAGAAGCTTTTGTCATGATTTGCTTAAAAATGAGAAAATATGAAACTCCTCTAAATGGGAGGATCACCAAGTATTTAGCGAAGTCTCAGCACTTTGTTGAAATGATGGGCAGGAGATAAAATTGCACATATAACAAATAAGTACGTAACTCTATGAGTTCAAAATAGACTATTTTATTTAAAAGTTCATCTATAACTGTCACCTCCATAAAAACGTCTGTTGTCTTTTCCAGAAATGATTAATTTCTTCAGATGACCTTGTATTGTGTGTTTGCAGAGTACAGAAGAATATTGCCCTGTTATGTGTGTGTATATATATATATATATATATATGATTAGGAAAGATAAATAATTAACCCAGGATAAATTCTCTAACTGAGAACTAACACACACGATAATTCTCTAATATTAGTGGTGTGATTGCACTTTTTTTTTTTTTAATTTAAGCTCCTTATTCATATGGGACTAACCCTAAACACAAACATAAATAGCTATTTCAAAAAATATAGGAAAATTAATAAATCTGTTATTTTTCAAGCTTTACACCTCTTTAGAAATTTGAAGTAGAAATAACCTGCCTTGTTTCTATGCTTGGGGTTTTTTGGGGATTTTTTTTGATTCAGGAAAATATGTTGAGGTAGTATTTCAGCACTCCTGTCTGCAAGATAAATTAAGTGTTGCTGATATGTAATGAAATAATGATTCCCTGAGAAAAATAGACCCTTTTTCTACCCTTTATAAGTGCTACCTTAAAAGTTAGAATCTAATTTATTCATAGAATTGAACCTTTACCTTTCCCTAATCAAGGAAGGATAACAGATTGAAAGGAGATGATTTATACATGAAATAGCTAAAATGCTTTCTAAAAATTAGAAAGCCACAGTATTTTAGGCCAGGAAGAAACATCTAGCGATCATTCGTTTGATGCTGTGGGACAAGCTATGACTAAACCATTTCTAACAGAGTTTTGTCTATTCTGTCTCATTTAATTAGTAATCTTTTACATCATCTTGTTCATTTCTTTATTCATTTGTTCATTCATTTTCTCTCATATTTTCATTTTTGTGTATGTGTTTGTGGGGATTTTTTGGGGGGTGTGGGATTCTGCTGGGGTTTTTCTGCTACTTGTTCTATTTTGGGGTTATTGTTTGGTGCTTTTTTGCTTCTTTTGGGTGGGATTTTTTGTGATTTATTTTTTGGTTTGGTTTTGGTTTTGTTATATTTAAGGCAATTGTCCATAAGCCAGAGTTACTTGTACAATAACTACTGAAACTACATTATCAAGTTGGGGATGTTTAAGGGAAATAAGTAGAATCATTGCAAACTAAAATGAAATTATATCCAGAACTAATCAGCTTGAAACTTTTACCTATTTTAGCATGATTTTTAAGTGTATAGTTATTATTAGGACATCAGAAAATGTCACAAGATTCCCTGGTGTGGTATCATTAATGCTGGACATTCCAGGGCCCACTTGATTTTTTTTTCCTGGAACCCCTGAGCCAATGCATCTTTTGCACAAAGAGGTGCCTCTTCCATGCAGAGGCTCCTTGGAGAACTCTTATATAAGAGTGTTAAAAAAAAGTTATTTTAAATACTTGGTTAGTAGGGCATACTTCTGATAATCTAGTCTGGATACCTCACCATCTAAGGTTTTGAAATATCACCTCTCTCCTCCTTTTGTAAGAGTCAGAGGAAAAGAGCTGTGAAAAAAAAATGTTCCTCTACCATCAAGAATAATATTTTTATTGTCAATATTGTTATTATTATTGGAGAGGATTGTCCAGAATTGCTATCTTTCATGACAAGACTAGTCTGAAAAAAAACTTGTACTGCTTACTAAATACATACTGGAACTGACTTTGAAGGCCAGCTGAAAAATCTTTTGTCAGATGCATTCATATACAGTAAGCTGTGCTTATGGCGGGGCAGGAGTAAGTGGGAAAAATTCATTAGAAAGAAATTTGCTGATTTAATGTCAGGTAGAAATTTTTTTCTATTTCACAGGCCTTCAATTTTCCCTGGAACAGGTTTTAAGATCAAATGTAACTTGAAAAATAATTTACACAAGAAGGAAAAATATTTAAAAACTCACAAAACAAAGCATGAGGTGCGTGTAGTATAAGAACTAAAACTACATAGACAGAGGTAGAGCAACAATATTACTGCTGTAAGATATAAATGGAATTAATCAGAAACTAGGTGTACTAATCCCAACTGTGGGCTGTGAAACCACTTTCTGGATTGTTATCATTAATTAAATTATGCTTTCGCAAGGCTTCACTTGTCCTTGAGCATTTTCAGAATATTGCAAGCAACTATTCCCCTCACACGCTAATTTGAATAACAGCATGACACTGAAAGCACCACTTCCAGCAAGGAAATAAATGGCAGGCAAACTCATGCTTTTCTGAATGTGTCTTTGTGTCTTTCTGCAAGGCTGTTATCACAGCCATATCATATGCTTTAATATGACTGTTGTAAGCTTTCTTCTTTATATTAGAAATTATGTAGAATTGTGGAAAATGTCTTAATTCCCCATTCAAAAAAAAAAAACACAAAATGGGAGTGAAGTATTCTAAAATATTTGTATTTCTAAGCTGTCTCTCTCAACTTCACTGAGATTGTATGTGTGCTGTATATATAAATATGTGTACACCTGTCTCCACAGAACTAAATGTGGATATTTTGGTAGGAAGGGGCAGGTTGAAGTTTTAAACTAAAAATGCAATTTTTGCCTGCCCATGGAGCCTTTGGATTTGTTTAGGAAAGGCTGAAACTCTGATGGTCCTGAAACAGAGGGCTCCTTAACTTTGAATTACTTACTTTAATGAAAATTCCACATTGGCTACCCTAATTCTTAAACAAACAGCTTTAGTTTTGGACTTATTTCTGTTTGAAAATATACATATGTTTCTATAACTCTCTATTCGCTGCAGAGTTTTGCACCCAATCATCCTTCCAAAATTCACCATATCATTCAGCAAAAAATTTAAATGCCAAAATCTTATGTTTAAATTTTCTTATGTCCTTGACATGACAGTCTATCAGTGCATTCAGTGTGAATGCTGCTGGACGTGGGATTGTAGGAACAGCAGTGCATGTGGAGCACACAAAAAAGAGTGTTACAGGCTAGGATGCATACAAGAACTGAGTGTAAAGAGGGAAAGTGGAAAGGCATGATGGAACTTTTTGAAAGATAGAGGGATGTAAGATAGCCTGAGAAGAAGAGCTTGATCAGATCAGGATGTGATATCCTGGGCTGAGGAGTGGGAGTTCCCTCTTTGGAGTAAGCGTTCAATACAACAACTCACCTCCAGATTATGAAATTTAAAAAAAAAAAAACAAAAAACACAAACACAAAAGTAATTCTGCTCTGGAAAATCGGAAGTCTTCAGAAAGCTTCTTCTTTTGATCTTCCTGTACCACAGAGTACTCTGCAGCTTGTCTGAGAGCTCACTGCTCCTGCCCTGACCTTATTTATACAGACAGAAATTTGCTTGCTGAGCAAGCAATTAATAAAATATTAACCATTTAATGTTTTAAGAACCATCTTACCCTGCCATTCATGACCTGGTAAGAATTAAAACTTTGGAGACTTGTACTACGTGTTGCCTAAGTAATATTTTAATTATGTGATGTCTGCAGAGGTTGTTGGAAGCTGAAGGAGCATCATTGGTTAGCTCAATAGGCTTCATCTTCAGAACAGGATACATTATCTACTTTTGTTTATTTTCATGCAACTTGAATCTGAATCTGGGTCTAAAGAGGAAACTCCTGTATGTAAGCCAAAAGGACCTTTGTAATTGAGACCGCAGGATATTTGTATGGATAAGTTCTTAGTGTGACTTTTTTTTAAGTGCAACTATTTGATGGTTATATAAAAATAAACATTTAAAATGCAGTAGTTTTCCACTTTTTTTCTGATTTTATGTATTGTATAAAAAATCAGGCATCAAGTAATGAAAGAAAATGTAGTTTTGAAGCCAATCTCATACACATTATGACAAGTTGTAGAAGGCATATGCAATATTTTTAGTATAATTTCTTTTGGAATTTGTTGTGAGCCAGATAGATAAAATCCTTGCTGTAAAGTAAAACTATTTCAGTGCTAGTGTTACTAATCTCTAAGGGAAATGATGTGTCTGTTCTTCCGAACGTAGATTTTTTTTTCTCTACAATGTTGGATCAAGTCAGGAATTTATCCTTCTTAGGGAAGACAAAATATACCTCATTGTCATTTACAGAGGAACTGTTTTGATACAGTCTTTCTTGTTTTACTCCTACCGTCAGCATCGTTGTGATGTTGAGTCTGTAGTTCGCTCCTCTTGCGCACGTGTGAAGCCCTCCAAGATGTGAATTTGTGTCTGAAAAAAAATTTTATTTATATCAACAGAAGAGGTGGGAAGCAGGAGTCATTCCTGGTTTTACCCAGAGTTTTCTTGAGCATGCCTCAGAGAATCTGATAATTACTACATTCCCAACATTTATCTAGGTTTTCTTTAGTTCTAAGAGCACAACATTGTTTGGGTCAGAAGGAACATATTTCCTGTCATGATCTTAAAATTATCTTTTGAGGGGGGGAAAAACGTTGACCTCTTGTCAAAATAAGATTTCTGTTTCTGCTGCATAACCAGCGTTCATCTTTGTTGCCCTGAATTCTTGTGTTAGGACTACATAGCACCACTGAGCATAGCAATATGTTAGATTATTCCTTACATGGAATAAACAAGATTTTAGCAATACAAATAATATTTACTCACTTTAGGATGACTAAGTGAAAATTTATATTCAGTGGGTGTTTGAAATATCAAGCAATATGTTTTTATTATTTTCATTTTTTCCTGAAAAGGAATAAATATTTTTGGACTTCACAGTATTAGGTTAGGAAAAAAAAAGACACTAGGACATCAGAATCATACCCCTGGATCTTCTACTTGGACATATGGGCACTTCCTCCTGGGAAACAGTCTGTTAAGGAAAATGTGTTAATGAATGAACTATACATCCAAAGAAGACTATATGTGCTCTGTATTGATGCTGCCTTGTACTGCTAGCAAGAATGTGTAGCAATACATCTATTAATGGTCATTTTAGTGGCCTCCCAGAATGAACTATTTTTACATTACTTTCACTGTCATTTTACACATATTAAAGAATCATTTGTACCTAACAGTTTCTTGGCAGCCAATAGCTTTAGGGATTGTAATCCTATTCTGCCTGAGTATCTTTTGAGAAGGGAGAAGGTGTCAGAGTATCTCTGAAAAGAGAAATCATCGAACTGTTCATGATAAATTACATCTATACTGATGTATCAGCATACCCATAAGAAACACTAAGGAGAGGAATATATTGCCTTGAAGTGTGAATAGTATGGTTCTGGCTTTTAATATGGTTTGAATACTGGTCCTGGAGAAAGATCAAATTTTAACAGATTTCTTCTCATTCCTTACTTTAGTAAGTGATAGCAATGAAGGAAACATCATGTCTGGGATTCTTTACATGTACAGAAAGAGAACATTGGTGCTACCTATTGGAATTAGATGATAGTGAGCATAGCGTAGTTCTTTCTTTACCAGGAACATAGATTTTGTATTAAAAGTAACATGCAGATTATATTACTGTTTGTTTTAGTAAATCAATAAGCCTTGCTTTGTTGAAATGCTTTCTGTTAAACACTGTCAAAGGGTAACTGGAAGAAAGTAGTTTTCAACTAGATTTTTCTTGTGTTAAATTCATGGTAATTCCATGGCCCAGATATATCTGTCCTACAGAAAAATGAAAAGAAGTTCGAGCATAAAACATATGTGACTTTACAATGGACAGCAAAGAACATAAATATTTTTCAGTGAGAAAAGTAGAACTTTGAGAAGAAGGTATTATTTCATTATAAATTATCCATTTATCTAAAGCTATGCAAGATAAATTCTTCTGCACACTTTTGATTTTTTTTAACATATGGGACAATGTTAATGCAAATGTTATTACTTTTACTAGAGTAGTACTAGAATACCAAATGTTACACGATTTTCCATCACAATGTCATCGGCAGATACTTCTTGTACATACCATTGTAGAAAAATATACTACAGCTGCTTTTAAAAATGGATATTTCATGTATTAAACACAGGAACAATTAAGTATATTCCAAATTTAACTGTGAGTCTCTGGAAATTTGGATGGCTTGGTCTCTTTGGTTGCTATTTCAAAAATCTAGCATATTTTCTTATTCTCATTGTTATACTATGTATGTGTTGTCAGTCACAATGAAGAATGGCAGTTGTCCATGAAAATATGGAAATTTTCCATACCATGCTGAAAAAAAAAATCATGCATCACTTGCAAGTATATTGTCAGGTGCAAAATCCAGTAAAACATTACACATTACACCAGGCCTCTACATGAGTGATGTTTCAAAACACCAGTCAGTCATTAATTGTGATGTAAAACTGTTTTATAAACATTTTCAGAACTTGTGTTTTACTAGTCTGGAAGTTGTACTGAAGTAAATGTGAAAAATGAGGGGTTTGTTGTGTCTTAAGAACTTGCATTACTGGCAGTCCAAGTTTTTATGGACCATGACATGGTAAATCTAGAAAGACAAAAGAATCAGTAGCACAGTACAACTTTGAAAAACTGTGCTAATAGGTAAGAATTACCTGATTAAAAAACCTTGATCTGAGAAACTGTATTTATTCTTCGGGATGTTGCGTGAAGTAGGGAAATACACAGAAAAGAATCTTACGTTTCCCCAGTATACATTCATATGGCATCCAAAACGTTTTTGTAACAGCCCACAAAAAGCATGATAAATTTAACAAAAGTTGTTTACATTCCCATCCACTGGCATTGATATGTTTCTATTTTTTTATTCCTACCTGTGAAAGTATAGTCATCCTTGTAACAGTCAGGACCACTTTGTCACTTTGTTATTGCAGTCATTACATGACATATCTGTGGAGAGGGCTGGTGATAAGCTTCTGCTCTGAACATGAACCTTCTGACTTGCACAACAAAGATGTTCAAAGTAGCAGAGCTGGCATTTTCCATTATCAATGTATTTTGAGGCACAGGTGATCTTTCAAATTTGTGGAAACATTCCCTCAACATGATGCTGCAGAGCCTTTTTACTGTGTCATGTAGTACTTTTTGTTTCTAGTGAATGGAAGAGTTCTTCATAAAAGGAAGAAGGAAAGTATCTCTAAACAGAAACAAAAATTATACTCTCTTCTAAGACAGGTGCAGAAGCAGGGTGATCAGTTGTGAGAGTTGTAATGGAAGCCCTATACAGAAGCAGTTTTTTTACAAATATAAATTTCACTCAGCAATAATAAAAGTTGTAGACCACATGAAAGTGATGAAATCACATTCCAGATGTGCAAAACCAGAACATGATTTTAAGGGTTTAATACTGCACAAGCAGTCAATCAATACCCCAATAAATTAATATTCTGATATTCAATGTTATGATACTATTTCCTAACATTTCAAAAGTATATGACAAAGAAGTCTTAACAAATTAAGAGATCAAAAGAAAAAAAGGTCTCAATAATGAAAACATGTATTTATTTTACTTGAAAAATGCATTAATATGCTTTGATAAGGAGTTCACAAAAATATGGAGATTAAATCCTTTTTAAGCAATGATATATGCAGTTCTTGATGACACATGGTAGTGCATTCTTTTCAGTTTCTTCAGAATGAAACAACTTTTTCACCTGAAATAGAAGCCATTGGACAGTAGCTAACCTGTTTTCTTTACACAGTCTTAAAAATTTCTCAGCAAATTAGCTTCAAAGACATCAAACTCAAAAATGTGTGAACGTTTTTTGGAAGGATGGGATAAAAGGCAGCTGGTAAATTAATTATCTCTCCTTGATCTTTTCCACATAATACTTTTTCCTAATCAAACTCTGTAATTGAGTAAGTAATCAGGTCCCTGGCAATAAAATTTCCTCTAGTTGATTTTACATGGCTTACAAATACTACGTCAGAAAATCACACATTTATTGTTTTTCTCTTCATGGTATTTCTTAGGAAGAGCAAAGTAAAAAGAAGTAATTTAGAATATCACATGAGTACACAGCAGAGTTGTTTTCCCAGAGCTTAAAAATTAATGTGCTGTCTTCAGATCTTTCAAAGAGTAAACAGTATTAGCTGTAACACTGTCAAACAAACAAGGAAACAAATAAATGGTACTTTCAAGAAGAGTTTGAGTACTATTACTCTTACAGCTATGTGCTGCAGTGAGCTATTTCTATCACTCTCAATATCAGGAGAAGCTCTATGTGTGGAGATCACACATAGTACAAAATTCATTGATCAGGGTTTTCCAGATCTAATATCTTTTTCACATATGAAAAATCCTAAATAATACTTAGGTTGTCATTCCTGTTCAGTTAACAAGACACATTTTTTTCTTTTTGGAAGACCGTATTACAAGGGATGTTTTCCCTTTTTTCCTTCTGTACTGGAAATGGAAAGAAAAAGAAGAGTTTGATTTTCTCTTTGTACACATAAAAAAACCAAAACAAAACAGAAGTGTAATGAGAGTAGCTTGACCAAACAAGCGCCAGAAATGAAGGTCAAAAACACCTATAGAAAGTCTGCAGAAACAGTGTGTGGCAACACACTGTTTTTAGACATGCTTTTACTCCATCGTTGTCACAAATGTGCAGTGTTTTTCGGTGAAGAATAGCTTTTCACTGCATCAGTGAGTTTCCAAGCCCCTTAGATCTCCTGGGTTTTTCAGAGAATGTGTGCACTTAATGTCTTTCTGACCTCGATCTCTTCGATGTCTCAAGCAAACACCTTTTCATATGAAAGCAGGCTGACTTGAGCAGGTAATGCAAGTTATGATATTGGTACCTAGGACTGCTTTTGACATCTTTGAGGTGTAATGCATCTGTGACTGTGTAGCTGAATGCTGAGGCATTTACAGACAAAACAGAACTTCAGTGGTCTAAGGAAGTGAGAGGTTTGCAGGACCTGTGCCCAAGAGTAGTTCCATGAACTGAAAAGCTTTTATTTCCCATTACTGCTTGTGCCCATTTATAGGAATGGTGAGATTTTTAGAAGTGCTTTATGCTGGCATATCACCACCTTATTATGATTTAGTAACACAATCAGAAGCAAAACATTCTCCTTACAATGGTGATGATGCATGGTCAGGGATTATTTGAATAGCAATTTATCATCAAGGCACTTGGATTCAAAGTGTCAAATTTATGGTCCTCCTGAATAGATCTAGGAATCTAAGTTATCACCATGATTACAGATTTATCTCACTTTAAAGTGAGATTTAGTGACAGTAATTGTGAACAGTCACTGAAAACTGAAGACCAAATATGATTTTTTTTTTCTTATTTCTTAGTAATTTGCTTCTGTTCAAGTCTGTGAAACTCTTAAAAACCTCTAAAACCCATATACTATGTAAATCCTAGTTCCTGGGAAAAAAAGAATAGTTACTATGCCCATCACAGCATTTGCCCAAGTAAAAGATGTCTGACATGAGAACTTACTGCTGTGAAGAGAGTTCAGATGAAAACTTCACTAGAATGTAATTATTTTTCTTCCATACAGAAGACACATAGTATGGACACATAGTGCACTGAAAGAACAATTTGGGATTATATTTTTTTAAAAAAATATACAGTGTTCTTTGAAAACAAAATTACAGGTTTTTATATATAAAAATTTATTGTGTTGTTTTAGAATGACTCTTTTTTTCCTTTTTCTTTTTCATTCCCTGGAGTCCTTTTGTATAGAGAGAAAATAGAAGCTAATGTTGACCACTTGTGGCTGCTTTAGTATGCCTGGTGTTGTTTCAGATGTGATTGCTTATGCACCTGCATGCCTCTGCCATTACAGTCTCCCTAATGGCTGCAGCAAAGCAGCAGACTTCAGAGAAGCCGCTTGCAAGCAGAAACATCTTGCAAGAACAGATGTTTGTGTGCTATAGTGTTATATTGTGAAGTTAATATTGTTTCAGTTGTGGTTTTTTCTTGGATGATTGCAATCCAATTATTTTTCTTCTATCTCAGAAAACTCATTCAGCAGATGGGGGGAAATTGCAGTTTTCTATTTTCTTCCTCTGTTTGACAAGGGTGTGGAATAACTTCTGGTCAATTTGTGGACACAGCTATGGATAGTACAGTTATCCCCTGGGCTAATGATTCCCTCTGAAAATTCCATCAAAATGTGTGACATTGCCCAGAGCAGTGTCTTTCATTAAAATATATATTATAGCTCAGACAAAGGGAAGCAAGGCAGCAGCAAATCTGATGATGTTTTTACTGCATAGACACAATGAACATTTCAACAGTATCAGCTAGACTCTGCTTTTGCAATGTGCACCATCAAGAAAAAATTTAAAGGCAGATTTTACTACAAATAAGTTATCGTAATATATCTTTTAAATTCAATGTTTTGTCTATATGAACATCAAAGGAAATCAGTATGATTTCAGTTCTTATTAGAGGGAAGATTAAAATATTTTTACTCAGTGTTTCAGTGCTCTACCATTAATTCTTTATATATCTCTCTACCTTTTGATGTTTTTAGTGAGGCAATAAAACATTTTGTGTAACAAAAGCAAAGTAACTTAATACATTCCTCTATGTTTTGCTAAAGCTCATAGCTCATGTTGTTTGGGCATAATTTTGTCATTCCTCTGGACTGGGAACTCATTGGTAGACTTTACTCCAGTAGTGTTGTGCTGGGTGCCTCTTGTCAAGTTAAACTGGTTGACAGTGTCAACAAAATTAAGGTGGGGAGATTCTGCTTTCCTTGAAAGAATGCGGAGCTCTCTGAACAGAACACAATATTTATTCAAGACATATTGGTAGTGTCACTACCATAACTCAGGCTTTGCTTTTGGATTCCTGAACAGATTATTTTTATTTTTTATTATTTTGCAACAATAATTTTTAATTATCTGCAGTTATTTCAAAGTACTTTAAGTGTTTATGTACATAACCACTTCTACTATGATTAAATTCATTAGATTAGTGCAACAGTTCTTGATTTTTTTAAATCAGCCTTGGATTTTAATTTAGTTCATATAAGGCAATCTCTTCATAATATTTTTTGTTTCCAGAACAAGATACATCCAGATAATATATCAAGAATTTATTGATAGTCTAATTAAAAATGTTGTAAAAATCATAAGCCGTCCACTTAAAATGCCACCTACATTACACTCCAAGAATGCAAATTTTTCAGCTAAAGCAAACAGGAGGAAGCAATCATGCAGTTAAATCATTAATAGAGAACTCTTCTACTTTACAATTGCCCCTCTTATGCAGGCTTTTTTTATCTTCTGGTCATGCATGGTTTCTTGGTTCCAGCTTGTTTTCCTGAGGCAAGTGCAGGGGAGCATGGTGATCGCTGTGAGTTGTTAACATTCTGCATTCCCAGGAGAAGTAGGATGCTGGCTTTCTTCTCAATGTTTGGATTGAGTTTTGGTTTTGTAGTACCTATTGGTGTGGTTTTTTTCCCATTGGGCCTCAGTCCTATTGTCCAGTAGTTTCTGCCTATTTGTGGTCAGTTGCTTGACGAGTAGGTATGTTTAAATATTTGGATGTATGAAGTGGCTAAGCACCAGCTAAAACAATGCAGATGTATGAAGCTGATTGGTAATGAATTAAGCAGCAGCCACCTGATATTTGTGGTTGTGATTAGGCTTTAGCCACTTGATCATTTTTCAGTTACAAACAGTAACAACACTGTACTAGGTGGGCAATTAGCCTTCAATCTGTGAATTCATTTTACAGCCATTAATATGCTAGTGCATCAAAAAAAGTATTTAAAGATTCATAGTATCAAAATTAATATAAGAATATAAAGAAAACTCATTAACTGAAATATTTGCAAGTATCTGCAAATCATGCCTTTGATTAATGTAGCCCTTCTGCAGTTTCTGCAGGAATTCTAAAAGAAAATGAACTTTTAAATGGACTGATGGAAGAAAAATGTTGAAGTCTTAGCAAAACAGGGACACCTTGGTTGCTGTTCTGCAAAATCAGCCATACATTGCTGATATGGGGTAGTTAAAGATTGAGGAACCATCATAAATCTTCCTGGATGCAACTTGTTATTAAATATGTCAAGAAGTGTAGGCCACTGGGTTGACTAAAGGTATATTCCAGATATGCCCATTCACTATTATTTTCAGGTTCTTTTTCCCCTAAAAATATCAGATAAATAAATACAGGAATAATGAACAAAAGGGATGAAAATTGAATACTTTCTGGCAGCTTTTGGCTGTGGACAGATTCAGAATATTAAACAGATATAACCTTGTTGGAAGCATAACGAAACCAGCAGTAATGTTTGCAGAAGCCAGCCCATCACTTAGAATAGGGTCCACATTTCCACAGGGAATTCAGAAGCCCACACTGACTGCAGTTTGGAGAATTGGAAACGTTGCTGTCAGAGATCAGCAGAGTGAGGAAGCTCCCGGGGACTGGGACACTGGAGACTCCCCCACGTGGGTCATGACTGGGCCACACCCTTTCTAGGGATCTGGTTTGAGATGACTTCCCCAGGTCTCACGAGTTAGGTCTGAACAAAATATGGGTTGGCTTCCATTTGCATTACTTAGTGACATTCTTCTCTGTGTCAAATTAATCTGAAAGAGAAACAACTATAGCAGTCCCAAGCAGAGAGAAAGGCCACTATTGTCCAGCTAGATTTTGCTCCCTCAATGTCTTTTAGAAACTATAATGGGCAGCACTGCAGAAATACTCTCTCCCAAACCATGTATTTTTGACCTAAGAGGTAAACCACACTATTCTAATTGGAAATGTTTTTGAGGAGTAAATCTCTTGTTGTGGAGATGATTTTATTGTACAGAGAGAAAAGAGAGAAGTGTACCATGCTCAGGGACATAAATCTCTAGTTAATCTAGTAAACATTGTCTAAAGTAGGGATTCCCAGGGGCTCTCTCAGCACAACACATATTGCAAATAAGCATTTGAGAGAAGACTTGATATTTTTCTACTTGGACCAATTTGTACTAAGATGGAAGAATTAAAGAAGACAAACAGTTCTTTAATCTTTACTTTGCAGGAAAACTGAAATATAAACAACTGACAAAAAAAATGCCATTTTGCTATGCAAAATCCTCCTCTGTGTGTTTAAAATTCAGCATTAGAAGTTAAAAGGCATAAATCAAAGTGTTATATTTCAAACGATATAAGACCTATCTGAAAGTAAGGAAGCAGGAATATCTTTTAGCTTTTACTTCTTTTCATTTGTTGCCTTACAACTGCAGTTTAAAATACCCAGTTGTAAATGGAAGGCTTTCAGTAACTATTAATATGCAGACAGTTTTCTTCTGATTATACTCTTGCCTGTATTTCTCAGTTGGAGGTCATTGAGTAACACAATGTTTAGCAGGAATAACTTATAATTTGTTGACCATGAAATCGGCTGAGTATCTTTTGTGTTTCCTAACTTTTCTTACTTTTAGGTGTTAAAACCCTCTGACTCAAAATACATCTGTATTTTTTTCACTGATGACAAGTGCAGAGAGTGATTTCTTCATAATAAAAAAATAGTTAATGTTATTAATTTTCCAAATGGCCCATGCATTTCATGCCATCATAATGAATTTGTGAATGTGCCTTTCTGCAGAATGGTGTTGGTATGGCATGTCTATGTTGATATTTGGTATTTTGTAGAACCTTTCTTTTTATATTCCACAGCAGTTCCTTATTCTGTGTATTTCCTACTAGCAATTTTTTAATTGGTTCATACGTTCATAATTCTAGTTATAGATGCAGTGATTTTTGCTGGGATCTCTATTTGGTATACCTAAATATGCTTTTACATATACCCCTGTAAAGGTAAAAGGAGAAAAGTACAATAGAAAGCCTTCAGATCTTTTTCAGTTTAGATTAGTTTTGAGCTCCTTACAGCATCCTAAACTCATCAAATTTGTCATTTTGCTGTTAGCATTTGCAAACACTAGCATTGAGGGCTCATTTTACCCCAGAAGGATCCTACAATTCTAATTGGTTTTGAGAAATTAAAGTATAAGTAAACCTATTCTAGAACACCAGGATACCCACTACTCTTGTTTTTTAGAAATAAATCACTTCAAACAACATTTTTACTTTGTAAGAAGTTTGTATTCTTGGTGTTTTATATAGAGTGAATTAATCATTTGTTAATACAGTGTTATTCTAAGGATACGAAGTGATTAATTTTGCCAATGACTACTGTAAATGAAATGTGTAAGGCTGTTCTCCTGCCCTATAAAGGCATGCCAAACAAACAGACCCTTTTGCTACTTCTTTCTTTCTTTCTTTGATTAAAAAAAAAAAAAAAGGGATCCACAGTAGTGATCCAGTTTTGTTTTGGTTATTCAATCAGATCTTCACATGACTCGGATGAATATATAGTGCATTGACTGAAGTTGTGCTGAAATTTATATGAGTTGGAAAACTTCAATTTATTAAATTTCACCCTTCCAAGCCCCCTCCCATAAAAGATATAAATTATGTGCAACAGCATAATTTCATGAATTTATTAGAAAATATGAAAAACCTCATCAAGCACCATATGCTTACTCCTTTTACAAATAATAAGGAAGATAATTTTAAAGACAAGACAAAGATTCAGAAAAAAAAGATACACCTAGTGTGTGAGAAAATATCATCACCTCTGTATCTTGTGTCTTAAGTAAAAAAAAAGATGTTTTCTACCATACAAGTTTTATATTCTTTCTATCCAGCCCTCTATGGTTTTTGAACTGAGAATGAAAACAAGAAAGTAACATCTTGCATCCTATAAATTAAAAATAAAATCTGTAATTCTCTTTCTTAATAATAATATCTTAATTTTCTGTATCAAAATTTAGTAATGACACACTGCAGATATTAAAAAAATTTCAGGGTAGTAGGATAAGGATAAAAATAAATATCTTCTTAAAATCAGAAAGTTTCCCTTCTGTTTTCACATCACAGTATAACTGCACAATACCTGAGGCTGCTCATTTCTGCATTATGACTTTGTTCTTATTATGCTCCTCAATAAATACATTATGTTCTCAAAGTTGTTTCAAAGGAAAAAAAAAGCAAACCCACAAAACTTCTCAGCTTATATAAAAATCACCCTTTCTTATCAAAGAACACGTTCATTTTTGTTATAAACAGGCAATTCTTTAAAGTCAGTTTAGGAACAGTGAGGCAGTGGGAGCTCATTTCATGTTATCTTTTAACACACCAATCTACTCACTGGGTTTTCCTTCCACCCCCTGACTCCCCCAAAAAACGAAAACTTTACTGTACTAAAGGAAGAGTATAATATATTTAATGTATATTTCATAGCACAAGGTGTTATGAACGATGAAAATGCTGAAAGTCTCTGTCAAATTTCATCATTTAACTATCAATAATTTAAATACAAGCAAGTTAGATAACTTTCTGGCTAAAAATAAACAAACAAAATAAAAAAAAAAGTCTATGTTTTGTTGTGGGATAGAGTAATCGTGGACAGACATCTGCCACTGGCACAATGTGCAGTTTTCTTTCACAGTAGATGATGTTGTCCTTGAGGCCACAGAGGAAAATGTAGGTGGGACTGAATTACCATCATTGCAGTGGACAATCCTCAGTGGGAATGCATCCAGTTTAGTGGTTAGGACAGGGTTTGAAGCAATGAGTTCTGTAAAATAACTACTTATAAGGACTAAAACCAAAACCAAATAAAACAAAAACCACGACAGTTACTAGACTATTCTTGCCTTAGGGAAGTTTTCTAGAATGGATTTATAACCCAAGAAATTTCAGTTTAAGAAATGAGCTATACTGGGTAGAAAATTACCCTGAACGAAATGACTGAGTTGCCAGAAAGAGCGTATGAGGAATTATGGCAAGAATTGGGAAGGGTGCAAACAAAATAGAAGGGTGCTGGCAGTAATATCATAGTTTTTATATCTTATGTGCAATAACATTTAATGAAATTTGTTAATTAATTTTATATGATTTTATGTGTTTTTATTTTACAGCTGCATTCCAATTCCGACAAAGGTGATGGATCAGTCAAATACATTCTTACTGGAGAAGGGGCGGGGACTATATTTATTATTGATGACACAACTGGAGACATCCATTCAACCAAAAGCCTAGATCGAGAGCAGAAGACACACTATGTACTTCATGCCCAAGCTATTGATAGACGGACAAACAAGCCACTCGAGCCCGAATCTGAGTTCATTATCAAAGTGCAGGATATCAATGACAATGCACCAAAATTTACAGATGGACCATACATTGTTACTGTGCCAGAGATGTCTGAAATGGGTAAGGAAAACAAACTCTGATATGCAACAATCTTTTAACAAGTACAAATGCCAGATACTGTTTGTCGAAGTTAGCATCACATCATTGAGTGTATGTTAAATATATTGGACTTAAGAAGAGATGAGAAGATGATGTGAAATACAACCCGTATGTTACTTGTGACATTCATAGTAAAAAAATGTATGCACACACACATGCTAGTTGTAAAAGAAGAGTCACTCTAAATCCTGAATGCTTTAACATATATTCTTTGGCAAATTGTAGTTTCCATTCTAGAAAAAAGATGTATTCACATATCCTCATTCAACTGCACACTTTATGGCATTCTCTTATGTCTACATAAGCAGTCTATACAATTCACATAATTAAACACAAAGGAACAGTAGTTCCCTAGATTATTTTAGACATGTGTTTATTTATGAAGTTTCTTATAAAGTGAACTGAAGTTCAAACAGATACCAGTCTTTTGTTTTCCCTGTTACGTAGTTCAGATATTCCTATTCTTCGAGGTGCTGCATTATGCAATTGGTTTTCTTTATTTAATACTTCTCTGGTGCTGAAATTAATTTATAACTTTTCTCTAATAGAAGAATTGCCAACAGAATTTTTTACAAGGACAAAAGTGCAGTATTTCTGTGAGTAATATCATAAATCCAAGACAATGCAAACAATACATGTTTGTGTGAATTACTACAGTAAGTGCATAGAGCTTCCAGTAAGAATATTGTGGCTCTACACAAAACCTCTTCAACTGTCTTTGATAATTCACTGTGGCACAAAGCTTTACTGCTAGAGTTGCAGTTCATTTCAATATCATCTAAGCTTTTATCTCTGTTATCTCCCATTACACCACAGGCTGTCGTAATGAGTAATTCATTTCCTTTACCAACTGTTTCCAAAAATGCATAACTCCGTCTTTCTCTTTCTTTGGTTTTCTTTGCCTTTAAAGGAAACCATTTTAATTGATTATTTCCTTCACCTTTAGAGGCATTTTATTTTCTGCATAGAAGGAAAGATAGTGGAAGAGAAATCCATATTATCTTCAAAATCAAAGTAGCTAATGTAATAATTTTTTTATTTGTGCTATATTCATAAAAGTTTTTTTATTCATCTTCTAAATATTGAGCATTCTTACATAAATGTTAGTCATAATTCTGCAGTGATCAGAATCTGATATTACTATTCAACTACATCATATATGTTGCTGGTTTCCAAAGAATTAGTTGAATAATCTGGGATGGTATTTTGTGTTGTAAAACAGAGTGGATTATGGTAAACCAATGAAGTTTTACTGGCAAAATAGAAAATTGATGCTTATGTTTTATTAATAAAATACTTCACTGGTTGTACTTGAGGCAAATTATTCAAATATCTATTCCACAAAACTTTCGTGTTATGTGAATAAAACTGAATTGTCATATGCTAGCATACAGGCATTTGTTGTAGCTGTACATTATATTTTCGTTGCAAATTTATTATCTCTATTTCCTTTCTTCTCCTATTGATTTGTTTGTATTTGTTGCATCCTGAAAGCATTTTTATTGTCTGCAATTTCAGGAAGACTAACCCTATTACTACTTCCACAGGATACATTCTTTGTGTATCCTGTGTCAGGGATGGAGATACCTCTGTCAGTTTTATTAGTTGTATAATTAGCACAGTTTTTTGACATTTAGCTGTGGAGTCTACACATATCTGAACTTGTTGATGTTATTCTGTGAATTTCTAATGAGGTTGCACTTTGAACACTTCTTCTGATTTTTACATTATCATTTCAAGATCTTTCAAAGTTACTGTCTCTCTGCAACAGTTCTCATGCTAAGTGGCATTATCTTTGATCTCCATTATTTTGCTTAGTTTCAGCAGCAGGTTCTTGTTTTTCTCCTCAAGATCCTAGCTGGTATTTCCCCCCCAGCTTTAACTTAATCTTGTTGTAAAAGCTGTAGGACCTTTATGGCTTTTCTTTTTTCAAGTCACTGACAAGTAAGTAGAGAAAAGTTTTATTAATTTTTTTGGTAAATAGTAGACCACAGTTTTCACTGTGACACAAAAAAAACCATACTATTTATGCTTTAAGTACTATTCTGGGAGAGATGAAAGAAAATGTTCCTTGCCTCCAATGAAAATTTTCCATCAAATTTGGCTCAAGAATCAAAATTTATATCTGAAATTATTTCTTCTGTAGTATGAAAAACTCAGTTACATTGAGACCTCTGTAGTCTGCTTTAAGGTTTATGAAAGTCATCTTTATGTAAATTAAAAGAAAATAAGAATATTTTTCAATCAGTAGAAGACTTCCATGTGTTAATTGTCAGCTGCAAAATAAGTTAAACACTCCATGTTAAATTTCTAGTGCTGGAGTAGTTTAGAGGTGGGACTAGATGACCTCTCAATGACCCTTCCAACCCTAACCATTCTGTGATTCTCTGATAAGAAGAGTATTCCCAATAAATTCTACCTAAGAAATTAATAGGCACACTAGACACTTCTGAACTTTTTTCAGAGTATTCCAATGTGAGGTAGTAATAATTTCAGATAATCTGGAAGACAATGTTGTTCATAAATATGATTTTTATTAGAAGTGCCTCTTTAACTTCCTGTGTTGGGAAATTAAATCACATTTTGTTGACTTGTTAGTGTTTTCAGACAGTAGTAAAAATTACTTTAGTTAGGCAGAGAATCCCTGTGTTTATTAAATTTCATCATTTTATAATTTCTTATAAGTTTTTTATTCAGTATTGATCCATTTGAGATTTAATAATATAGACAACTATGGAACGTCATGAAGAAAAATTTGCATTCTCAACAGGCATATTTTATGGAACTGCCTCATTAAAAATTAAAAATTTGTCTTCAGAGAGACAAATTGCAATATTCCCTTTCAGCTTTTCTTTGAGATATAATTTCACAAATTTTTTTTAACTATTAAAAAAAAAAAAGAGAAAAAACAAATGGAGATATTTTGAAATAAAAATACTATTTTGTTCCCCAATTGAATAACCCTTTTTTTTTTAATACCAGAAAAAAAAAAAGACAAAGCTTACAAAGTAGTATTCAGAGCATGCAGACTTTTTTACATCTCTTTATAAAGCATTAACTAAGAAAACAAAACACTCAAAATGTAATCTCTGAAATGTAGTTGGAAAGCATATGAAATGGTAGTTGTACTCTGAATAAGCAGAGACTCCAGTTGGGTGGAAAATGCCATTTTTATTTCCTAACTGGAGTGATAAAATTCTTTCATAGCAAAAGTTTCTTGACAGGAGTTTTCACAGTAAGCTAGTAAAGGAAGAATGGAAGGTATGGGTCTGATGTTCACATCTCTCCTGTGGTGTCCAGAGAGATTAGACCCTTATCTTTTGTATCTGATTTTTTTTGGCTTTTTTTTGACTTCTTAACATTTAAAATAGCAAGAGAGCAGTACTGCATAATTCTCCATCTAAATCCTGCATTACACCTAGCTCAACAAGAAAAATTATGCTGCATCTAAATGACACAAATGTTTCCAGAACTGTGATTTGCCTGGCGTGCAGACGAACCTGAATGATGCTGACTTTGAAAGGAGTAGTTGGAAGGTAAAAGTACCCTCTTTGCCTTTTTTTCTTTTTTTTTTTTTGCAAGGCATTCTAACCTGCAGCTTTCAGAGGCTGCGTTCCCTCTGTGCTCAGGAAATCGGGCAAGAGTCGGGCAAAAGGCTGGTATGGGGATATCTTATAAAATGCTGACTGTGCTTGTGTGAGACAGTGAAGAAGTTAAGCTCCTGAAGTGCTACATTCCACCGAATGAGAGTCTGAGAGGTAGGGTGGGAGGTTGAATTAAAATTTGCCATTCTAAGGGTTCTTTTGGGTAGAACACTTTGCCACTATTTGATACTAAATTGCTATTACCAGGTGTTTCTTGGGAGAGAGATACAGTTGTATTAAAAAATCACTGTGGCAAATTTTAGGATACAATGACATTCCATTCACGCTAGAATGACCCGTCAGCTGCTTATGTGAGATGCTGCCTTTTGCTAGTTCTGTTTCTTTTCTCTCACACAAATGAGCCATACGAGGACTAAGAGTCTTTTAAAATAAGGAGAGAGAAGAAAGTGTTCAAAGAAGGAGAGAATTATGAAATCACAATATTTCTGGTTTTTTCTTCTGAAATAGCCAAAATATATTTATTGAGTTCAAGACATATCTTGATTTCCTAGAATTCTGAGGAAAAGTGCTAATGGAAACTCACACTGTTGGTAACTAAAAACTATAGACAAAAAGGTACAGAGATTGCCCAGAATTCTGGATAGTAAACTCTGATAGGTGACTGACTATACTAATTGAATGGATATGCTTTTGTTTTATGCATCTACAAAATAAAATAAAATCATTCTGCACCTATAACCTATTAATCTTCAGTCATTCAACAAGGTTGAACCATACAAGTTTCTCTCAAGGTAGAAATTATTTGCAAACTGGGCTACATAAATATATCATTGCAGCATTTCAACGTCATGGACTAGCAGGGAGAAATGTCTGTTCCTGGAAGTGACCTCTTATTCTATGTTTAGATAGCAAATAAACAGGGCTGAACTGATTCCTAGAACATTTTAAGAAAAAAAAGACACAAACTCTAATTCACATTTGTTTCCCTTTCCACATGAACACAAATATAGTAGTTTAGTTACTTTTAACATGAATGTTTGAATACTTATGAACATACAAATAGCTCCAGTTTGATTTTATTTACAATATTCCAATTCAAAGTCATCCAGGTATCCTTATACTTGGTTTGTTAATACATTTATCTATGAGGCTGTATACACTTGGGCTTTTCAGAGACCAGAAGACACTGTATTTAAGTATGCAGTCACATTTGCATACAGTTTTACTAAGTCTGCAGTACAGATACAAATGGTAACTCTTGGTGTCCAAGTTAGCATGATAAAAATTAATGAAGAGTTTCTCAAAGAGGGTAGAAACCAAATCTGTGAAGGTTTGCATGCTTAGTTTGCTGGACCTGAAGTGAGCCTCCATGACTTTACATATTTCTAAGTCAAGAGTACACTGAGGGTGTGCACATTAACAAATGTTTCTGTGCAACAGAAACTGATCCATAGAGGCTGAATAACTGGAACTGAGAAACTGATGTCCATGCCACATGTATTTATGAAATCTTCTTTTAGATTAGCTCTTACCTGGTCTCTGAGACTATGTGCCTATTAGCAGTCAGAATAAATCAGATGTGCTGCTAAAGCACATCTCCTGGTCTAGTTGCATCTGAAGAAATCTAGTTAGCATGCTCTGAAACAGTTCTATAAGGAAAATCAAAGTGTAACAAAAAAAGTGAAGGAGTGAAGGAGTTCAAGGGTTTCAATTCAAAACCATACTTCTCCTCTCCACTAAATATGAAATTGAACACCCCAGAGTCGACGTGATACCTCAGTGGTTAATTTAGATGAGAATCTGCTTTCAGATGCAGAGTTATGTGAGAGCAGCCTATTTTGTTATTATTATGGTATTTTAATGCTGGACCAAGGAGCCTGTAGAAAGCTGTGTCTGCATAAAGAAAAACAAATGGAATGTAGTCTGAGTCTTTATTAACTCACAATCTTACACTTACTGATTTCTTATGGGAGGTGTTTGGCAGTGATAGCAAAGATTCATCATTACATGCCTTGAAAAATACACTAAAATGAAAAAATCACTTGTCTCCATTCTATCTGTGCAGTACTTACGCATTTTATTTTCTCAAAAAGGTTGCTCATAACTTATCCCACCTAGTGATATGCTACAAACTGTGATTTTATTCTTATAGTGGTTTTTATTACTAGCATAAAAAATAATTGTCTTTTGAACTCATCTTTCTAATTTGCATCCCCAACAAGCTTCTAGTAGTTATTTCATTTTCAGATCTTTGCTGCCTTCCAATAGCTAGATTTTTTTTATTCATTTTGCAACTTTTATTCATTTGGGGGCATTTATACAAATTATTTTACATACTTCAACATTAATTTGTATTGTGGATGAAGATAATCCTGAAGTCCATAAATCTGTGTTATTTAGAAATCAATATCCAAGTTTGGGATCTGTGTGTGTGAACATATGTAAATATGCACACTATGTAGTTACTATTTATATTTACATCTCTGTAGTTTCTGTTTAAGCTTGTATGTATGTAATAAAATTACATATATATTTAAAGGCATTTTTTTCAAATTGGTGTAATTATTTTTCCTTTAAAAATTATATGATAATAACATGTTATTAATCTCTCAGTTTTAGAATGTGAGGACTTTAGAATTTTTTAATGTATTTGAAAATATTTGTTGGAAAATTTTATTTATTGCAAGTTAATGTTTACTTTCTTGTATATACAGGTACATCTGTTCTACAGGTGACAGCCACAGATGCAGATGACCCCACATATGGAAACAGTGCCAGAGTAGTATACAGTATTCTTCAGGGACAGCCATATTTCTCTGTTGACCCCAAAACAGGTGGGTATTTTATATTTCTGTTGAAATCATTTAGCTAATATGTTGCAGTTAATTAAGTCTGGTAGGTGAAATGCACGTAAATGAAAATTCACGCGTTGTGAAATGTACACAATGCGGATATGAGGACTTCGTTTTTCTTATTGTTTTTATAGGCTGCTTCTTGCTTCAGCACTATGAAATTTATAAGTTGCTATGTTTTGCTGAGAACTAAAATGAGCCTGCTGTGTACAGAATTAATTCTGCATCATGTCATAATGTGAACCATTCAGCCAAACTGGAATAGCACTCTTGAATCTTTTCAAGCCTCTGTTTAGGAAGTGACTCAAGTATGCCGAACACATTATGATTTTCAATGCTTTGTTTTGTCTGAAGGATAGGCTTATTAGGGATAGGGAGGATTATTGGGTATGTGCTTCAACACATATACCAAAATAAATTGTTATAATTTGTGTTTTTATAAAACTGCAGGATTGCCATTTAACTGAAAATTCCTTCTATGATTTGAGAAGTATAATGAACTGAAATATTTATGCGTAAACTCTACGCATCACCCTTTTTTTTTTCTTTTTCACAAAGTGTAAGTTATGTATAATGTATCCAAATTATTTTATTTAAAGAGAGGAGAGATCTCTTTTGGGGATCAGAGTGGTTATTAGTTTGTGATTTTTTGCAGAACAATATTATGATCATGATAATAACATGATTATACATTTTTTAATATGTATTTGAAATCCTCAATAATTGGTAAATATAATTTAAGAAAGTATACTTCTATATAATTTTTTTAACTGCTTTTCTCTGTCTATATCAAAGCTTTAATACTGAGGGGGAAAAATAAAACACACTGAACAGTATATTTTTCCCTAGTTAACTATAGGGAGTAATAATGGCTTTTTAAATGTGCTGAAGTAAAATAAGTATAGTGCAAATAGTTTCCATTTTATTGTTTTTGCACTTAAGTTTCTTGGCTTGTGTACCTTGATCTCTGTGGTACTTGGAGATGTACCCTGGTTTCATTACAAGAGAAGAGTTATCTGTGCCATCTCAGAGAGCTTTGAGTTAGTGCTTCTTTGATTAGGAGACTCAACTCTGTGACCCTCAGAAGAAGGTCTGTCTCAACCTAAAATGTTCTATAAATTTGTGAGCTCAAGTTAGAAAGGCCTAGAATGGAAAATCAGTGGTACAGTCCTCACGCTCCCCTTGCCCTTAGAAATATAACTAGTTCATATTTCTAAAACTGTTTAGGCACTCTGAGGCAATGGCTTGCATTTTTTATTTTTATAATGATGTAGAACTTGTACTCTGGAACTGCTATTCAGTCAGCGAAGAATCATAATGGTTATTCTCTGTATCAAGTCTGTATCACACAAGAGATAGTATTGTTATAATGAAACAACAGATGGTAGTGTATTTTCACTTCTCAAGCCTTAGGCTTTGACAGGGATTTAATAACACTTTATGAACTTAAACTCTTTTTGATATTTGTCTAGAATATGAAAATTATTCTGATACCATAGTCTATGAAAATGTGAAAATGAGGTAAATAGTGCAACAGTGAAAAACACGAGAAAGCTTTTTGCTTTTATAAGTTGCCTTTTTATAATTGTAGAATAGCAGTTAATTTAGTTTGGCATGATAAAATGGGAAGAAGAATATTGGAAAAGATGGGAAAGTCTTGAAGAATAGAGCTTTTCACTATGAAATTTCACTTTGAATTGTTGGGATTTACAACTCATTTTTTGAAACATCACTCCTCTGAATTTGCAAGCATTTCTGTGACCTTCTTTTCCTAATACCTAAATTGTTCGATTCCAGCTGAACTATAGTTCTGGACTTCTAGAAGTCTGGAAGCCTTCTGAATTTACACTTATATGCACAAGCTTCCTTTACAACAAAGGAGGTCTAAAAGAGGGAAAGAGAAAGGTCCCAACATTCATGACTGAATGTTGTTTATGTAGCCTAAGGATCTTGTATAATGATCTGTAAAATTTCTTGAAGTTATCAGAAATAGATATCAAGCTCTAGTGTGAATACTCATCTTAAAAAGTCTGCTACTTCTAGCTTAGTACTGCCTATACTTGGTTTTAAAAAACTTAATATCTGAAGACTTTAAAGTTACGGATTTTTAGAAGCTTAGGTTAGAACAGTTTAAATAAGATTATAGAATAAGGCTATAGAATTCATACATTTAAAGTATAATAAGGGAACAGCACCAAATTTCAAACCCTGAAGTAGGAAAAAGGTGTGTTCTTGACAGAAGAAGAGCTTTGTCATCTTATCTGATAAAAGGCTCTTCTCCACACACTCAAAGAGGGACAGAGGTCCAGTGCAGGGAGGGTAAAACCCCCTGTCCTAAATAGGCTGGAGCCTGAGCTCCTCCTGGGGTTGACCCAGGACAGCCTCAGCCCTAAGGGCCAGGGCTGAAGCCCATCATGTGAAATCCAAAGGAGACATTGCCCTGATTATTCCTCAGACTGAGAAAGCTACTGCTTACTGTGCTATGGGACATATTATGAGGTGCAGATAAGAATGGGATCATGCAGACTTATTCTTGGATAGCTAGAGAGAGGACCATAGGCAGGGAAATGGATGATTGAGATGGAGTAGGGAGAGAAAAGGAAGAGAAAATGAAGATGTAAGAGGATAAAAGGGGCCAGCCATATGCAAACAGGCTTTGCTCAGCACTATTATCTGGCCATGCCCTGTCCTGGATCAGCAGTCTGTTCTGTGTTTTATTATGCTCCATTTCCAACTCCATTTCCTGAGTAAAAGGTCTCTCTCTTGCATGCATGTGTGCGTGGAGATTTAAGTGCTAGCAGCTGGAGCAGGACAAAGAGTCAGAGGGGTCTGGTGTGTGTCAGGTGCCAGCAAACTGGCACTGTGTATGTATTACACGGGTGTCTATGCCAGTATGGTATTACTACAGGGTCTCAGGCTGGAATAGCCAGCAAGCTGGATGAGCGGTTTGGGTTATGGATATCCATTTGGCCAAAATTCCAGACCAGAAAGCTCAGGAGTCAGCTGTTGGAGGAGCCAAGACCAATCTAGAGCAACTGTATGGTATGTGGTTTGGGAGCCCTGTTTATATTTGTGTATCTCTGTGCATGAGGCAAGGGGAGACCAGGGAGCCAGGTGCCGGGAGCCAGGTGCCAGTAGCCAGCTGGATGGTACTGGGAATTGAGGGCCCAAGGGGTCCAAGTACTGTGACTGGATGTACTTAGTGTGTAAGGCTGTGGGTGATCAATAAGTGTGCTGGGTTGAGTGGACATGTGTGACTATGCCCAGGATAAACAGGGGGTCTGTACCTGGAGCTGGAGGGCAGCTGCAGGCCCCAGAGTTGGATGTCCAGATGGCATCAAGTGCAAAGTCCAGGTGTTTGGTACTGGATAGACCAAGTACAGCAAGTTACAAGAGCAATCCATGCTAAGTTTGTGAGCATATTTCCAATTATAAATCATCCTTCCTTCTGAGCAGGGGGAGAAGAATGAGGCTGTTTGTGCTGTTTGTGTTTGAGTGCTGAGCTGTCCCATTTGTGTGTCACCCGTTGCGTGTTGCATCTGTGTATGTGCCTTGTGGGAACACCGCTTGACCTCACATTGCTTCTAAATCATGGATTAAAAATAGGGAGGCGCAGCAACCTCATCTCCATCAGGCTACCAATAATCTAGTTTATCTGTTGATTTGCTCTAGGACCTATGTTTTGTTTTGTTTTCCCCTGGGGAAAAGTTGTAAATTCTCTGCATTGAAATTTGCTGTAACTGTGTAATTTTGGCCGTGAATGTCAAAACTATTTTCCATGCATATCCTAAAGTTTTAAGACTTTCAAAATCCTTTGATATTGAATGACTTTCTATTAATTTCTCTGTATTTGTGTTTATTAATTAATTTTGGTAATTAGCTGTGGAGTGTAATAGTAACTAGTTATGTAATTAATAATTACCTGCAATAGCCTCTACTGATTACTATTTGTTTTCCACCCCAGCTGCAGCAAAACACTCTGCTGAAATTTTATAAATATGAATGTACTAATAATGCTGGCAAATGAGAGGGAAGGAGTCAATGTCTAGATTTTATGTATATTTGCAAAGATTATGCATATAGGATTGTACGTTTTCTTAAAATATTCAGGGAACCCCAGAAAACATGAAATGCTAATATTTTTAGAGTATCATTAACTTCTCCGTAAAGAGAAAATAAAAAGCGAAGTTATTAGTGAACAGTAGAGCAAATAATTTATTCAGATACTTAGTGATTTAATATGGTTCTCCCTTCTCCTAGTCCCACCTTTTCACATATACATTCTCCCCACTACCTGTCTTCAAACTCTGAGCATCTTTTGATATGCCCAAATACACTTGAAGTCTTTTCCTGGGAGTTTGAACTGCAAATTCAACATTCCACCTACCTTTCCCAAACCACAAGGTCTTTTGATCCATAAACTTGATCTAGGATCAATCCTTGCTTGTTCTTTGCTTAGTCAAGTGTGGCTCACCAAACAGCAACAGCCAACACTTGACTGGTAATCCAGCCCCAGGAGCACTTTTGTTTTCGGAGGAAAACTCAAATTAGACTATGTGCTTTTTGTTGCAGCTATAGCAGCACACTTTCTATTGCTACATGCTTTGGGAATGAAAGTAAAACCTGTAGTCCAGTTCCACTGCTTACATGGTAAATCCTATTTGGAATATTTTAGTTCCACACAGCTCTTGCCAGGGACATCTTTCTTTCTGAACCGTAGGGCATATATCTTTTCAAAGCAGCAGTCCTGCTGCAACTGTTATAAAATAAGAGATAAAACCTTCATTCATTGCAGTTTTGAATTTAAGTGTAGACATTGGCAGGATGGAAAACTCATTTGTCATTGAATAGAATGTGGAAAAAACCATAGATATTTGTATTTATAATGTTCTGCTGTTGCAGCAACAATATTACAAAGATCTTAGTCATGTATAAAATTGTTTGGTTTTTAGTTTTATTTTAAGATATTAAATAGTAAAGAAATATGTATTTCTATTTATCAAAGAATGTCACTACAAATTAGTCCAGGCTAATCATGAAGTGTGAGACGAGTGTCAATCTCCTTCTGCTTTCTGTCTTCACAAGATATGAACAATAGCTTCAAGGATCCCTACAAGAAATTACCCATTCACTGATTATCTAGTTTAGGTCCTGACTCAGAGCACAATACAAATGGTAAAGAAACACAAAGGCTGAATAGATGCTTCCAAACATAGAGATGAGCCTCATAAACACCAGTTACCCATCCTGGAAATTCGAGACTTTTGTCCACATCTGTAACTATTCTTATACATTTTTTTAAAGTTCTTGTCCATAGTTCATATGGGAATGGCAGATTTTGTGGCATTATAATAATTAGAGTGTAATTTTAAAGTTGCATATGTACTCTTCTGCAAAACAAGAAAAATATATTGCTTATCAAGTTATTCACAAGTGTAATACCGCTAAATAAGCATGAATACTTAAAAATATAATTAAGTAATCTATTAAATCTATTAAAATAAAGTAATTTTAGTGGTGAGATATCAATTATTAATTTAATGAATTAAGGCCTACTGCATCTCCTTATAATAAACAAGATAACTAATACTGATATAAAGACAAATTGGATAAACTTTACAGTTCAAAAAAGAAGAGCATTCTTTTCATTCTTTAGTAGAACAGCCTGTCACTGTCACGGTATTCCAGATAAGAATCTACTGTCCTAATTGAAATCCACACTAAGACACCACAGCCAACCACACCCAGGTTCCTGTAGTGGTCTTAATGTGAATTTAACCTCATCTATCACAATTTTTGCACATGGACTTTTAAACTGTAATTGGACACTGTGTGTGTAAAGGACAATGAAGCAGGTGAAGGGTCTGGAGCACAAGTCTTATGAAGAGTAGCTGAGGGAGATGATGATGTCCTGTCTGGAGAAAAGGAGGCTCAGAAAAAACCTATAGCTCTCTACAACTGCCTGAAAGGAGGTAGAATATAGCAAGGTGGAGGTCTATCTTCACAAAAAGGGTTGTCAAGCATAAAATTTTGCTAATGACACATTCTGCTTGAGCTAGATAAGCTGTCTGTGATGAAACTTCAGAATTTTACATGTGCTTGCATTGCAGAACACTTATTTATAGCTATTGGTGAAAACTCCAACTTAATTATATGTGATTGGTTTCTACTCAGTATCAAGGGGAGGTCACAGTGAAGAATCAGCTTGAAAGTTCAGTTATTTTAATGAGTGATACATTTTTCTAAAAGTGTGTAGAATTAAAATTAACTTGATTTTGTGCATGGGTACTGAAATTTTATATTGAAGTTCTAAGAACTGTGTTTCATATTCAGGCTTTCATATATTAGATTTCCCTCAAGGAATTTCTGAAATGTTGTAACAGATATTACATCTCTAGTGTAGACCTTTTACAATGTCTGCACTTCACTGAAAAGGGGATCACTAGGAATTCAAACTCAAAATTTGAAAGAGACTTACCTTGTTTTTCTAATTCCACCAGGTACTGTACAGTGCACTCCTCCATTCCTGAAGGAACAGAAATATGTGTTTCATCTAAAAATATTGTCATGAACACTTGTTTGAGAGTGTCATCTGTCAGCTCTCAGCTAAGAGTAAATATTGTAATGTCTTTTGCTTTCAATTTTAAGTAAATATTGGATTTTCTACACCTACAGTTTTGACACTTTAAAAAAAAACTTCTCCAAACAATGGGCTTCATTCTCACAGTTTTCTTTTGTTTTCAAAATATTGATATACACTTACAGTTTTCCCAAGAGTCATTTGAAGAATAACTCAGGCCATCAGACAGCAGAACAATCTACTGCTTCTTTTAGATTTCTAGGAACTCCATTTTGATACAGTTAGAGACTTTGTGAGGGCATTGGTACAACTAAAAACCTTGTTGCCTAGGCCTTGTTTTCCATTATCATGAAAACAATGCAGAAAGTCCTTTGCTAATCAAAAGTGTACAAAGAGGAGGGGCAAAAATGTTCTGTTCAATCTAGCTCAGTTTCTCTTAGGGTGACTGATATTTGCTGGTACATCATCCCTCTTACATATCCTTATGCAATTTTTGGCATCCACCTCTAGGAAACTGTGGAGCAGGCTTTGCAGGGCACAAGATGGATTGGTCACTCATCAGGAACAGTGTTCCGGCACTGTTTGTTCTTTGCTTGATACCTACCAACACTTTCTCTCCCAGCATCCATCATATAGTTAAAGAAGACAGGCATAGGAGGCAGACAAGCTGGGGAAAAAAGATTGCCTGATGTTCTAACCTTGTTTTTCTTCTCCTGTGAGATGAACCATGTGTTTTGGAGATTAGGTTCAGAAGTAGGGAAGAAACTATTCCTTGGTTTTTCCTCTCTTGCTTGTTTCTGTGTTTGTTATTCTTTCTCCATCTGGGGGTGTGAGCAACTACCCTGGAAAATCTTTGTGGCTCTTCAGCCACAAGTTGTTCTCAAATTAAAAAAAAAAAAAGATTGACAGCCCCCCATCCCTTTCTCCATGTGTTTCTGTAGCCATTAATTGGCAATTGGCAAATTGCCAGTTTATAATATCATCTTGGCTTCCTAACTGTGACTACTGTACTGTGTTTCTTTTGTTGGTAGACATGCTTTTATTTATATATGTTTATATTTTTAACCTTTCATCTGTAAATATACAAACATATTTTTCCACTTAATGATATCTTAATCTGGGCTAAGCCTCATAAACAGCTCAGCCACACACAGCCTCTCACTTGCTCCCCACACAGTGCAATGGGGAAGAGAACAGGAGCGATACAAGTGAGATAAAGACGTTTTAATAGGGAAGGTAAAAGTCATGTAAACAAGCAAAGGAAAGTAAGGAATTAATTCACCACTTCCCATGGGCCAGCAGTAGCTCAGCTCTCCCCAGGAAAGCAGAGCTCCATCACATATTACAGTGATCAGGGACAACAAACACCACAACTCTGAGTGCCCTTTCTTTCTCCTTCTTCTCCCCGTTTTTATTGCTGATTGTGATTTCATGTGACGTGGGATGTCCTTTGGGTCAGCTCTTCCAGCTGTGTCTTTTCCAATCTCCTTGTGCACTCTGAGCCTTCTCAATGGCGGAGTGGTGTGAGAAACAGAAACGTCCGTGTTACTGTAAGCACTACTTGACAAGGCTAAAACATCCCTGTGTCATCAGCACTGTTTGTGTCACAAATCCAAAACATCACCATATGAGCTGCTGTGAAGAAAATTATCTATCCCAATAAAGACCAGTACACAGATGAAGTACTGTTTTTATTTGTGTTACCAGACTGAAAGTCCTGAACTGTAAGCCGTCCTGAACTGAAAGCACAGATTCTGTTGCCACATCCTTTATGGTCTTTCTCTTAGATATAAAATTGCTCTCTGTTCACCATTTAAAGTCTTTGTCTTTACTTTCTGTTAGACATTGGAAAAGGTTCCTAATCTTAACATTTGTTAGGCTTGGCTTTACATACTTCTAGACATTCACATCTTTTCAGAGGTACTGAGGGCTGTAAGGAGTTTGCTCTATTTTAAAGGTTTAAAATACCATGCTGTATCTATTAGGAAAGTTAAAGATCTTGATAAGAGGAAAGCATTTACAGGCACATTGCAAGTGCCTGTAAAATGTTGGTTTTTCTAGAGACAAACTATTTTTATAAACCTGTGTTTATCTGTGTGTCTTTGAACTTTACACAAGGGAGATATGAACCAATAATTTAAGTTCTCTGTTTTTAAACAAGGACAGCTTATTCATCCAAACAAAGTACGAAAATTATATGTGTGATGAAATGTGTTTAACTTTAGGGAAAGGGAATGAATAAGATTTCACCCTAAAGAAAATACATTACTGTTACATTACATTACATTACATTACAAAAATTACATTACTGTAATTTTTAGCTCAACTAGGATGAGAACCATGACACTGATTCAGATTGTTTCACTACTGTTTAAAGGCTCAGCACCAAAGGAGCAGTCCACGTGTTGACAACACTTTTACAGACCAGTCTTTATTGTTGTGAAATAAGGTGGTGACTTTATTGTCTTTAATTCAGCTAATGGGTGTCCTTTTTCTAGACAAGGGGTTATTATTTACATCTCTAGTTTTAGAAGAAAGAATCACCAAGGCATTAAAGTTTTGGCTAGGGAACTGAAATGAAGATATAGAACCAGGCATTAAGTTGAACTTCACAGGTGTGTCCTAATTCATACTTATCGCTCCTTCTTGATCCACATTTCCCTTTTCCAGCTTAATTTTCCCTTTTTCAAACTGTTATGGATATATGTAGTTGAGGATAATAATTTCAGAAATGCATTTAAAGGTGTCAATTAAACTTTGCAGTGGCAGTGAAAATGAGGCAAAGTGTCATTGAGGTTCTGTTTCAGGGGCTGTTATATACTGGTTTGGTAATGTTAAAATGCCTGCTTATGTTTGGTGATACACTAATTATATATATTTAAAGGACCTAATTTCTTCCAGTTCTGCTTTATGTTTTTTTTAGTTTTTTGTTGGGCTTTTTTTTTCAGATATATTGTGTTAATAATATTATTGCTTTAATAATAGGCTTCAGTAAGGTCACATTTTTGCCTTTCATATTTTGATTTCTTATACTAATTCACATTGGAGTGGACAAGACCAGTAGTAGTAGACACGTGAAAAGGAAATTATAAATATAGAATTGATTGAAGATACTGTTTTCTTTTACATAATTCTTTTACATAATTTTTATTAATATGTTTATTTTAATTTTTGGAATGCTCACAGATCCTGTGATTTAAAAACATAGCTACTCTCAGATATAATGAATAATCTACATTAGGTCAATAAATATGCATGCATCTGGTTTCCCATCTGTCTCATCTCTTAGAGCAATGCATACATTTTCAGTTACAATTTAAATAAATGTGTCTGATAACATCTTGCTTTGTAATAAACCATACAGAACAAAAAACTAGTATAATGACAATGATTTGCCAAAGAATATGTATAAAGAAAATGCTCCTCAAGAAATCTTAACCAACAAAAATACTCCATCTCCAGCTGAGATGCCTCCCAAGAAAAACTGAACAAAATCTTTATGAAATTAGCACAACCACCTCCATATCTATTGGCCATCTACATGAACACAGAAGCACAACATATATAAACCAATTTTACACCAGTTTTACAGTGATAAACATCAGGATGACATCTGGGGACTATTATAATTCAGTTCATATCTGACGAGAAAGGGAAAAAGAAAGTACTTTCAGAAAACACCAAGAAACATGATCTATCCAGGAAATTCAACATTTGCCAGTTGTGTGACAGCATTTGTCTTCTCTTCAATATTCAAGTTTTCTGCCTTCCCACCACCAGTGCCTGTGCGAGTGGGGAATGCAGAGCCTTGCAATAAAGCTAGTCCATTTTCGCTTAGGTGGTGTCCATCTTTTCTGAATGTGCTCCAGAGTGGGTTTTCATTCCCTTGCTGACCATGGCAAGCCCAGGAGCAGCAGCAGAAGCAGTACAAGTAGGCTTTCCCTGGTCTTTAAGACTGAAGATAGGCTCTGATCAAACACAGTAACCAGCAAATTAACTTAATATCTTTGTAGCTACCCTTAGAAGTTGCCATCATATTTTTAAATGTAAAATTTAGGAGAGACTATAACCAGACTTCCTGACACTCTGTAACTGTATTTCCAGTAGAGGATTCTATTTTTTCTTTTTTTAACTTATCTTTGCTTACACCTATATTTTGTGACTTGATTTGTGAATGATAGTAAGAGTTAATTGTTTGATTTGGTTTTTTTTCCAAGAGTTAGATAAGTCAGCATGTGTCAGCCTGGCTGAGGTGGTCTGTCCCTGTCCCCAGGTCCTTGCCCCCAGGGAGGTGCCAAGGCCTGGGACTGGGGCTGCTCCAGTGCCCCTGGCTGGGGGTGGAACAGGCTGTGGCTGCCAGGCCCTGCCATCACCATCCTAGGACCCTCTGTCATCTGGCCCCTAGAAGCTGCCAGCCCCTCTGGTGCCCTGACAGTGCAGCAAGTGCTGTTGACAACAAATTTCTGTAAGGTGGATGTTTTTCTTCACATTTTAAAAACCATTTTCAAAGCCCATCCCTCAGTCAAAAAACCCCAGAGCTTTTCAAATTTGCAGTCAGTACATTCCTTATGCAATATTTTAAGCATTAGATAAAGCCCCTGAAAATTCTCATGCTAGAAGAGGCAGAAGCAGATCTGTGTTCACTACCCATTGCAGAGGAGTGAATCTTTGTCTGCAGTCTATAATTTAGGTCCCTAAGGAAGGTTGGTGGGGTTTTTTTGTTTGTTTGTTTGTTTGTTTGTTTGTTTTCCCACACAGTTTTGTCTTGTTTTTCTCTCGGTACACCCTTCAGAATTAAAGCATGAAATTTTTTATTATATTTATGACCATGCTTCAATATTAATGTATTCTAAAATTGCTGATCCTCTTTTTATTTCCTTAGCTGGTCCTTATTTCTTTCCTATTTCCTTAGCTAGTTCTCAGTATTTCTGTTACATAGTATTTTCAAACATGACTATGATATTTTCAAGGAAAGGTTCAATTCCATCTGCAACACTAGGAAAGGTGCAAGAGTTGAAACCTGTCTGGAATTTAGCAAAGCACTTGCAGTCCCAGAAGCAGATATAGCTATCATGGGAGCAATCCTAAGGGAAGCGGATAGGTTAAATGAGATTTTATTCTCTCCCAAACTGTTCTTTCGAGAAATACATTTTAGATCAATAGATTGCATCTAAAAGTGTTCAAACAGAAAATGCAACAATTCCCTGTATATCTAACCACCATGTCAGTTAGACTTCACTTTACTTGAATTGAAGACGAAAATAACAATGAGGGACTTCAGAAGCTAAGGCTGTTTCTTCCTCAGAAATCTCTCCTATGATGAGGTTCTCTCCTATGATGAGGTTTTCTCTATTTTCTTTGTCTTCAACATGAACTGGCAATGGTTGGTATCACAAAATAGATCCTTTCACTTTAATGGATTTCCCAAGTCTCAGCTTTAATCCAATTGTACTAAATTCTGATTAAAAGTTACTTTCATAATGTAATGGATTAAGCATCTCTAAAAGTAACTGCATCAGTGAAAGAACATACAAGTGTGTTTACTTGTGTAATTCTTTGCATTTGCTTAAATATCCTTCTGTGCTTTAAAGAGGAATCCTCCATTTTCAAAGTGGACATCTTTATGGTAAATATCTGGTTTACCTTACCCTTTTGAAAATAATAAAAAAGAATACTGCTTTAAATTAGGAAAACCAAACAATGCTTATCCTGCTGTTCAAAAGAACTTTGCACTCCTATATAATCATGCTCCTGGATTTTTCCTTATAATCCTCTGTTTTAGTATGTAGATTAGATTTGTTTCAGGTATGATACTGTCTTCAAGAGATTCTCAATAATCCTGATAATATATATTAACTATTGCATTTTCTGATCCTGAAAAAATTGACATAAAATACCATACTTTTTATTTAAAGTACTCAAAAATTTTTCTTCTAATCTCAGATTTGTGTAGTGCAGTATATTCTCCAACAATTTCAAAATGCTCTGGTAAAACAACAGTTGCAATGTATGCTGAGCTATTAGAAATAATACAATACATTAAAAAATGCAATAACATTTATCTTCAAATTAGTTTTTGTAATTGCTGCCAGGGCAAATGATTAATTATAAAGCTATGAATTGCTGACGTAAAAGCCTTATTTGTGCACTTTGTGAAAGAGGGTAAAATAATTATTGGAAAAACATTTTTTTTCTAATTGTGATAGATTACTTTTATACTATATTATTGTTAAAAATTGTAATATACATTAAAGTAAAAAAACCCCTCAATTTTGTATTCAACATGCTGATTTTTTTTTTATTTTGAGACACCATGTTCTTTTTCAGCTAATATCCCATTAGTTCAGGAAAATAAGAGTGAGTACAATGTAATATGAAGCACTTGTAGTATAAATGAATTTGGTTTGTGTGACAGCTTCTAAATTACTGTTTCTTTACATAGGTTTTGGATATTCATCATTCTTGTAAATTCTGTATTTCTGCTTTTCTTGAGGTAGAATCTTCTTTTTTCCTGATAGTTTTTTTATGATAAAGATCTTGCAAGTGGATTTTTTAATCTGGACTGCTGAAAAATAATTAAGCAAATATACCTAAAATCAGCATCTGTTAATTTTAATAAATTTTGAAACACCCATTTCTGGAGTTCCTTCTTTTTAAATAAGAGCAGATGTAAAATGAAATAAAAAAAAAAAAAAAAAAAGAAGAAAATTTAAATATAGTTGCTTAGTCTATGAATTTTTGGTATGGAGTGAAGAGAGGGTGATACATATTTACCATCCATGTGTTTCTCTTAGGATATATTGTTCTTTAAAGATATGAAGAGTTATAAATTCTTGTTTCTCATAGGAATGGCCTCCAGGTGTAGGAATTTGTTACTGGTTTATATGCCAGATACACATTACCACCAAAACAAACACTGAGATACATGGAACTGACTATTTTTTTTTGACCAGGTAACCATACAAGAGATGAAAGACCCACAGATATATTTCATTTGAAAGTGGGTTAATCTGGCTTCACAGGAATTTTGTCCACCTGGCAAGACTTTAGGAATGCCCTAACCTCCACAAACCTTCATTGTGGGTTATCTACCATATTCTCCAAGTACTGCATTAGGTTGCCTATCAAAATCTAATGAGATTTTTTTTCTTCGTGACTCAGTTTCAGTTAATAATACAACTAACAGATGTTGCAAAATGACAGTCAGAACCTTGTGGTATTTTTAATTTTTTTCTTCTTTTCATTCTGAAGATTCTTTCTGATGGGAATCCTCAGGGTGAATTTCAAGGCCTCAAAACTAAAAATGATTCATGTAGCTGCTGACACATATTCCTAGGCAGAAGCAGAATAACAAATCAAAAGCAAATGTCCTTTACATTTTCTCCTTTCTTCGGCCATTTTACTTAAAAGATCCTAAATTATTAGTGAAAATTTCATTTTTAATAGGGCTGTACTTTGTGGTAAGAACATAAAAAGCAAAAGGTAAAAAAGTAGCAGTGGGTTTAAATTCATGTTAGGTTTAGGATTTTTTAATCTACCTTATGTTTTCTCTGCATTACTATCTATCTTTTATCAATTTCTAGGAATTTTGTACCATTCATTTTATGACAAATAGCATCTTCTTATAGAACATGAGTTGAAATACTCATTGGTGCAAATATAGAGAGGAAAATTTTTTTTTAGTACAGGATGTATGACTTGGAAGAATATCCAGACACATGCCTTTTTCAGTACTTGCAGCTTTTGTGGTACTTTTAAAACCCAGCCAATGACGTTGGCTGTGCTGCAAGCTGCCTGTGGCTCAAAGGAATATCAGAGTACCTGTCTCCAAGAGCGCTGTAGTTATCTCAATTCACTTTATATTTGGGGCTTTCTCCAGGGCTCACTCCATTTACATGTGCATAAGGACACTCCAGCATGTTCTAACCCATCAGTGTCCCCTGACCACATCCCTGCTTCCTGTCCTCAGGAGCAAGCAGGGTCTCAGTGCAGAGACTTGTGAAGGGACCAACCAGCCTTTGAGCTGGTATTCCCTACAGCTATGGGCTTTTGTGGACATTCTCTGCTTGCAGACCCTGCCTGGTACATAGTGAACAGAAGAACAGAAAAAGGCTTTGATGACATTTTTCTTTTTTTGACTAGTCCAAGTGGAAAGAGGCAGGTCATGTTCAGATCACCAATCTTAAAGGTCTCCCAACCTACATGATTCTAGCACTCCATGTGAGCATTTGTTAGTGCTGGCCAGTCTCTTATAACACAGACACTGAAACATCCATACTTCAAATGGAAAGGGATTCTGTCCAAGGATCACTGATCTTCATATCCATGGTAAAAAGGGTTATTCATGTCTCCTCCCTGGTGATAATCATCACAGTGCCTGTGCAACACTGTAATGTCATCTGGTTCCATAGCAAGTGCTTCTGATTTCCAGTCCAAATCAGTTTCATATAGATTTAATTTCACAGCAATATATATAGATAGACAGATAGATAGATATAGATAAGGATACTGTTCTGAGGGAATGGCTTAGTAGACCATAGTGTAATTCAAAATATAATATGATGGCATTGCTCCTTTTTCATTGCCCATTGATGGCCTACTTCAGTGACTTAGCTGTAACAGAAGTCAGTGGTAGAAAATCAGATTAAACTCTGTTCATTTCAAAGGGATTTTCTCTTGTTATTCAGTGAAATTTTTATTAAGCTTCTGAAGTCTAACCTTTCAGTACTGAAGCAGAAATTATTAAGACAAAAATGCAGAATCTGCACTTTACTGTCTTTATGTGTGGTTTGGTTTCTTACAGTGTCTCCTTTCTGCCATTAGAAATACCAAGAGATAGAAAACAAGTCAAGTCTATTTGAAGGAGAAAGATATTTTTACAAGCCTTCATTTTTTTTCAATCTCTTTCTATCACAATATCACAAGGTAACATATTTTAAGAGATAATATGGAGTGGTTTTTTTATCCTTATAATTTTAGCTGAAAATAACTGTTTATTGCTGAGGATAATTTGAAAAACTAGCCTACAAAAATGGTGAAAAAATAATTCTTTTCTGAATCACAATGGAATAGTTAGTGATGTTCTTAGTAGGAATAAATTTTCACATTTGAAATAATTAAATAAAGTTTATCTAATCCAACATGAAAGCTCTGATTTGCATGAATTTCTGTTGAGATTGGCAGTCACAATGTTTTTTAGGTAGTTTAGCGTAAGACGTTAAGTGAAAGGGATTCCTGTCTACCAGAAGAGTGAGAAGGAAGAACATTTTCTGCTCAACCACCTGCTTTCCTGCCCAACAAAAAGCACAAAAGCACTCTTGTGTATTAGAAAGTGCATTTATCTTTGAAAAATAATTTCTACCAAAACCCTTCAAACTCAGTTTGTCTTTTGAATATATTTCTTATGTTACTTGTCAGTTTAGACAATCCATTCTCATGTATCTCATATATTTTTTTATGTTCCATGATTCAGAAGCCATTGATGAAGCAATACGTAATGATCTAATTTTGCTATTCTGCTTGTTGGAAATGTGGGTGTAACACTGAGAACATAACATAAGAAGTAACATGTTTAAAGTTAGAAATTGCTAGTGGCAGGTGGTAGGTTAGACTGCTGTTAACTCTGAATTAATTATGTAAGGTCCAAATTCTGCTGACTGGAAAAAAGGATCAGCTTTCAGATGTTTTGGGGTTTTGTACTGTATTCTGAAAAGAGCTCATAGCAATACCTATAGTTGGGGTTAAGAAACAGTTCCACTATGAGGCATATAGTCTTTGATACATTTTATTAATTAAGCTGAAATGGTCTATTATATAACTGTTATGTCTGGCAATTGTGTTATTTCAGCAAAAACTCTATAGGCTTAATATTGACATCTACAAAAGGCTATTCTTGGAGGCCTTTATGGATAACATAACTGAGAAACTGCAGGTCAGCTCTAGAAGTCAGAGATGAATCTGAAAAATTGACAAACTCTACCCAGTACAAACTTGCTCAAGTTGTAAGATACTCAAAATAACTCTTCTGCCACTGTTAAAGAAAAAAAGAAAATAAAACCAAAATCCAAATGGGAAAGACACTAGTATATGACTATAGAATTAAGAAAAATTTTGAATCATACATTTTTTTAGGTTGAAAAAATCAATAAGAACATCTAGTCCAGCCATTAACATAACACTGCCAAGTCCACCACAAAACCATGACCCTAAGTGACACATCTACACTTATTTTGGTGACTCAACCACTTCCTTTAGCAGCCTGTTCTCAAGACTGAAAACCCTTTCCATAAAGAAATTTCCTAATATCCAACCTAAACCTCTCATGATGCAACCTGAGGCCATTTTCTCTTGTTTGTCACTAGTTGCCTGGGAGAAGAGACCAAAACCCACCTGGCTACAACCTCCTTTCAGGTAGTTGTAGAGGACAATAAGATCTCCCCTCAGCCAACTTTTCTCCAGGCTAAACAGCTCCAGTTCCCTCAATTGTTCCTCATAATACCTCCAGACTCTTCAGTAGCTTTATTGTCCTCTGGGCACACTCCAGCACGTCAGTGCCTTTCTTGTAGTGAGGGGGCCAGAACTGAACACAAGATTCAAAGTGCCACTACAGTGAAAAATTGCTGCCCTGGTCCTGCTGGCCACACTATAGCTGATACAAGCCAGGGTGCCATTGGCTTTCTTGGCCACCTGGGTATATGATGGCTCATATGTATATGAGGTATATGATGGTTCAGCTTGCTGATCATTCTGACAGCCGTGGTCCTCCAGCTCAAGGTACTGATATGCTCTTGGTTGTTTGGATGTGTGTTGAAGACAGATACAAAGAATGCATTAGACACCTCTGCCTTGTCTATGTTCCTGTGTGTGAGGTGCCCATCCTCATCCTAGAATGGGCAGATGTTATTTCTACACTGCCTTTCACCATTAATATACTTGAAAAATTCTTCTTATTGGCCCCCACATTTGTGGCCAGCTTAATGTCCCATTTGAGCTTTGGCTGCATACATTTTCTCCCTACAGTGACAAGCAGTATCTCTGTATTCTTCTCACACTTGACCTTTCTTTCACTGGACATACATCTTCCTTTTCCATCTAATTTCCAAGAGAAGATTCCTGTTCAGCCAAGCCGGCCTACTGCCTCAGCTTCTTGACTTCTGATATTTGGGAGTAGCCTGATTCCGTGCCCTTAGGAGGTGATGTTTAAAAAGTAACCAGTGTTGATGAACCCCAGAACCTCCAAAAATATTTTCCCAGGTACCCACTAGTTCCCTGATCAGCCTGAAGTCAGTTCTTCGCATGTCCAGATTTGAACTTTTTCTGGCACTTTAAAGTCATTCACTTTGTGATCATTGTGGCCAAGATGTCTGCCAACCACCATTTCACTCACGAGAACCTCTCTGTTGACAAGCAGCAGGTCGATAAGGGCTCCCTTAGAACCTGTTCCATAAAAGTTGTCATCTAGGTTTTTTAAGAATCTTCTGGTCAAGGTTGCACCAACAGTGTGATGCTCCCAGTTGATTTCAAGTCCAGCATAAGGACAAGGCTGGTTGACTTGGAAGTGTCCCTTAGTTCCTCAAAGGTTAATTTGTCAGTGTCATTGTTCTGTTTCAGAATTCTATAGTAGACTCTCACAAAGACATCCAAATTATTAGTTGTTTGTCCCTTGATTCTTACCTAGAGGCTCTCAACTGTGCCAGTCCCAACTGTGAGCTCCCTAAACTCAAACCCTTCTATTACGTACAATGCCACCCTTCCACCTCTTCTGCCCTCTCCTAAAAAGCTTGTAACCATCCAACAGGACACTCCAGTCACTGGGCTCATCCCCGCAGGTTTCACTTATATCAGTGATATCAAATCTCTGGGCCTGGGCCAAAGCTTTGTGCTCATCTTGGTTGTTCTTCATGCTGTGTGCATTAGTGTAGAAACATTTCAGGTGTGGTAATTTGTAGACAACACCTTGTGCAGCAGATTGAGATACCCCATTAGTGCTTATTTCCTCAAGATTTGGCACATCATCCTGTTGCTCATCACTGGCAATCCTGGTATTTTCTCTTTCCCTTTTGCAAGCTCTGTCAATGACCTCTGCTACTCCTGTGCTAGAACTCTTTCCCTCCTGAGAAAGTCACATGCTGTCAGTGGACTGGTGTTGAATAGATTATCCCATGGTCAAAAACCCCCAAATTCTTCTGCCTACACCAGCGTCAGAGCCACACATTGACCTAATGGATTTGCCTATTCCTATGAATGCTATTCCTTGCTAGAGGATTATCAGTGGTCCTGATTCTTCAACCAGTCATCTCAGAGCCCTGAATTCTCTTCTGATTTCCCTCAGACTACTCTGTTATTTTGATGCTGCTGGCTTGAACAGCCAATAACAGATAGTAATCAGAGGACCTTACTAGAGACTGTGCAGTACAATATAATGTGATTACAAAACCTACTATGAAATCTCTACCTAGAACTACTCTCTCAAATGCGATTGTGTGTTGTGTGTTATACTCAGCATGATAGAATAAATCAACAAATATATTAAACTGATTATCAGTGGTACACAATCATAGTTCATGACTTCCATAATCCAGACCTATTTGAACTGGTAAATGTAGATTTTTTTGTTCTGTTATTTCTTGTGTGTATTATTTTCTGCAACTCCAAGATAAAGCTCTGATCTTGTAAACAGTTGTATGCATGCTCAGCTTTAATAGTAGCCTGTGTTTACATTGGCTAATGCCCTAATGTATATGAAATGGATTAAGATAATGAAAATGGATTTTTTTAACTGATTCAATCTGTGGTCTTACACATGTGAACCCCTACACTTCATGTAGTCTTGATATCTTTCTAGCAAAAGGTGATTTTTTTTTCATTAGACTTAGAAATTCCTTCATTCTTAGCTACTAATAGGAGATAAAACACTATGAATGGGTTTTATAAAATAAAGAAACCATGAGGTACAAAAGCATGCAAAAGCTCTTTTAAAAGGGTGGAATATCAGATACTGCCTGTAACAAGATGACCATATTTAAGAATAAAATGGTGTTTGGCAAATAGGAAGATAGGAAAAAACATCTAATAATTTTTGAGAAAGTTAGAAAGCTATTATTTTCAGGATTGCAAGAGCTAAAACCATCTTTAATGAGATATTGAAGAAAATAAGAATCATCTTGGGGATAGATATGAACTGTGTGTCTTTTGGGAGTCTGCATTAAAAATGGGAATTTGTAGAAACCATGAAAGAAATTACTGTATTAGTCTAGGGAAAACAAAATGAAATAATGAGTGAAGATCTTAGCTGAAGTAGAATTGAAGTATTTATTTCATTGTAACGTCTATGATTTTTACATCTGTGAGGACCTTAGGTCTGTATTTATATAAGATATACCTTTATTTGAAATTTATATTCTTTGTTTTTGACACCATGTGCTCTAATAAATTTTTTGCTATCAGAACTGGTACAAAAGAAATACCTCACTGGTACCAAAAATGTTCTTGTTCCCATTCTGGGTGTCCTCACTTAGAGACGTAAAGTGGAACTGTGAATCATGCTAAATGTTCTTATTTCCTGACATATTCCTATTCTCTGATGACAGGAAGTATATTTAATACATAGCCAAAATCCAGATACCCTATTTTCATTCTTACTGTGTGAGAGGACCCTGTTATGTTGGTTGTGTAACATGGGAAGGCCCATGTAAGAATCCATTATTTTATTGCAGACACTTACTTTATGTGTCACTGTTGACAATCCCAGTACATTTTTTGTTAAACAAGTTGTATAAATGCTCCCCTTTTCTGTTATTAATAATTGAAATGTTATTTCCTCAGAAATGGTCTTAGTTGGACATGATATCCTTCTCTTTGGTAATGAGCAATTGCATACTTTTTTTGCATCTTAGAAGGTCAGGAAAATTTCAGTATGGTTGGAACATACAGCAAATTACAATTATACCCAGGTAGTGATTTGGTCTGACATTTTAAGACCACACTGATAATTGATTTCTTGGAAAATGTGTTAGAACATCATCATTCTCATTTACCCACTTACTGTGGGTCTTTATTGTGTCAAGTACAAAATGGCCTAATTATTTTTTTAAAAAGAGTTGACTTATTTCCATTTTCACATGGACAAATGAGAAAAAAGCTTACAATACTAATAAAGCCAATATCCCAAGCATGATCTGACTACTCTGATTTTACAATATTTGCTCTTAATTATTCATAGTACATATGCTCCAGTAAAACCTCATGCCAGCTATCATCTTTATCATTCATATTTTATGTTAATATTAGGTGATTTCATCTTGTGACTCTTCTTAATCCGACAGGTGACTGAATGGCAGTTGCAATGAGACCATTGAAAAATAATAACTTGGATTTCTTTGTCAGGAGCTGTAGTGATAGGACAAGGGGTAACGGCTACAAATTGAAAGAGGGGAAATTTAGTTTAGATATTAGGAAGGAAATTTTTTACTGTAAGGGGGGTGAGACACGGCAACAGGCTGGCCAGGAAGGTTATGGCTGCTCCTTCTCTGGCAGTGTTAAAAGCCAGGTTGGATAAGGCCTTGAGCAACCTGGTCTAGTGGGAGGTGTCTCTGCCCAGGCCGGGGGGGTGGGACTAAATGATCTTTAAGGTCCTTTCCAACACCTTAACATCCTGTGATTCCAGGATTCAGGGGGTTTTGTAGCTCAATATGAAGATACATACACCTTCAGCTTGCCACTTTGTTGATTCTTATTTCACTGATGTAAAGATAATAAATGTTGTTGTGTTCGCACATTTGCCAAATTATCTAATAGAGAACAAATTTTTTAATTTATACCACTAATACAATGTAAATCTTCTGCTCTGCTATGGAGCAGTGGTTTTGGCTGCTCTCGCTTCATGTTGATGAAGAAATCTCTTTATTTTGGGATGTGCATCCCGGGCGGTAGGAGTGAGATATCATACTGACAAAACTCTAGCTTATGTGTTAAATGGGAAGTATCACAGCAGTGCAAGCTGGAGCTGAATCAAACCTTTTTTCTCTCCTATGAAGTCATGATTTTGTGCTGTGATAGTTGTTGGCTTGACTGCTTTGTCAATAGCAATAAAGTATTATTTGTTCTCTCTTTCATTTAGTTACACTTTTGCTTAATTTTGAAAAATGTCTTGTGCAATTAATTCTAAAAAAACCCGTATTAAATACTTTTTACACCTGCATAGATCATGTGACTCTGTTTTGCTCCTCCAAATTATATCAGCAGTGAGCTTAGCCATCAATGAAACCGCAGGACATTGCAGTTGTATTTTCCTTTGCTTAGGGTCTTTGAGCCTATGCTTTGCACATGAAGAATATCATTAAAATGACCACACTGTTATTGTTTAGCTGCACTTCAGGTTAAAAAAATGGAAGTGGCAATGATTGCTTTTTTGCCAGAAACGAAGGAAAATATTCTACAGTGCAATATTATTGTTTTGATACCTTTAGAAAGAAAATTTTAAACTCAATTTTGAAATTAGTTTATCTAAAAGTTTGTTTACTAAAATTTATTTTCTATTTAAATTGATTTATCAGTTTCCCTTACGGACTAGAACAGTTTTAACGGCGAAAAATGCTCCAAAATTGATAACTAAAATATACCCACGAGATGGAAGAAGTCCCAACTCAGATTCCCTTTCCACTTTCTATTAATTAAATATTTTTTTATCAAAGGGTAAAAGTGAGTTTGTTTTTTCCTCCATTAATAAGCTCTTATCTGAAAAGGACAGATTTGTCATTTACAAGCAACTGTCCTGATTCTAGAACCTTTTGTTATTATTACAGTGAGTATGTGTCATATTTTCTATATTCAGAAAGAGTAGCCAAACATCTAATATTAATTAAATTGATAATATTTACATTTAAAATGAACTGTTTAATGAAAATGTTTTAAATTACTGAAACAACAATGAAATGAGTGGCGAGTTATTAATAATTTATTAGACACAACCATAATCAGACAGCAAATTGGAAAACTTTTTTTTTTTTAAATGCAATTTAAAAAAATATATTGTGACAAAGAACTGCAAATTTATTTATCATTTTAAAGCCTACCCTCAAAAAAAGACCTGATCTTTATTTGGTTAACTACATTTGCTTTGTATCCTTAATGGAGTTGTTTTCCAATGAGTAACACCTTTAACATTTCAAAGTACAGTTCCTTGAAAATATATCTATAAAGAAAATATTTCTTCTGAAAAGCATCACTCCGCAGGTATATGTGGAAATATGGTCATGAAAGCTACTGAAGGAAAAATAGACTGGACAGTCAAAGGAAGGAGAGAATAGTACAGGGAACAGTGACTGTCCATTTGTGGACACTGAAATTTTAAGGGATCAGCTGCATCAAATTAATGTTGACAAGTCCATGTGTCCATAGTAAGCCTTTTTATATGGTCCCTTACAGCATCCTTCTGGAGAAGTTGCCCAGCTGTGAGATGAGTGTGTTCGCAGCGCAATGAGGGAAGAATGGGCTGAAGGGAAGAGCTGAAAGGGTTGTGGTAAATGGGGTTACATCTGGCTGGTGATTCATTGATGGTCACCAATGATATTCCTCAGGTGCAATTCTAGGCCCAATCCTGTTTGATCTGTTTATCAATGATCTGCAATGAATGTACCTTTAGCAAGTTCACTGATGAGGCCAAAGTGAGAGGTGCTGTTGACTCTCTTGAAGGACAGGAGGCTTTAGAGTGTCATCTAGATAGATTGGTGCTTTTGGCTTTGGTCAATGGGATGAAATTTGACAGGTCCAAATATCAGATTCTGCATCTAGAATGGAGTAATGTTGGACACAGGTATAAATTAGGAGAGGATTTTCTGGAGAACAGTCCTGTAGAAAGGGACCTGTGGGTGCTGGTCAGCAGCCGCTCAATATGAGTCAGCAGTGTGTGACTTCTTTTAGACCCACTTTAGAAGTTCCATGACTTGTACTGAGACCTCCACAGCTGGATGCAGTAGTCCATAAGAAAGTCATAACCATCACAAATTAGTAATTTGCTAGAAAATAAGTCATCACAAATGAGTCTTTATTCTTTATAATACAATTATAATACAATCAAAAATGGATATATTAAATTTGCAGTATTTCTTAGCTTCTGTCATTAACTCATTTTCTGAACTGTAGAATGCGAGAAATTCTAAGATTTTGCCTCATGACAGATGTGCTGCTTCAAGTTATGAATTTAGTGGTCCCTAGAATCAAAACATTTAAAAAAATCACTTTTTTGAAATTTTAGTTCCAACAATAGGATTGTACTGCACTAATTCATGTAAATAGAAAATGTGGATAGAAGAAGAGATACAATTTATTTATATTTTGAATTCAATATCCTTTCACGCTTTGATTTTCACCTCCAGCCAAATTAATTTCTTTCTGATTAAACTGGTGCTATCTATTGCATTGATTATTGACACAGTGAAGAGTTAAATACATGTGAACTAAATAAGGAAATTCATTCAACAAAATTAATAACTGTTTGCTGTGCTTAAGTCCTATATAATAACCCTGCCATGCTTATTGTTATTTTGTGCTTCATTTTTATTCTCAACTGCTTCTGTACCAGCTTCTGCTGCTTCTGGAAAACAAAGTTCCTGGGTTATCATTTCACAAGTAGTAGCTACCCAAGGGAAAGAGTTAGATTAAATCTTCTCTACAGATTGTCCTCTGTTTCTAGTATTCTAGTATTCCAGTGTTCTTTATTTGCCCACATATGACATTTAAACCTTCAGTTATTGTCTCTTTGTGTGTATGTGTGTATTCCTTTATCTTGTAGCTTGTTAGTGTATTTTACATCACTATAAAACATCACAGAGTTTTTGATTCCTGAGTGAGTGGAATTGAAAATCTATGTAAGACTTGCCTTTGGCAAAAGTTGCCATAATCTCTTAGAACTGAATTTACCTCTCAGACCTAAGCCTGTATTTTATTAGATATATTTGATTTTATTTAACTTCAACCATGAATGCATGAATAATGCAGCTTTGACTGAGAAGATGTAAAATAGAAAAACCTATTGAACAAAGCAGTCTTAAGTAATCAAGATATCATAAAAGCTTTCTGGGTTAGTGGTCCATCTAGCACAGTATCCCGCCTCTGACAGTAGGGATGACCATGTCAGTAGGGTAACCTGGGCAACTTTTGCTCCTATAATACTTACCCATCATCCACAACTGTTGCATTAGGGTTGTAAGGGTTTGTCACATTGCCCCAGTCTTTACAATATCTTTTTATGAATCTATTGTCTGTAATTTTGGCAATTTCTGAACTTGCTACTACTCTTCTGTGGTAACAAGTTCCAAAAGTTCACTACTTACATTTTAAAGAAGTAATTTCTACCTCTTTCAAATCAGCCTCTTTTAGGAGTTTCATTTGTTGTCTTCAATTATAATGTTGTTGAATTTGCTGAACAACAGTTTAGTGTTTATCTTACATTTTATTACCCAGTAGAACTCACTGTTGTCTTCCGACCTTGAGATTTCACCAAACACTCCTTTGTCTTTGATAGAAACACTGAATAATAGCACAATAAAAAAAGCAAACAAAATTATGTAACAATCCTAGTTTTCTTGCAGCAAAATGCATTAGCTTCCTCATTCGTCAACATTGAGTGTATCTTCCTGCAGTTCTCAGTCAATAGATCAAAGAATGTGAGCCTCTGTAGTTCTTCCTTGTAAAGTACTTACACTGAACAATCCATCTACTGGTTCATTTCTGTTCCTGACTTAACTCTGCTTGGACTGTAAAATGTGTGTTTTTATACTTAAAGGCCAGAACTTCTTCAGAACTTAAAATATGGACACATTAAGATTTACTGAGTGGCACAATGTCATCCTCTTTTCTCTTCATAATACATATCTGAATGTGTTGAACATTTAATTCTCTTTTTCAGCTGCCATTATTCCTGTAATCTAAAACTGCCAACATTAACTAAAACCTTTGTTTTCCTTAGTTTTAACCACAAGCATGCGTAGGCAGAGTTTAGGTTATTTTTCTGTAGTGTTTTCTCTACACTAAAGCTCATCTTTCACTTTTCTGTCCAGTTTTTTGTAAGTTTTTACAGAACTTCTTTCAGGAATTGGTGTTCTGTGTCCCTTTTAGTTTCCAGTGCCAGCAGCTTGGCTCCATTGCTATTAAAGTGTAGACTGATAGTTTTGCCCAGGTTTCTCCTGTCTCAAAAGGTTTCCTAGTTCCAGTTTGCAAATTTCTTCCTCTCTACACTACACTATCATCCACACAGTGAGACCATAAATCCCTGTCTACATCTCAGGTTTTGTATGTCAACCTGGCAGCTTTCCATGGAGACCCTGGACTTGAATTTCCTTGCCATGAAGCCATGAGCAATCCACCAGAGCATCCCTCTTGCACTCTTCTGCATCCCTGATAGCAACACGAAGTACACCTACTGGGTCCTCCCTTTCACCTCCCAGCTCTCTTGACACATGAGGAGACCAGTGTAACTTTTACACCTAGTTACAAGTTAACTTGTGACCTCTCAGATGCCACAAAAGTAATTACCTATGTTTATAATATTTAAATCTTTCCACTGCCAGTATGTACCTGTTTTTATTTCTCTGAAGTGCGTATCTATGGAGGGAATATCCTGCAAGAAAGAAAAGAAAACAAATTTCAGTGTCAGGGCAGGTCTCGACCACTGGGTTGATCTCTTTTTCTCAGCTGGGTACCCTCAGTTGCTTAACTCCTATACTCTGTGGTAGGAACTTTGGTGCACTGCTGCTGTAGAAGAGAAACTGTTCTACCATATTCCTGAAAACCTCAGCTATTGACATTTCAGATTTTCTTAGCTCTTCCAGGGAGGTACAATAGCAACAGGTGTTGTCAAGTAACCATGGTTAGGGTGTTGGGTCTTTATGTGATCCTCTTGCAGTACATTAGCAAAATCTTATCAGTGGATTGAAGAAATTGTGTAATCACCACTGAATATTGCTTAATACTAACAAACAAACAAACAAATGAGAGAGAGAATGGACCCTGCCACAGTGATCTGGAACACTTGAGAAATTGCCATAGGCTAAAATACCACTGAATATAAATACTGTTCAAGTACACCTTTCTTTGTCTGAGCTAGTCAGCCTCAAATCCATTTATGTTTTGGGGAAATGGGAATTTCTGTGAGTTCTCATTTCATTGAAACACCTAAAGAATCCTAGAACTATCTATCTATTTCTCCTAGTTTGATAGAAAATCTAGACAAACCAGCTGAAGCTTAATTATTGAAGGTATTTAAAGTTAAATCAGATGAGTGCACAAATGCCCAGTTAACATGGAGAGGAGAATTACAATAGACTTTAGCATGCAAAACAAGCATGCAAAGTTACCCAAACAAGGTCCAAACCTTGTTTGGGTAACAGGTGTATTTTCACTTGAATGACTGAAGTATAATATTTTTCACTTCAAAATTTGCTGAAGAAACTCAAACCCCATTTATAAAAAATACCTTGGAGATATCAAACAGCGTACAGTCTTTATCCTTTAACAGTCTTTAATGAGTTATTTTTAAAAAATATTATTACTTCCTTATAGATTACATTTTACTGGATCTCAAGGAATGAGAAACGTTGATCTCCAGCCTGTTCTTTTTTAGCAAATTAAGCTCATAGATTCTCTTTTTCCATGGCTTTTCTATAACTTTACAGCTCAGCTTTCTACATTTTTAGAAATTTTAACATGACCTAGATGATAACAAAATTAAATAATTTAATATAATAGTTTAACTAGGAGAACTGCTTGCCTCTTCTATATTTACTTATTATGCTTAGAAGAATGTACACTTTTGAAAGGCTTTAAAAAATTCCCATTAGAGATGCCAAAGGAAAAAAACCTTTAAAAGCTTAAAATTGTTCTCTTTCATGCCCAAGTTGATGAATCTGTGGAACATTAAAATCCTCAGAAACATAAGTCTTTCAGCATAGATAACATTTTTTACTCTGAATCCCTTCTTCCTTCTCTTATAGAAAGTTTTTCTTTTGAATTGTTATTTATATATGTTCATCTAGTTAAATATATCCTTCTGTGTCTTTGCTACTCAGTCTTGACTACCTTTAAGGTTCATTGAGGGAAATGGGTACTTCTGTCACTTTTTGTCCCATTGGAATGTCTACAGCATCCCAGAGGCATGTAGTTCTGTTCATCAGTTGAAAAGATATTTCACTGGTTAGAGGATAGCATGATTGCATATCTGAATGAGAATGCAGAAGTTGCCTCTCATCATACCTGTATAAATATCTTCCAAGATGCTACATTTTAGTAATAAAATTCTAAGTCGAAATTTACTGTTTGAAACAAAAAATGTGTAATCAATACTGTGTATAATACAGAGGTTATAAAATATTCATTTAGAAACTTAGAATATAATGGTGATTGAAGGATGTGTAGGGCACTGTTGTAAATGTTACATAGTAACACCCCCCCTACCAAAAGCTTTCATTAAAAGACTAGAAGACGCATTACAATAATCTTTCTACTTTGTTTGACTTTGGTGTATCCTCAGCTTGAGTTTTGTACCAGGTTCTTGGTACTCAAAAAATTATGGAGGCTATAGGGGTCCAGTAAAGCTAACAAGTATAATAAAGATTTCAGGGAACATTTCCTGAAAAGGCATATTGAGAGCCTTGTCCTTGTTTGAGCAGAAGGAAGTGACTGGGAAAATAAATCATAAGAGTCCTCAAATATCAAAAAAAGGACTGTAGCAAAAGGAAAAGTGCTTTCTGTGTCTGTTGCATATGTAAGTGTTAAATGTGGGTTGCCAGATTCCATAAAATGTCATCTTTTGTTTAGATTAGCTATAAGGAAGTTTTGTTTGTTTGTTTGTTTTGTGGGTTTTTTGGAGGGGTGGGGTGGAGTTTGTTTTGTTTTGTTTTCTTTTGTTTTGTTTTGTTTTTTAATGATGTTGGTAGAACACTAACACAGGTTGCACAGACAGGTGCTGGATGCCCCATCCTTGGAAACATTCAAGGTCAGGTTGGACAGTATCTGGATGAAGATGCCCCTGCTCATTGCACAGGGTTTGGACTAGATGACCTTCAAAAGGTCCCTTCCAACCCAAGCTGTTCTATGGCTCTATGAGTTTAAAAGAGGCAAAACCCACAAACAAACAAGCAAACAAAGAAACAAAAAACACATACAAGAAAATCAAAACAAAAATCAAATAAGCAAAATCCAAAACCAACTCCTGCGACAACTTAGGTCTTACAGGGAAGAGAAAATCCTCTCAGCCAAACAGTATCCAAGCTATCCATGTTATCCAAAAGGGTTTGGAACCCAGATAAAACCAACACACAAGCTCAAAGCTTGCAGAGCAAGCTACCCAGCTGGAGTTATCTTGAAGAAAAGGAAGCTGATGGGAGACCTTGTCACTCTCTACAACTACCTAAAAGAAGATTGTAGAAGGTGTGAATCAGTCTCTTCTTCCAAGTGACAAAATACAGAACAAAAGGAAGTGGCCTCAAGTTGCACAAAGGAAGGTTTAGATTGGACATTAAGAAAAATCTCCTCACTGAAAGGGACACCAAGCAGTAAGTCCCCATCTCCAGATGTATTTTAAAAACATGTAGATATGGTACTTAGGGACATGGTTTAGTGGTGGACTTGGCAGTGCTGGCTTCATGGTTGAACATGATGTTCTTAGAGGTCTTTTCCAACCAAAATGATTCTATGCTTTTAGTACTTGTAGAATAAAGTAGTAGCTAAGAGGCATTCTGCCACAAATGTTATAAAACCCCATAGTTGCAATTGGGAAACTATGAAGGCTTTTACATATATACATATGCATTGTTGTTGAAAGTGGCATACTCTTTACAAAACTATTTTCAACTGACATTTAGATAAACCTTTTAAAACTTGTCAATAAATATGACAGTAATATCAACATTGATAGGAAAAAGAGACTAAGAACAACATTCATGAACAAATTTGAGAATAACATATTAAAATTCTAAAAAGGTTACAGAAAATACAATAGAATAGAAAGTGGATTAGTAAGTTAAATTAATTCAACAAGTAAATTATTTGTTGTATACAGTTTACATAGGGGTGCTTGATAGTAGGGGTGCTTTCTGCAATGATCAGGCAACACATGAAATGGCAGCATTAGAAATGAGAAACAGGCTACTCACATGTGTAATACTATAGCTCCTCCAGGCTTATCTGAGCTGTTAGAAAGAATACAGGAAAAATTTACTTCGAATAAGTATTTAAACTGCTTACAGTATGAGTGGTGTCTCTATACTGTAAAACTGAGGGTTTTCTTGAAGAAGCTTAGTTTTGCTACTGAACAGACTCTGAAGCCCACAGTGTTACACACATTGCCATATACCAACAAAGGCAGGATAAGAAGGGAAATTTAAGATATTTGATGTTTCTGTTGAGTGTATTTTTATTTCAGTTCTGTGGTATGACCACATAAATATTTGAATAGATAGCTTCTAAGAAAAATTAGTGTATTCTGTCAATAGGCATTTTAAAAATAGTTAATAAATCTATGTTTGTTTCTGTTTTCTCAGTGATGCTTTGTGTTCACAGTAATAAAATAACTTTTCCATCAGCTAGGTGGAAAAATGAAAGATTCATCAAGTAGTTTTACACCATGAGATTGTCAATTAGTTGATTATTTACTAGAGACCAGACCTCCACTAGCAAAAAAATAGGATCAACAAGCTGTACTCTTCTCTTTAGGTAATCTGTCAAAGATGTATGTATTTACCACTAATAATGACACAAAAGTAAAAAAACCTCAATGTTTTAATACTGAGTTGTTTCTCCTTTACATCAAGGGAGAGCATTTAGATTTATTGCCTGATTTTTCTAGTGTACATCCCTGTGTGTAAAGAATTCAGTCCTGGCCATGAATGTGTCAAGAAGCCAGTTGTCAAAAAGATGGAGCCTCATCTGACTAAGAAAAGTGTTTTCTTAAGATAAAAATTCCCACTGTGTCACTTCATATCTTATCATAGCTTAAAAAACTAAAGGAAAAGAAATAAATGGAAACAACAACAACAAAAATCAAACAATGAACAACAAACAAATTTTGGGGCATTAGGTCTTGGTAAACAGGATCAGCACAGCACAGTGTTTGTCTACACAGGAAACAGTCCAACATAAATGTGACTTGCAAGCTATTTGTACTAAGAATAAATTTACTGCCAACTGTTGATGTGGGTGGCATCCACTTCACAGTTAAGCAATCAATCACATAGACTTTTCATATCCCTTGTTTTTGCATACCTGCAGATGTTCACATAGAAAACACAAAGATGTAAGAATTTTAATCCTAATATAGTTTTCACAGTTAGCATTTCACACATCCATACTTATGTAAAGGTTTATAGAGGGTACTTCTTAAAAGTATCAAAAGGAAGGAAAAGAAGTGTGTTGAGACTTGTTTCTAAATATATATGTATGTAAAGAATAGATAAAATGGCTCGAAATAGGATGGAATGTAATTACAGGATTTTCATGCAGGAGTGATTGAGACTAAAGTGAATGAACAGAGCTTGTGTATAAATTGAAATGCATTATTTGTTTTACCAATTCATTCAAATTAGTGAACATAATTTCTGACAAAATATAAAAAATCTTACAAAAAAAAATGCATAGCAGTATTCCCCTCCTTATTCCACTTCAGCAAATCCCCTTTGAACATATAAATATTCGTTACTGCAGAAAAATAAAATCTATCCTTGGAGCTTGGGAATACTCTGTGTCATTCAGAAGCATCGTCTTCTGGCAGACACCTGAAGTTGTGTCAAAGCTCTTTTATCTAGGACGGTGGTCACAGTAATATGGGGCCTCTGGGATAGAAGAAAGGAGAATAAAGGAGGAATTACAGAGCTCCATAAACCATTGCTTATTTTTGAAGTAAGCAAAAAAAAAATTCCACTTTTACACTTCCTTTGGATATGGTCTTCCTTTTTTCTCCCCTGTGACAGTTTTCAAGACTATCAAATGTTGTCAGAATTTTTAAGTTGTTTTGGCTCTGCTGATATTCCATTCCTGGGATAGTAATGTATTGTCTCCACCAGGGGAAACTACACCAAATACACAAATAACATATTCAAAATTATTATGCAAAGGTTTCTGAAATCTGCTGTCTTTTCCATGTTTTTCTGTCTACTAAATTTGTACGTATTTGGATTTTTGAAATCTATATAATGATATTTAGCATATTTATTATATTAGAAATAATTTTGCAGTTCATAGTTTAGATAATCCAAGTGAGACAGCTGTCCTTTTAAAACTAATCATAGATGGAGTGGTTTACTTCCTTATTTAATGATGAATTTAAACATATACAAAGTGAGTGGATCATATAGTAAAGCTATCCCCAAGTGTGGCACTTAAGGACCCAGGAGAACAAATGAATCTGCATTCTTTTCCTTGCCCTGCCTACCAAGATAGAGAAGTGGTATGGAGAAGTCGTATTTTTTTTCTCTTTATTTAAGAAAGAGTAAAGACTGAAGAACATAATTCATGAAACCTGTCAACGGCAATCTCATTAGTGTTACTATATAGAAGTGACTGCAAGAAAATGGGTCCTGGCAAGAAGTAAAGCTGTAGGCCCTGTTTGGAAGAAAGTAATGCAAAGAAGCCAGTGCTGAAATATTTTCTCTTTTGCACAATATTGGTCTTCTGATGTGATGCCGGAGTCCTTCAGCCCCGCTAGCTCCCAGCAGTGTCACCAAGAGTGGGCTGCCCCCAGAAAGCGTTGTGAATCCGGGGTGGGGCTGTAGGGCACAACTGCTCTACGGCACAGGCACAGGTGGCACGCATTGAGGGCAGGGACAAGAATCAGGGAGAGGTCTCCTGTATGATTTCCAAAGGTGTTTATTCCCAGGATGGTCAGGGAGAAAAGACCAAGAACACGAGAGTACAGGAACTTATATACGGAGGAGGCTTCAAGGGGAGGGTACAATCTTTAACCAATAGGGAAAAAGTGGGGGAGGACAAACAGAGGAGGTTTACAATATTCCAACCAATAGGGTATACAGGGGGAGGGAAGCAGTTCAAATAAACCAATGGGGCCCTGAGTAACAAGTGATTGGCAGGGACATTTCTAGAACAAGGGGTAGGTATGAGACAGGATTGACATTCAGTGGGGAGGAGGAACCAGGAACATTCTCGAACAAGGGGCAGGTACAAGAGGAGATTGACAATTCTGTAGGAGGAGGGAAGGGCAGGTCTAGGGAAGACAGACAACCAGGGCAAAACCAACAATACAGGGAGAAAGGAAGAATCCCTTAGGGATAAAATATACTATAACAATACAAAATAGGGGAGGAGTTATCCAACCAATAACCGCTATATAGCGGAGGAACATAAGGCAGGGATTCATNTGAGGGCAGGGACAAGAATCAGGGAGAGGTCTCCTGTATGATTTCCAAAGGTGTTTATTCCCAGGATGGTCAGGGAGAAAAGACCAAGAACACGAGAGTACAGGAACTTATATACGGAGGAGGCTTCAAGGGGAGGGTACAATCTTTAACCAATAGGGAAAAAGTGGGGGAGGACAAACAGAGGAGGTTTACAATATTCCAACCAATAGGGTATACAGGGGGAGGGAAGCAGTTCAAATAAACCAATGGGGCCCTGAGTAACAAGTGATTGGCAGGGACATTTCTAGAACAAGGGGTAGGTATGAGACAGGATTGACATTCAGTGGGGAGGAGGAACCAGGAACATTCTCGAACAAGGGGCAGGTACAAGAGGAGATTGACAATTCTGTAGGAGGAGGGAAGGGCAGGTCTAGGGAAGACAGACAACCAGGGCAAAACCAACAATACAGGGAGAAAGGAAGAATCCCTTAGGGATAAAATATACTATAACAATACAAAATAGGGGAGGAGTTATCCAACCAATAACCGCTATATAGCGGAGGAACATAAGGCAGGGATTCATTTGTCCTTGGTCCCCAGCCAGAGAAGGAATTGTTTTGTCTACCTACTCTGTGCAGACACAACAATTCCTCTCTGGGCCTGGGAATCAAATATGCCTAAACTAATAGGGAGTTACAGCGGAGGAGAACAGTTTAAACAATTGAGAACACAATAAAAACACATTGCAAGAGTCTTCACAGTGTAAATTAGAAATCAGTGTCTTAGATAAGTTAACACCCAAGGAAAGTTTGTCAAGTGGCTTTGCATTTTATATGCATCAGCAAAACCACATTTGATTCGTGTATCTTTCAGTCAAGATCTCCTACTGAAAATTACCAGTTTTTAACTTCAGATGTTCATTCAAGTTAGCAAATGCTATCTTAGATAATTCAGCAAACTAAAATGGTAAATAAAAGCAGGTATTCTTTAAGATGGTCTGTACGTTTGTTGTGAGGAGTTACAGCTAAAAATTATCTGCTTCAGTTTCATTCAGAAACAAGTGAGAAACAAAAAACAAAATTGAAACTTGAATAGAAAACTTCTATTCAACAAAATTGAAAGTTGAATAGAAGCACAGTCATGTTCAAAATTTGGAGACAAACATCTAACACAAGCCTCCACTGAGAGTCCATTAAAGTTCTTTTCCTGGCTTTTAGACAGTTTGCTTTAAAGACATAATAGCAATCTACTTCTACTTACTCTAAAAACAACTATATTTCCAAACTAATAGAGGAAAGGGACAAGGGATAATCCATACAATGTGGTTTGCACTGTGAAGCTTAGAGATCTTGTCCGGTGAATTTTGGCAAAGTGGTCTGGAAAAGGAATCAGACATCTACTTCATACTAATACAATTGCTCACATCTGCAAAGTCAAAGCAGAAAAAAAACAGAGATATTGAATATGGTAACGAAATAGCTGTGAAGATCTGTTTACTTGAAAAGACACTGTGTGGGTTGACTTTTTTAAAAATCCATTTAGATGCAAGGTCAATTCTACTGTTAAATTATATGTAGCAATAATGCATCTAGGGAAAGTTATTTTACATAGAAATTACACCTCGGTTAAATATACCTTTGTGGGTTCTTGAACCAGAATTCTAATTACACCTTGGTTTGTCCTAGCATGCCATTCAAAACCTTTTTGAAAGGCTTGAAGAAGAAAACTGACCTGTTTCCTTATGCTGTGAACATGTAGAGAATGAGTCAATTTACCTACATTCTAATTCTAAATGAAAGAAATTACTTCCATTGAAATCTAGTATAATTTGTTGCAGGCTTCCTGTTAGATAGCATTTTCTGAAGATGATAGAAGACATTAATTGATTTTGTAGTTCAGTGACATTAGGTTAAGTGATTTTCTCAATCGCACAGCTTGGTTTTGAGACTTGTTTTCATTTTTCTTCTTGATTTGAAAGGTTTTTGTCAAATATGTGGGAGGCACTTGATGGGAGAAACATAGCATGCAACACATAATTAGTATGATGAATGTATCTGCCAGTGTCTGCCTCTGGTTAACTTAGTGGATTTTAGAGTAAAGGCATTAATGGCTTAGGAGGAAAAGCAGAGGATAGATGAGAGAGAAGGAAAAGAGTAAATAGAAATGTTCTTCAGTGCTAAGGGTTAGTTGGAAACTATCACTAAGATATTAGAAAATGAAAGTCGCTCTTTTCCTTAGCAAAGATACTGTCAGCATTGTTTAGCAACCAGTAGCTGATATTGTGTAGCATCCAAACGATGCTTATATAAGATCCAATACCTGTTTAAGATGCTGTGTATTCTGTAAACAAATACCAAATTTTTTATTGTTTGAAACCACATTTCCAGCACCTTGTGGTCTAGTGGAGAATGAGTAAATTCATCAGTCCCTCATCAATCCCTTTTCACATTGCCTTTTCTCTGACAAACATACAATAGCTACACTGTACAGAGCAGAGATCTGTGATCTGATCTTGCTGGTTTAAAAGCTTATCTTCTCTTGCTGTGTGTTTTGACAGTTATCCAATACCTATAGTGTTTTCATCCCTGCCCCTATAATGAATGAAAAAGAAAACATATTCTGTAGATGCAGTTCTCATGGGTGGAGGGTGGTGAGGGGGAGGAAGGAGAGGGATGGGGTAGAGAAAAACATAATCATTTTCTTGTTAGCATTCCTCCCGATTCTAATAAATAACGTGGGTGCATTGCTAATAACAGAAAAAGAAAAAAAAAAAATCTTGACGGTTTTGACTAAGTACACATATATCACCAAGGAAAGTTAAAATAAAGCCAAATGCTGCTGAAATTAGACTTATATAATGGAATAAACAAGATAAAATGGCTTTGTAAGTCTGTTCCCTCCTACTTGAAACCTGTACATGGTTTAATTTCTACAGACTGTATTTAAGTTGATCAGTGAAGAATCTTTTCTTTTGCATTTGTAAAGCATTTCATGTCCAGTTCTGCAGTAAGCAGTAAGTTTATGCAGACCTTGAATTTTCATTTTGTTTCATTTTTTCCAGACTTACATAGCTGTACTTCTGTGCACTTATGCTGAATTTATTCCTGATAGAATCACTTTGAAAGATATTGCTCCAACTTGGTTGTAACTGTGTCTTGGACCTCTGGCTTTGAAGTGAATTTGTTATCAGAGACAGTAATAGGATCTAGCTGCAAAGCTAAGTTCTGGTTATAAATTTTTATTTCTCCAATATTGCATGTTCCAGTGCAACTTCTATTATGTATCACCTCTAGTAAGAAAAATATTTTGTACTGACAACGTATCCCTAACTAGGGGTGCTGGTGGATGAAAATCTGGACATGAGCTGGCAGCATGCCCTTGCAGCCCAAAAAGCCAACCATCCTTGTCCAGCAGGTGAAGGGAGGTGACAGTGCTCCTCTGCTCTGCTCTGGTGAGACTCCGGCTGCTGTACTGCATCCAGCTCTGGCATCCCCAGCACGGGAAGGACATGGGCCTTCCTGCGTCCAAAGGAGGACCATCAAGATGATCAGAGGGCTGGAGCCACTCTCCTATGAGGAAAGGCTAAGATAGTGCTGTTTAGCCTGGAAAAGGAAAGACTCTAAGGCAACCTTACAGCAGCCCTCCAGTACATAAACGAGGCTGACAAGAAAGAGGGAGAGAAACTTTTTAGCAGAGACTCATGCAATCCAACAAGTGACAATGATTTTAAACTGAAAGAGGGTAGATACAGACTGGATATAAGAAGAAATTTTGTACAGCGAGAGTCGGGAATCACTGGAAAATGTTGCCCAGAGAGGTGGTGAATGCTTTACCTGTGGAAACATTCACGATCAGTTTGGACAGGACTATGAACAGACTGATCTATGTTAAAATTTCCTGCTCATTGAAGAGAGGTTGGACTATATGATTTTTAAATGTCCCTTCCAACCCAAATGTTTCGATGACTCTACTGTTTTAACACACCATTTAACAGCTAAGCAAAACTTGTAATCAGGGCACTTCAGTGTCGGAGAGGGCTTATTAAATAATACTGTGGTTGGTAACAAAAATTATTATAATTATAAGATGGGGAAGGGTGAGTGGAAGTGGAAGTGATAGGAGTGACAAATCTAAGCAAATGTGTCAGCACAGATAAAATCACCTGTTGTTATACAGCAGGAGATTTAGCTGTGATCTGTAGAGAGCAAGTTTATATAAGCATAGCTCCTTCTCAGGACACGACTCAAGAAGGAAGTATGACAGATTGCTAGGGGCTATGCTATCAAAGGCTTTTAACAAAAAATAACTTGAACAATATAAAGTTATTCTACCACATTCTAGGCAGTCAGCCTGAAAGACAGGCATGATGATTGAACAGGTTTTCAAGACAGTATGCTATATTCTGTACTAGATATAAAAAAAACCTGTACAGCTTCAAACAGTCACCTCTGGTAGGATTTTGCAATAGTCAAGCATTTTAGTTACACGCACACATTTTTTTTTTTCCCACAAAGTGATCAAGATGTAAAAATAAGAATTTTGTGAAAGAAAAAAATTCCTTTCAAGCTTTTGGATATATGCAATTTTCCATCACAGTTGAAAATGGCTATGTTAGAAGATATGTATTTTTTTTTAATCCTGGATAACTGAAATCAAAACATTTCATACAGTTACAGAATCACAGAATTAACTAGGTTTGAAAAAACCTTTGAAATTATTGAGTCTAACCAATGACCTAACATTACCTTGTCCACTAGACCATGGCACTAAGTGCCATGTGTAGTCTTTTTTTAAACACCTCCAAGAGTAGTGACTCCACACGTCCCTGGGCAGCCCACTCCAATGTCCAATCACCCTTTGTCTGAAGAAGTTGTTTTTATTTTTTTTAAGGTCTTTGTAATATTTTATTTTTATGTTCATAAGTGGGAATCCAATTTAATAAAAAAAAGGATGAAATGAAATGAACATCTTCAATATTAGTCATCTTTACTTTTTTCTTCTCATAAAGAATCATGAAGCTGTTTTATTTGCATCCTGACTATGAATGAGGAAATATTTTCCTGTTTCAAACTTTGACAGACATTGAAAAACATTTTCAAAATATAGTTGATATATGTCAGACAGGACATCAAGAGTCTTAGCCAGACACTTTTTTCCTATGTTTCTTCAATGTCCACCAAAGATTAGTTGTCAGTAACTGAAGTATAGATAACTGATGTTTTGCAACTTCTGACGTATCTAGCTAATGGCTTAATGGAAACATACTTGCATAGCTGAGAACTGATATAAAGGTTTTACGGGAAAGGAAGATTGAAAGTCCTCTGAATCTGGGAGCAAAATTTTTTTTTTTTCCTACTGAGCAGAAAATAATTAAATTGGACAGAAGGCAGCTCCATTTGTATTTTTAAATTATGGTTTAAGGAAGAACCTACTTCCAGGTAGCTGTAGATAGCGATAAGGTCTCCCCGGGACTCCTTTTCTCCAGGGTGAACACCCCAGCTCCCTCAGCTGTTCCTCACGTGACTCACTCTCCAGACCCTTCACCAGCTCCGTTGCCCTTCTCTGGATATGCTCCAACACCTCAATGTCCTTCTTGCTGTGAGGGGCCCAGAAGGATTTGATGTGTGATCAACATAGGATTTGATGTGTGGACTCACCAGTCCAAGTACGTGGGGGGACAATCACTGGTCCTGCTGGCCACACTATTGCTGATACGGGCCAGGATGCCATTGGCCTTCTTGGCCACCTGGGCAACTTTGACTCATGTTCAGCTGTCTGTCAACCAGCACCTGCAGGTCCTTTTCCACAGGCAGCAGAAACCATTGAATGAAACAAGGGAGTAAAGGCTACAGTAATTAAAATTTTTTTTTTTTCTTTAACTTTTAAGGAATTGCTTTGGAAGTCATAAATTAAGGTTTCTGCCTAAAAATTTCAGGGTTTCAACTGCTGTGATAGCCCTTCCAGAATAATAATTAGGATGTTTTGCACATGAATTATTAGGTCTTCAGAAATTTGGAGGAATCTGTAAATCCCCTAGTGTTCTAAGTGTTCTAAGTAGGTGTTCTCTCTGGGAAAGCTTCAGAGGAATTATGCCTTTGGGGATTTCTTACTACTTATCATTTTGGACATACACAAAGTTGAGAGCTGCTGCTTTGTTTCTTCATAAGTGCATATGTCAATATACTTCACTTCCTTTTCGTGTTTTAAATCACTGCAGAGATGAACGGACATAATGGCACAAAGCCATAATTGTGCATTAAATAAATTGTTGTCATTTCTAGTTGACTTTCTTATTCATTTATTCATGTAAAATAGCCATATGGCTTATAGCTCTTGCATTAAAGGTATAGAAAATAAAACCCTTTGCATTTCAGCTGGTTCTCAGGGATCAGAGGGGCTGTATGAAGCTGGGCTTAGTTTCTGATTATAGCCAATCTAGCACTGTAAGTCTCCTGGAGTTAAGTCAGAGCTTTCACAACCACAAACTCATAAATACTGCAGTTGTGTCACTGTGGGTATGGTTATATATAATAAGAACCTGTGCAACCACAGATTCACAAACAGTGCAGTTTGCCAATCTGATGCCATGGGTCTGTCCAGATTCAATGAGAACTTAGAGAATCCAGGTTCACAAATGCTGCGGTTTATTGAAGCAACAGAATGGCAGGTTGAAGATTGCTGGTGATAAATGCACTAGCTACAGAGTGTTATATGTTTTGAGAAAAAATGTATTAACAGATTTATTAGCACTATATATACATATATATGTATTGTGTATATATATTTACTACAGTATATATATACTTGTTATATATCTATATATATATAGATATATATATGTATGTAACAAGTATTTTCACATCTGTTCCAATGCAGTTGGAGGGACAAGGCTCATCTAAAATTGTCCCTTTAGGAGAGGAGGGGGAGAGATGGAGTCCATCAATTCATACTGAGCCATAAAAGATATTATTTTTCCCCTTCTCAGTTTTTTTACCCCAAACTCCTTCTTTTATATTATAGCTTTTGGCCCTTCCCAAAGGGATGGAGCAATCACATGCTATAGGTGGGGTTTTGATGACTGTAACTTATACATGTAAGACATGTTCTCTTTTCTTTTAGTTTGCATTCTTAAGAGTGTGAAAGTTAATACATAAATAGGGTTTAATGAGGGTCTTCATTACTTGCTTATTTGCTTTCAGTCAGAATTTACAGTTCATACAAAGGTAAAACAAACACACTGGTCCTCCTCTACCTGCTGGAGCAGCAGTAAAGGCTCTCTGACCTTCTCCAGAGTGTCTTTGTGAGCATTCTAATCTCCTTGAAGGACCAAGTTTACAAGTCTTGTTGTGCTCAGTGAGGGGGAGTGAGTCTGACAGCTGTACAGATATGTGGGTGCTCTTCACCCCAGAGATCCTTCCAACATTAGGCCTGGTCCGAGCCTAGTCTGAGATCACTGAGGGGCCCAGCTCATGTTTTTCTCAAAAAGCCTTATCAGCTCTTCACTGACTAAAAGCAATCCCATAACAATTCTGACAATTTACCACAAAACTAGAGAAAACATATAATTTAGACTTGAAAAATGTGATGACTCCTCCTCCACTTCCTTCAAAATTCCTTATGAAGTCAGTTTATTTAACCAGAATTTGATTCCATTCTTTAGCTTGGCAAATACTCTGTTGTTGTGAGGCAATATTATGCCAGCTGATCAAGAAATACATATACTAAACACAAACTTTGCATTGAAGTAGAAGATTATAAGTGATGACTGAAAACCCATTTTCCTTCCGATGTTTTGCCATTTGATGGGTTTGCAGCTGTGTGTACTTGTTTGAATTATTCTGCATTACTCTAAGCATCTCAGTCTTTTAAGTAGGGAATGCACCTAATGGTCTGGAAAATTATTTCAATGTTGCTCAAAAGCTGTATGTGACGCTGTAGTGTATGGTGCAGTAAATTCTTGTCAGTTAACACAGCCATGAATGGGGTGAAATATAGTTATAGACAGTGCACTGTAAAATAAGATATAAAAGTAGATTTTCTTCTCATTAAATAACTTTTTAAAAAGCAGGTAATACTATCCAATGATAGTATGCCTATATATAGATTTTTTAGCAAGGTACTTATCTTAAACCTGGGCTCTGCTTATAATGATCTTCCTGAATCTCTTTTTAAATAAAATTGAAAACAAATAATTAGACAAACAACCCCACAAAATATATTTCTAGTCAGCGATGTGTATTTTAACCCATCTGCATCTCACTGAATTTCAGTTTCAAGGAAAATAGAACAAGAGACAATGAACTTGTACTGTGACTAGACAGGTTAAGGCTAGTCATTAGGAAAAATTATAATAAGATTTTTAAAGCACTGGAATGCATTGCCTGTTAAGAAATGCCAATTTTCTTAAAAGATGTCTTTAAAACATATTAGGTCAACATGTGCCAATAATGGTTCAAACACAGTTGGCCCTTAGGAGAGGAAGTCCTGTTTCTCTGTGATTCTTTTACTTACTACTTGGGCAGATACATTTACAGAAGTAAGATTTAATGGTTTCAACTGATATCCTTGTAGATTGTCTCAATCTAGAAATTAAAGATTAATTAAGGCTGGTAAATATATTGGAGAGGAGATGTTAGAGACTATAATAATTTCATTGCTTCCACAGTGATATTCACAGTGAAAGTATTATTTCTCATCTCAGAGGAAAAGTGGAACTACTTTTGTTTAGGGTTTCTTTTCTGGGAAAATGTAACTGTTTCATTAAAAATGTGAACTTCAAACTTTTCTTTTTTTTTTTTTTTAAGTCTATAACATATCAGACAAAAATCAACCAAGAGCTATTGAGGATACTAATGAATATTCTCTCAAAATGCAAGAATTAGCCTAGCCTGGAAAGAAGATACTTGCTCCTGAGCTATCATTGAATGAATGGGCTGAATGGATTTCTGAGAAAAGTAGGTAAAGAACAAAACAAAAGAACAAAACATAGATATACTAGGAGGCAGTAAACACAGATCTCACTCAGTGGAGGAAGGAGCCTCCTGTTTCTAACTGGTACTTTCAGAAGTATATATTTACCTGTGTTAGACACCTACATGTACAAACTGCAATTGCTCTGTGCATTGTCAGTAAATTCTTCACTTTCAGGATGCACCAAACCATGGAGCATCTAAAGACTCAATTTACAGTGGAACTTACAGTGGAAATTTACAGTGGAAATTTATTCCCTAGATGCATGACACTGGCTGTGTAGGTACTTATCATCTGTTTAGCACCTCAACAGTAAATCTAAACTGGAATATATTTCACTGGGAGCATCAGCTAGTTAGATTTGTTGTGTATGGGAAAAGTGCACAGAATTCTTAAAGCCTGTCAGAATAAAGTTTTGGACAGTTTATACAGAACGTACGTTGGATAAAACAGGATGGATAGAAACACTAGTTAGAAATTGATTCTTTTTTTTTTTTAGTCTAAGTTTTTAGTATAGTTTTAAACCATTGTTTACAGTGTAAGATTTTAATTTACGTAAATTTGAACATTAGAGGCTAGATTGTCACATGATAAATGTATCCTTTTCATAACCTTTGTTTCCCCAGTCCAAAAAGAGGGAGGTAAGAATTGAACATTACCCAGGTACACACACATGCATATACAGCATGAAAGGAGCATGAAATAACCTTCTTTTATTTTCTTTCTCTCTTCCTTTTTTATTTGAGTCCTTGTTGGATAAGTTATTGAAAACTCTTGCGTTTTTATGCTATAGCCAATATTCTCTTTGATCATAAAAGCTTATTGTATTAAACTCATGTTATTGTCCATAAACAGAGAAGTGGGAACATCACCATGCTGCAAACTAAGCTAGGTAGCCACAGAAAAAAAAACAAACAAGAAGAAAATGTGATCCTTTTAAAAATACAGAAATACTCACAGCTGATGGGGTAGTGCAGTGTTTAAATAACCTTAATAAGAATTCTTATGTGAAAAAAATCTATGTTAAAAGGTTTAGAATATTTCAGAGGATTTCTTGAAATGTGGTGTGTTCCTGGACAAGCTCATTTCAAGTGACACTCAAGAATTGTTCAGTGTGAAGCTGAAGGACACTGAAAGTTGGTGGAAATTCATAGGGATTTTCATAAGCACATTTAGAACATCAGACATCATCATTTGGTTTGTATTGCTCATTAAAATATCTGTATAGCATATTCATATATTTGTTTGTTTCCCATTTCATTTGTTTTCCATTTTGCACCACTAAAAAGAGACCATATTTCCTCCAGAGAAAGTGTAGCCTTAATAATGAGGCACAAATACAAAAAAGCATTGTGTAGCTTTCAGACTTCATAATTGCAGGGCTGGCAGTTAAAAAAAAATTAAACACTTTTTGAAGTATGAGAAAAGGTTAAGTTTTTCATATATTTTCTCACTGTTTGTTCAATATGTCCCTTTGAATATAGTGTTCACTAAATTCAGTAAACAGATATATAATTATCAAGGTGTCCTTTGTGCCATTATAGCGTCTGAATTTAATTCATAAGTCCCTGGTATGACAATTTAGTCTTTTTATATTCCTTTATAATAACAATAGTCTTAAAAAAGAAAAAATTCCATTTTGACAGATTTATGAGAATTTATGGTGTTTATGCAGGACTGTCATACACAGACATGTCTTCAGTCCTTTGCTAGAAATAGCTTTCAAAAATGTATCAAAAAAAATTTATGTGGAATTGTTATTACTTCAAAAGAGGTTCCATATGTGCTGGATTTGTGAAGCTCAAATAAATAGTGAGAACTTGTAAAACGTGAGCTGCAACCATAGACAGTGCAAGGGAAGATATTGTGTGTCTCTGGACACTGAAGTACACATTTTTCCTGAAATCAAAATGAAATTGTAATCTATGTTTGAACTATATACATACATTATGCAGCAGTCATAGTGTGAACAGCACCTTTCTAAAACTTGAAAATATGAAGGAGCTATTGCTCTGGGTCAAAGGGGCTGCTCTGAAGCCAGCTGGCCTGGACTTCTTTCTAATCATTCCTATATATTTGCTATGCATCATGACATGTCTTGCACATAAGAATTGGAAGGAACTCTGGGTCAGAAGTGTGTGCCTAAGTAGTCAGTTCATTTACTGGTCTGTGAAGCACTGGGTTTGTCATGGACATGCTTTCATTTCCCTGGACATGGGAGTTCCCAGGTTTGATTCTCACCTGGCACCGACAGGGAAGATGAACTGACTGACAAATAATAGACCAACACTGGGCTCTTGGAACTTTGGTCCTAAATGTTCTGCCATTTGGCCAATATCACTTAGGCAGTCACAAATTTTCAATAGTTAATAACCAGTAGTATTATCCAGGACATAATAAATGATCAAACCCTTCTTTCTCCCTAATCTAATCAGTGTCCCCTGCTTTACACAGAAAGACTGAATCCTTTTTATTCTTCTGCAAATCAGTTTTATAGATACAAGAAATAAGGGTGAAGAAAATTATTTGAAATTTCTTTGTTCAGGGTTAAGGATGATTTTTCAGAGACAAGTGGGCACACTTAATTGCAAGCCATGTTTTTAAATGACCATTTTAAGGCATTTACAGTTGAAAATTGCACCTTTTATCTATATTATCTTGCTAGGGCTTTAATTTTCTCAGAATTAGAACATAAATAGTAGATCTAATGCTCTGAGACAACTTTTAGAAACCTCAAATATCTTGTCCTAAAAAAAAGAATTTGTTACAGGCACAGCAATATAGTCATGTCTTTTCCAAACTATGCATGTATAGGGCATTAAATTATCTTAAGATCCTGAGGATATGTGTGTCATTTTCCTTTGACAAATGAAATCTTTAAAAAGGGAACTAAAAGTCTGTTCTTCAATCTTTCTGTAAATGACTTCTGTGACACATTTCACAAAAACCCTGTGTGATATTTTATTACTGTTATAGATCACCATGTGAAAGTTTTGTGCATGTCAAAATATATTTTAAGGTTTACTTTTTTGTCTCTTGACAATCAGAATGCAGCTTTTTGTTATGTCTTTGGAAGTATTTAAAAGAATTTATTAGGACAGTATATCCTCTGAGGTCAAGCTGTAGATTTTCCCATACACAGGAAAATGTCACTAGAAAAGAATTTTACAAGTGTAGGAGTATCTAATCAAAATTAAGAAACTTGTCACAAATGTGCAATGTTACTGTGCAGCATTTTCACTTCATGGACAATTATATATTAGAAGTTTTCTTACAGAAAAGACAGAGCTATTTAAATACAGCAGAAAAATATCCATAGCATTTGTGCAAATGTGAAATTCCTTAAAATACTCATGTTCCATTTTAATTTTCAGTTTCCTGAGGTTTACCATGACTAATTTTTGCAAATAACTGTCCTAGATCCAGGATATACATAGTTCTTTGTAATTGTCTCTTGACTTAGATCTACTTAATTTTTGATGTTTGAATGAACTTACAGCAGCTGTGTTTTAGGAAGTCAGAATTTTATTTCACTTTCACACTGTTTGTTTATTTAAATCTTGTCTCATAAGATGCAGTTATAAATTTCTCCATGAGAGTTTCATTAGTAGAAGTATACAACTCACAAAGCTTCTTTCTGTAATTTTTGCATGCTGTATCCATCACTGTGATCCTGTACCAGAAAACGGGCTTCACTTGCCTGCTGAACTTTCTCTAGTAAGACAAGATGGTAAAAGACTCTGGAGAGTCTAAAATGTAAGATGGAAAGTAGAGGTAGAGAGATTTTAATTTTACTGCCTGCTCCTAAGAGGAAGCAGATGGCCCAAGTAGGTATGCTGTCTGTGTATCCTGCTCTTGACCTCAAAACATTGATTCAAATATATTTTGTTTTTCGCCTTTGATTTTATTAACATTATGGTATAAACAAAACATACTTATTATCCATACTCTCAGGAGCTGTAACAGCAGCCTTGCTGATATAAGACACTCTTCCCTGATACGAGCTTTCATCACCAGTAACACTTGTAGAGCAAAAACTCATCAGCTAGATTACTGGATTGACAACTTAGTCCTAATCGTACTAAGAAGCTTTTTGCCTAAAAATAACAGCTAAGATTCTTTACTGGTGTCAATCAGCATCACTTCATTACCTTGATATGAAGTACCCGGATTTTTACTGCATCAAGACTGACAATATGGGGTCCTGCTCACCCTCATCAAGTGCGTACTTTAAGAAGGTCTTAAGGAGGATGGACAAGAAAAGTATTTGACAGTTCCAAAAATGGCAGGTGATAATTGTTGGAATATCTGCACTTGAAAACCTCCTGTCCACCCAGTTTGGGACTCCCCATTCATCCTAGTACCATGGATTTTTACTTTTTTTCCTAGTACATGAGATACTTTTTTTCAATTACATATCAGATATGTACATTTCTTTAGGTATGCTGTTTCATATTACTTCAGGTCATTCTAGAGATTTAGAAAATGAGGCAACACCTTCAGAGAAATGCTTGTTATAGTAGATTCAATTTAGAGGATAGACTTCTTATACAGACATATATAAAGAAAACACTAGGTAAAAATGTCTCTGTGCTTCATCCAAAGAATGCGGAAAAGAATTCACAATGAAAACTTGTATACTGCTCTGAATCACTGCTTCATTTTGCCATTATAATTAGAAACAGGGTATTTTTACACAGCCTGTGGAGTGGTGTTCAAGAACAATTAGGCCAAGAATAATAATTTAGCCTGACAAGAGGGAGGTAAACAAAATGAGTGATTGGATCTTAAATAAACAACCTTCTTCCTTATGAACTTTAAAAAACAATCTTACTCTTTCTAAATTTTAGCAGAGTAGGTAATCAGATTTATTTTTATTTTTCTTTTATATTTAAAAATTGCAGTTATAGTTTAATTTAAAGTCAGCTATGTTAAGGAAGATGGCTTTGCTTTTTGCAACTGCAAGTTTATTTCCTAATGATTGGTTTACAAGTACATTTGAATAAGTTTCAATGAATCTTCATGTCATTATTTAGAACATGCACTTAGAGCAGTCACTGACCTTTTGTACCAAACTGTAAATCAAGTTAGGCCTGTTATCTGTATTGTCTTACTGTGAATTTTTATATGAAATGGAGGAATAGAAAATAATTTTAGAAAATTTTATGTAATTTAGAAAGGACAGACTGATGATATTGAAGTCCACTTTTTAAAGTCATTCCAGGTCCTCAGAAGGCAAGAATAAGATAGAACCCCAGTGAAGGAAAAATCCTCTCTGACACTGCTATTGATCTGTTTTCTTGCTATTTGTTTATTAAGCTTCTTGATGACTAAGCAAGTAAGTTGAGTTTTAAATTGGTAGGTTTTGTTCTTTTCTCATAGGGAAAATTAAAACCTGAAGGTACAAAACAAAGACTGTTGCATTTTTGAGTATTTTTAAATGAGAATGGTAAGTAGGAAGAAAAAAAGGAAAGAAGAATTTTTTTTTCCCTTTTCCTTTTTTTTTTTTTAATGGAACTCAGCATGGAAGTTTGTAATATATGATGCTTGAAATTATGGTACTTGTGATTCGATTAATGAAGTTGTATAACTTCTCTCACTCTGGGAGACAAAGTCATGACTTTTCCAGGACAAATAACAAAATGTATGCAGAGTTACTCCTAAGTAAGTCTTGCTCCAGGAAGAGTTTTTTCAGAGTCAGAGCTAGTATTTTCAAATTTGTGATTTCTCTAAATTCAGAATAATTTTGAATGCAGACAATGCTTGTGTCAAGAGGTGTTCAATGCTAATATGTACAGCAGAAGTTGAGCACTTTGTTGAATATTGTATTGACTCAAATTAGAAAGAGAAACAGCTGTGTAAAATTGATTTGTGTCATATTTTATGTTCTGTGTGACCTTATTGTGAAGTTTTTAAATTTATTGTAGTGTGAGACTGTCTCTTTTCAACAAGTTACACAAGTAATTCAGTAATCTAGTAATCATCTTCTTGATAGCAGTGTACTGTAACAAATGAACAAGAAAGACTGCTGTTTTTCAGCCAGCTGTAAGATTTACTGTACTTCCAGGTAGAGATTTATCTTTTCTCTGACTAGATCGATCTGACTTTCAGGTCAATAATTCCTGATTGAGTCTCAACAGAAGTCAATAGCTACCTATTATGTCATCTAATACACAAAGATTTTGAGAATGTTAAGTCTAAGAAAGAAAACACCATTTGTGATCATGTCACATTCTTTATGATATGATTACTTTAAATTTTATTTATATATCACAATGATTTTTGTGTCCATAAGAAAATTCTGAAAATTCTGGTTCGCCTAAAGCTACCACAGACACATTTTCAGGATTCAAAAATATCTATTTGTTATCTGCCATGGTTCCTTAGTCAGCCTTCTGTTTATCCAAAGTACAGTTCTTAGATATTTTTTCTCCTATGCAGAGTTTGAACTAATATTTTTTATTGTGTGAATAGATTAGAGTTTTTATAGAAGTATGGAAGCTTCAAACAATTTATAATTTTTTGGTAATTAATTTTGCTTTTCAAGAGAACATTATGATAATATTTTTTTCTAGAATTTTTCTTTCAAGGACCTCTAAGGAAACCATTACTCATATTTTAAAGGTAGCTGTTGTATCAGCTATACATATATACATATTTACACTCTGATACACTAAATCTAGCACTAAAGCACTTCCCACAGTTAAGAATTGTTTTTCTATTAATGGTATTCTGCTGGTTATTAAATTTATTAGTTTTTCTTTAAAAAGGTATTAACTTGCGTGGCCACTGTCATAGGACATTACCAGAATGGTTTTCCTTGTAATCCAGGTACCTGGGATAAATGGAAAAATGATTCACATTTGCGTGTTGACACCAGTCTCAATGTATTTAATTCACACTTTGCAGATAAGCATACAGAAGTGCTCAGTAAGGTTGCACCCTTAGTGACTTATAAAAACCGTATGTTATGCCGTACTGCTGTCCTCAACGTGTCATGCAAGGGTCAGTGAAGCACTGCAGCTCAGTAGAATGCTCCGTGGGTGTGTAAGGAGTGACTATGGCAGGGACAAAAGAGCACAACCAATGTGTAAATGCTTGGTGCGTTGGCCAAGCAGGTTTTCTTAGTAACAGATAATCTGAATTATATGTCTTGACCTTGTCAGTCGGGTGTAATTAAATTATTCAACAGATGAAATTTTGTCCAGATGTGGAATAGTTTCAAGATTGTATGTTGAATTCAGTTTTTTTTTTATTAGCTGGACACCATTTTGAACCTATTACAAAGGGGGGATTTATGCCTATAGTAATTGCCAAGTCTCTTCTTGACCTCTTATCAAGGTGATCTACTTTGAAAAGAAGCCAAAATGTTATTCAAAATAATGGGCAACTATGTTAATTATCTCAAATTATTTAGATATATTATTATGTACTTATTAAAGACAAAAAGTTTAATTTGCATAAAAGCAAATTAATTTGTTAATAGTAGATGGGAAATATTAAGTAAAGTCTGTGACTCCATCTTTATTATTTTTCATTATGAAGGAAGTAATAAGGAGCTTTGGATTATTACTGGAATATTAGCAGCTTTAACCTTTATCTGCAACTTCCTTTGTCATTTTCATTCAAGCTATAGATTAAATATAGATTAAATATAAATATTTTCGTTCAAGCTATAGATTCTGGTGTAGGCCAGAAGATATGTGACACAACAAGAAGAAATGTTCAATACTAGCAGTCTATTCTATTATAAGAGAGCAGGATTTCCAAGCTTGTGAATATAAGTAGTTAGTTTTCAAGTTGTTTTAAGCTCTTTCTTGTCAAATGTGATTTCCTTTGAGAAGACTCATATACTTAATTCCAATCTGCTATGTTCAGAGGTTACTGAATGCATCCCCTTTTTACTTAATTGCTTTGTTTGTCACGTCATTAGGTCATTCCTCCTGACAAAGGATTAAATACACCTATAAGAAGTTTACATCTGAAGAAATTGCACTTAATGAGTAATTTAATCTCTTCCAGCATTCTTTGCCCTTGCCTCCACAGTGATATCATTTGCTTGGTTCCTCTGCTTGCATATCTGACAAGTAAACTGTTGTGGAGAATGCCTCAATATCTGAATGACATTAAGATATATTTTAGTCACGTATATCTGTATCTAGGTAGGTTCCACAGCTATCTTAGCCTAACATTTCATTCCATTATACAATCAGCCATCACTTGTTACCATCTTTGAGCAAAAAGTATTCTGTTCCCCCTCCCTTGGGGTACAAGTTCTTCTTTGCTTTTTAAATACATTTTTAATTGAATTCTCAAAAAAAATTTCAACAGAGCAGTAGCATCATACTTCTGCTGGCTTTATCTGAGACACATGCCTATTACATTAACAGGAACACATCAGAGTTTGAGCATTGTATTGGTCAAGGTGGAGGATCTGACGATTTATCCCTTTTGGCTCCTAGCCACATGATTCTTCAGAACTATAGAAATGCCAATAATTCAAGTTCCAATTCCAAAGAACTCATAAGTCTGTGCAAAAGCATCAAGATATCTTCTATCAAAATTGAATTATTTAATCATGCAAAATTATGGAGAGAATTAATATAGTGGCAGATTGCCAAGACACAGGAATGTTTTTATTCTAAGTCTGTCCTTAAGGCTTTCTTCTACTTCTCCTTACCACATCTCCAACAATTTTGTGTGGAAAAAATGTGTCCAAAAATGGAAAAACAATTTTAGAAGAGGTAAAAACCACTCAGGTAGAAGATTTGCTTGGAAGAATGCTTAACTATATTTATATGTCTGAAAAATCATAGGAACATATGTGCAATTTGTACTCCAAAAGAAACTACTTTCACATTTTCAGGACTTAGCATATTGATAAATAGTTTCTGAGGAATTAAACCTTTTTTGAAGCCTTTTCAGAATCTGCACACGAAAGAAAAGGCAGAACTTGCACTTTTATTCATCCTGAATTGTTGACTCTTTTAGGAACAGAATTAGATTAATGGGGGAACTATAATTGTTTTCCAGTCCCAAATCTAGGAAGAGTAGTAGATTCTCCCAGAGTAAGGTAGATAAACAAGTTTGCAGAATTTAAATGTGTGTCAGTTTTCTGAAAGGCCAAGGAAAAACAATTTACAATATGAGATTGGTAAATTTAAGCAAAAAGTAAAAAAAAATTAGAGCAGCTAGAGAGAATTTAGCCAATTAAAAAAATAGGAATAGCAATAATGCCTTTCCATGTGTTTTTCCGGAAAGTAGGACATGCTAAACAAACCTGATTTCTTTGTTTTGTGAAATGGCAGGTTATATTGAAAAGGCAGGTTATATTGAAAAAGATAATTGCTGTGCCACATGCAATTCTAGTTAAATAGATAGCAATTAGTAGTAGCAACAAAGCCCATATTAAATGGCTATGAACTGGGAGGTAGGAAATCATCAGGACAGAATTGTCATGAAAGGAAGAGATTCCACCAGGGCTCTACGGGAATCAGTGTAAGAGCAATTCTATTCAACTTCTTTCTGTGTGGACTAAAAGTAAACAAAAGACAACCATTGGCAAATGTTTGGATGACTATTTCTGTAATAGATATCCCTTTGATTACATCACTTGCATATTGCACATTAGGGTTTATTGTCTTTTTTCTGGAGGTGTCATGGCAGCAAATTTTTAATTTTATTAATTTTATTGTCCCATTATGAAAACTGAGAGGTTCTCTGGTTACATTTGGTATCTGATTACGTCTGGGACAAGAGCCACATAAATTGGTGTATTTTCCACTCAGTGAAAATTTCTTCATATTCCTTAATTTAGGAGGCATCAGCAAAATACTTTTTTTCATTTTGTAATTTCTGTCTGTTACTCAGAGATTTTAGAGAAGGTTATTTTTACTATTAGTTATTTAAAAAAGATTTTTTTAAAGCCTTTTTTTTTTTTTTTTTCCTGGGGGTAATCATTGTAGTACAATCAGTCTGGTCAATCCACCCCTTCTTTTAATACCAAATGAATGCTATTCTAGCCTATTTCTTTAAAATATTTACTATTTTCCTTATAAGATATTCTTATTTTTCAGTACTTTTTATTTTTTAGCAGCTGTCCTTAAATGTTGGATTCATGTGTTTAATTTCAATGTTAATTTTATCTAATGAAGGATATACTGCCTTTCAGTATTGTAGTCATGACCAGAGAAGAAAGTTGACCACTAATTGTCATTTCTATAGTGCTATGACTTTCATCTATGACGTGTGTAGGTATGTCTCTGTAAAGGAACAAAGTGTTAGTTATATAAAGCAGATCTGAGTCAAAGGGCTGGATTAAAAAACATCTTTGTTATAGAAGAATTCAGAATGTGCAGTAAGACCATAGGCTTTATATTGCAGATTTCTGTTTATGGTTTTGTTTTGCATTAAGTCACAAATTCAAGTCAACATCTATTGAGAGCTCTAAATTTTAATTTTATTTTAAAATTTTAAGGGAAATAAAAGTATTTGCTGACTCTTTCAGTATCTGTCTTAAAATGGAAAAAATGTGTTTCTCTTTCAAGGTAGAATAATATTAGAATTTGAAATGTGTTTTAATACATACAATATGTTCAGAATATTAAGTTACAATAAAATGAGCTAAATTCATACCCTAGAAAAAGAAGTGATAAAAATAGTGCTTTTATAATATTAATGAAATTACCATCTGCAATACTTCAAATCCCTCAGTAAATTGTAAACTCCCACATTTACTTAGCTATTAAATAGATATTTAGAATTACACTTGAATCATAACTGTCTGTGATCATGGCAAGACAGATAGATAAGAAACTAGAATATGGGGGATCAAATGTGACCTACTGGCCCTTCATCAAACACCTAGTGACCACACTCATATTCCACCAACAGAATGGAAATTTTCCAATCAAAAAAATACTCACTTCCCCATGACAAAATAGTTTGCCATTTAAGTGGAATTGTGTGATTATTTTCTTTTTGTTTTCCCCACTAGATAGAAAACCTCTGAGCTCAAAATATTAAATTGGACCATGTTTTTTCTGGGGCAATTCAGACATCATGCAGGAGTAGGCTGTAAAATAAAGATGACTAAAATTCTGCAGTGGTTACTAAATGTAAGTGAGTTCTTATTTTGTGTAAGTAATAAGATAAATTCTTTCAGTGTACCAGACTAATAGGTAAGTACATAGTAAAATACTTCAGAAAATGCATAGCTATGCACCTGGCTGTGGCAGATATTTTCTTAGTATTTGTCTGCACTTGAATTTAAAAAGTCTTGATTTTTGCAGTCTCAGTTACAGTAGACCCTTCCATTATAGCTTTTCTTTTATGCAAGTTAAATGGTTCTTCACAGAATGCTAAAAAGACAACACATTGTCAGATGCTGCAGAGCATAGAACTATCTTTAAGAAAATTTGGTATAAAAGAAAAGGTATTGACTGCAATTCAGTAACAAGTATAAATTCAGTGAGCCTGAGAGGGAAGTAAAACTTGCTAAAAATGAAGTTTTTACCAGGGCTTTCTCAAATCCAGAGGTGTTGAGGAAAAGGAAAGAAAAGGATCTGTCCACAGTAGTAGATATATCAATATTTCATCTCAGTGTTCTTTTTTTGCAGTTTTATCTGATACTTTGAGGATAAATGCAGGACCATCATGAAGAAATTTCTTAATTGCAAAAGGTTGTGAAGAACTGTCAGTACAGAGAAGGAAGTTTATGTGGTTATAGGCAAGAGCAAGAAAAGCACAATCAAGTTTAATAGCATTATATAGTAAAATTACTTATAAGACATATTGCTCATGTCTTATAAGTTTTAGTTAGTCCTGTGAGTAACAGGGGGTAGGACTTGATCCTTATTATTGGTCCTATTCACATTAAGAGATTCTATGGTTCTACAGTAATTCTCGTCTCATTAGTTTGAAAATGTAACTGGAGAAAAATGCCGTGGATTTGCTGCAATTATAAAAGGTGGTATTAAAATCTTAACTGGAAAGTAAGTAGGTTTCTCATCATACATGGTCAAGAAAGATAAATTCAAACTGGAAAATGTGCTTTCTAAAACTGTTGAAATTGTCACACACACAAAAAAATTAAAACTAAAAACCCTAGCAAAACTCTTACATTTTAAGATGGAAATGGGTATGACTGTGAGGGCAGAGGTCTAAAGCTGTGTGTTCTTCTCAGCTCCATTCCAATAGATTTACCCTTCCATATGTTGTATTTTATTCCTGACATAGCAGTCAAACTTCTGTAAGAATCCTTTACTTAGTACCAGAAATAGTATGGGGTGTACCTGTAATGATGCCTACATCTTGTTTTTTTTTAATTTTCTTGTTTTCCTTTAGTACCAAAGATGGATAAATACTGAAGGCATAGCTGAAAAGTACTTGTTTAACAGGGTCACAGTGCTGCCTAAAAAATATGAGGCAAAATTAGGGCTGTGTTTAAATTTAAAAAACCTGTGACAGATTTCTTTTTCAGGTTTTTTTGGTAAATGTTTTAGTCAGAGAAATAGCTTTCTTAAGATTAACTTCCTGTCTTCTTGTGGGATGTATAGCTACCCCTGCCAAGCATACAGGAGATACTCAAGGGAAAATCCTACTTTAAAAGAAACTTCTGGAGCATTTAATATTATCTTAGTGAAAAAGGCAACTAAGTTCTCCTTACACATTTTGGGATCAATAGTGAAACTTGAGATTATGCATGATTTTAGTGCTGCACTGCCAAGAGTGGGTGGAGCTGCTAGTGACAAGGGCAGAGCATTAGGGTCCTCACAATAGTTACATACCTTATACTGATGATATGATTTCAGGATGTATAAATGCATATGAAACCTAGGAAAAAGAGGGAAGTAAATCTTCTCTCATACCCTACCTTCAGCCCATCAAAACTTTAGAACTAGTTCTCTTATTCTAAACTTCACATACAAGGTTTTGAAATTAAGAACCTGCCCAATTTCATCGTCTCAGTTTTCAGAGAAGAGGAATCTGCTGCAAGCGAGAAAGATGAAATGATTAGTCATTATTAGTCACCCACAAATCCTTATTAACTATCTGCAAGCCTTGATTAAATATCATACCCCTTGAAGCAAACAAAGAAAAGTAAGCATAAAACAGGGGAATTTCTGTTTGTTTAAATTAATTTAAAAATGCAAGTGGCTAATACTAGGGAGGATAGTGTAGAGGACATGTTCTACTATGTTACATTTGGTCTGTTACAAGTTTAAATGGAAGTTCCTTTTAAAAAATCCCATACTTCTTACATGCATATGCATAAGCATGGTACATTTGGTTTCAATATAAAAAAATAAAACACTTCATTTGAGAAGTCAAAGCAAGGCATTTTCAATTCTAGGACATTCTGATATTCCTATTTATCAGTAAAATATATTTTCAAAACCAGATTTTGTGAACCATATTTATTTTGATTAAAACGCATATTAAATTATAGCAGTTCCTTTTATCTAAATGACTCTTTAAATTTCCATTTCTAAATGTATAGTATGTATATGTTGTGGTTGTTTTCCTTATATTGTGTTGCATATTCTGGAAAAAAAGATTTGTTTCAAACTGTATCATTTTAAGGAAAAAAGCACTGATGAACTAAACCAGACTAAACCAGACTGGTATGCTATTTTTAACCAGTTTGCCCAAATCTACACTTCTGATGGAAAGTAACTTACAGTGCAAAACTGTGTTAAAATAATTCTAAAACTTCATGGATATTTAAAAAATATCCTTTGTGCATAGATCTCCTTATTTTTGTGTGATTTGCTTTCAGAACAGGATGGAAACAATGGTATAAGCTACATGAAATTTTCCATTTTGTATGTAGTAATTGTTAAATGGTTTTATTGAAGAAATGCAAAGAAAGTAATTTTAAAAATACAAGAAAAAAATGCTCTGAAAAATACTTTTACCATCATCTGAAACCGTGGGAATCAAAAAAGCTTGATAATCATGCTGTACATAAGGTTCTCCTGAAGAGTAAGGCTCTACTTCTTAAGACTCTTTGCATTAGTAATTATTATGTGATTAAAATTTACCCAGAAACAAGATCTGATGATGCTGTGGTATATTTACCAACTGATTATAGCAAGAGCTCACATTCAGAGTCCAATAGAAGTTAAGCTAAAATTTTAGCTCTCTAAAAAAGTAATGTTAATAAATTGGGCGTTTTACATATTTCTTTAATTATTTCTATGAAACTCACTCCAGCCTATTAATGTACTGGTGTGCTCAGAACTGGGCCCAGCACTCTAGATTTGATGAGCAGAGGGGAAGGATCCCCTCCCTCGACTGGCTGGCAATGCATTTCATGATGCAGCCTGGGAAGATGCTGGCCTTGTTTGCTGCAAGGACACATCCCTGACTCATGTTCAACTTGAGGACCACACCAGGTTCTTTTCTGAAAATCTCCTTCCCAGCTAGTCGGTCCACAGCATGTACTGGTTCCCTTCCACTGAACTTGACATTTCTCTTTACTGAATTCCATGATTTTTCTGTCAGTCTGTGATCAAAGAAATTAGCAGGGTTTAATTTACGGGTATCATCATAGGTGGAAAATGTCTCCTAACTGAAGCTGTGCCCACGGAGTTGTCTGTCCCTACTTTTATTTTAATCTTTGCTTCTACATGTATAGGTAACTAAATGTGAAAAAAATTCTGATGATGACGTATAAAAAATAATAGAATTTTAGGATCATTCAGTTTTGGTTTGCTCTCTCTAACATAGCCATAACAATTAAAATCTTGTCTTTCACTTTTATTAATTAAGTCACTTTTATTAATTAAGTCAAGCATAAACAAAAATCTACATTATTGACATGTATCAAAAACCCAAAATACTTCTTTTTGAGATTTGTCAAATAGGAAAATCTAGCTTTTGGGTAGTCTTAAGAGATACATGATATATTAATTAACAAATTACCTTCTGTTAGACAACACCTTGTGTCTTATTCCTCGGAGTAAGGGTTCCAATTCATTAGTTTTGCTATTAAGTAGCTAGAGAAAACTCTGTTACTTTGGCAATGTAACTTTGGGTCAGGAAAGTTATGTTATATGAATTATTTAATAATATAATAATTGATTTAATAACTATTGTCTCAATTTCTTCATATTATCCAGCAAGTTTATTTTCTGGCAACATCTGGAGTTGTGTTTTATATCTGTATATATATGACACAAACAACTGAAAACAACTTAGCTCCACCTTTCCTTTAGAGAAGGGTTATGCCCAGCCTTTTGCTCTTGCTTGAACAAGCTAATCCTGATCTTTTGTTTGTTTGTTTGTTCTCTTTCCCTCACAGGAGTCATCAGGACTGCCTTGCACAATATGGACAGGGAAGCCAGAGAGCATTATTCCGTTGTCATTCAAGCCAAAGATATGGCTGGGCAGGTCGGAGGGCTGTCAGGGTCAACAACAGTAAATATCACACTCACAGATGTCAACGACAATCCACCCAGGTTTCCTCAGAGTATGTACAATTTCAACATATAAATGATTTGAAAATCATGTTGATTTTCAGTGAAGTAAGAAGCTATTAGAGAAAGCCAGTTAGTAGTCAAATTCATGGGGAAAAGGCAGCTTGGAAAGCATTTGGATTCACCAATATTTTTTAATTTTCCAGTATTTCCAGATAAAGCACAGAGATGGCATAGCTAAAATACTGAAACCAGTAAAGATTTATTTCAGTCTAACCACTGAATAATAATGAGATGGGCTACAAAGGTATACTGTTCTCATATGTGGGTTATTCTCCAGCTCTTGTTAAATGCATTGTTAAATGCATATTTCAATAACTGTGATTTTGATCCCATGAGGGAATTATGATGTTCTTATGGTAGATAACAGCAAAAGGCAATTCTTTCAAATATTTAAGCCACATGCCTTTGGCTGTTTCCATATGCATCTATCAATTTTTTTTCTTCTGCTTTCTCTATATCCAACTAAACTTTTCAGATAAATTATTACATTTCAGATGATCAAAATCTAAGATGCTTCTCATGATTGTCGAGCAATGGTGGAGACTGACTTTATCGTAGTTAAATGAATTGTTGATGTTGATTTCAAACAATATGATTACATGACTATGTGAAGAGAAAATACCAGAATAGAATATCTTAATGTGGCCACTAATAGAAAGTTAATTTCTATCCAGCTCTTTGGGTACACATTTATCTGACATAGTAGCTGGGATCTTGTAGGAATTCTGAATTCAGTTGACAATTTATTTAAAAATCTTCTGGAACATAAATGCATTTTCTCTGCATATTGGCTCAAGGCCAACAGAAATACTGTAATCTTGTCTCAGACATTGCATGAGCTGTTGTAGAACATAATAGGCTGGTAGCTATAGGTATATCCACCAGGAAATGCCTTAAACTGTTTGTATTAAAAGATTTATAAATAATAGTAGAGATCACAAGGCTCCAAGGAAAAACAAAGCTCCCTGGCAATACACATTGCATAAAATCTGGCCAAACAGTAAGTAGGCTTATTAAGAGTGTTGTAGAAATTAGTATCTTCTCTGTGCCCCACAAAGACTTGAAAACATAAAGCTTTTGAAACGCACCCTTAAATAAAATATTTTTGGTTTTATGTTCCTTAAATTCTTCATTGCATCCATAATTCTATTTAATACTTCCTAACTATTGGAATGGCAAAAGCTATGGCTTATCTTTGAACAAGAGCTAAATTAAATAGAAAGCATGTCCTAAATTTCCTGCAAACTCAATGGATACAGGAATGGATCTCTAAATATCAGGTTACAAGAACTGGCCTCTTTTATTTTGAATGGAAAGGTTTAGATAGCAAACTGATTGGCAGGCAGAGATGTACAGTGGCATATGTATTTATCTGTATTATTATTTTTCAGAAAACCAAGAAATAAAATGTTCATGTTATAATTTATATGTTTTAAGGGATTCTAATATCATTGAAAATTACAAAACATTTCACGCTTAATGAAAACTTAACAAGGCAGAATAAAATTGTATTTTAATATTTATTCTTTTTGACATAAAATATTATTTCTAGAACAAGTCTTGTAGAATACAAACATTTGCTTTCTTTCCTTACAGAAGATTCCTATACATAGTTATGAGTGACATTATTTCTTTACTCCTTTTCAAGAACTATGTTTTGAACCCCTTGCAAAAGAGCAGTAGCTACATGTTAGTAATAAATAATGAAAATACAGTTGATCTAAAAAAGGCCGTTTTACCATCATGAACAATATACATGAGTCTTACCCTGAAAGAAATAACTTGTTTATTTTTCCTCTGTTTCCTTTGTGTGCCATGACTCTCAGTTAAATTTCTCTTCAATTTCCTTATTAGACGGAATGCTAAATGAGACTTACTGAGGCTTGTCACATTCAGAATTGAATTCAAGGGAAGTGCTAACCAAAACTGCCTATATCGAGTGTATAACCCTGGGGACAGGCTGAGCCTCAGCTAAACCACAGACTTTCTTTTGGTTAGTTTCCTTTTCTCCGTTACCATACTTGTGAGTTTTGAATCTAACTGTATGAGTACCTTACTTGAGAACGTGATGGGAAGTACATCTGATTGACGCTGTTATTATTTGTTTTATTTATAAATATACTTTGTTGTATATATTTAAAAAATAAACCTGTCTGGTTTTAGTAGATCAGTGTTCATTAGACATGCAAAATGCAGTAAGATATGCAGGATTTTTCCCCTTAAGAAACACTTTAAAACCCTACTTAAAACTTAGAAATAAAGGCTGTAAATATATCTGCTTGAAAGGGTTCACTGTGTTTTTCTCTGTATTCATTCTAAATAGAGCTGACTTTCTTTCAAAGAAAGTCCTAACAGAAGAGCAACAATTTTCCAAAATATTAAAAAAAAAAACTAGAAGGAATAATATGAAACAAAACTGCATAATTTTATCAGTCTGATTTCTGGTATAGGAAACATAGCTGAAAAATTCTGATTGCAAAACAGTAGTATGTTTCAAAAGTAGGAAAGGGGTTGTGAATTCAGCAGGAGAATAACCTGAAGCCTCACATATTCTTTACTTATCAATTATTTCTTGTGCATCTTGTATGATACTGATTCCTTTTCCTACATAATCATAAATTTCCTTTCTTTCAAGAGTAATAAATGAACTATCTTTTCAATGTAAGCTGACAGTCCTCTGCATGGGAAGAATTTTGGATCCCTCAGTTCTTTTAAGTTTTATCACTGATGGATCCATGTGGTTGATGACTCAGGGCCCTAATTCCATAGTCATAAATTTATTTCATAATTTGATAGAAGATATTCCATCTTCTAATGTTGCTGTTGTCAGCCTTGAGCTACAACAGAATATTCTGTATACTTTTCTTTCATTAATTTTCTCTGGTGTTGCTTAAGATGAATAAATTCTCTGTGTTTTGCTTTGTTTAGTTTAGTATGAAGAGATTCTGATAGCATCAAGATCATCACACTAGGCAGAGGCTTCCATTGACATGCTTTGTTCATCAAGTGCTACTGATTACATTCTGGCCAGTGTGTAGAAGATCTATAGTTGCTGTGTCTAGACTCTAATTTGTAGATTTCAGTTTTTGATACATCTAGCTCAGTTCCTTAGGATAAAGAAGAATTTAAATACAACTCATGACTTAAAACGCTTTATAAAGGCTGATTTTTGAGGCTTGAGAGTTTCATGGCAGTAGTAAACATAACATGAAATTATGTGTATGCATAATTAGTTTTTAATTATGCATACTCTCAATTTACGATATTATTGTATGAAAAGTGTACAGTCATGTTTAAATAGGAAGATGATATGAAATGTTCCTGTTAGTTCTGAAAAAGTAAACTCACATCCCAGAAGCAGACATTAACTCTGTTCAGCGCTAGTAAGGTATCCATAATCTGGCCTGGTTAATAAAACTCATTAGCTAAGTGTAAAAGTATCTGCTACTCATTTTCTTTTGAAATTCATACTCCAGCGTGGTCCTTTCTAAATCCCCTGTTCCATGTACTACAGCCAGTTCTCATGATTTCCTGTCATGAGAACTGTTGTGATTTCCTGTCATGAACTGTCAGCACTCTCACTCCCCACTGCCAAGTGCTGCAGCCTGTCCTGTCCTACCTGGTGACTAGTCCAGGGCTATCTGCCTTCTCTTTTACCACTTCGCTTCTGCCAAATGTGGGAAGAAAGCAAAATTTTCTCTGATTGTTTTTTAGCAGATCTTTCTCCTTTTTTCATCCAGTAGCTGCTAAGAGGCTTATAGAATCATAACGTGTTTTAGGTCTCTGTCCTTCTGCTAGATTTGCCTGATACTGGACAAGGGTTAAAAATTACTGGAGATTATTGAGTTAAAAGGATTGCAAAAGTTTTGTGTCCTCAGGAAACTCAGATATTAAATAAAACAAGATAAGGACATGATAACTGTTTTTTCTTAAGATTGCTGACATCTGATCAAATGTACCTTTTTAAATTAGATTTTTTGCATAATGTCCTGGGTTGACCTTATGAGGCTCGCTATCCCCAATTGTCTGTGTAGTTTAGAAAATAAGTTTTGCACCTTTAAGCTCCATTCTGAGAGCAAAGAGGGGGGACAATGAAGCCTGCAGATTTTTTTTCAGACTTTGTTTTTCCCTCCTACACATTCCTTCTCCGGATGGTGTGGCTGCAGCACGGACAGAGTTTCTTCTTTGCTTTTTAGTTAGTTTTAGCTAGCGGAGGCAGATTTACCCTAAACCAGGACACATATCTAGTATAATCTAGATCCTGTTCATTGTGCCATTTATGGGCTTGAGAAGTGGGACCATATGAACCTAATGTAGCTCAACAAGTCCAAGTGCAAGGTCTGCACCTCGGTCAGGGCAATCCCAGGCATGAAAACAGACTAGAAGAAGAACTCAGAGAGAGCACCCCTGAGGAGAAGGACTTGGAGGTTCTGGTGGGTGAAAAGCTGGACATGAACAGTCAATGTGCACTTGCAGCCCAGAAAGCCAGCTGCATCCTGGGCTGCATCAAAAGAGTTGCACCCAGCAGGTCAAGGGAGGTGATTGTCCCCCTCTACTCTGCCCTTGTGAGGCCCTACTTGGAGTGCTGTGTCCAGGTCTGGAGTCCTCAGTACAAGAAAGATGTGGACCTGCTAGAGTGGGTCCAGAGGAGGGCCATGAAGGTGAAGAGAGGTCTGGAACATCTCACTGATGAAGACAATCTGAAAGAGCTCAGGTTGTCAACCTGGAAAAGAGAAGGCTGTAGAGAGACCTCATTGCAGCCTTTTGGTACATAAAAAGGACTTATAAAAAAGATAGAGAATAACCTTTTACATAGGCAGGTAATGATACCAGAAGGGGGGACATTTTTAAAAGGGAAAGAGAGTAAGTTTAGACTAGGTATCAGGAGGCACTGGAACAGGTTGCCCAGAGAAGCTTTGGATGTCCTATCCCTGGAAGTGTTCAAGGCCAGGTTGGATGGGGCTCTGAGTGCCCTGGTGTAGTGAGAGGTGTCCCTGTCCATGGCAAAGGAGTTAAAACCAAATTGTCTTTAAGCTGCCTTCCAACCCAAGCCATTCTATGAGTCTATGATTCTACATGTGGATGAGTCCAGCAATGATCCAGTGTCCAGTGAGTATTAGGAAACATTTCAGTCCAGAAATTATTCTACTTTTAAAGGCTGCTTATTTATTAAGATTTTTCATTATAATTAGATTAATGTATTTTCCTTATTTCATGCTCATCACTTCCTATCTGTGTGACTATTACATTTTGATGTAATAGTTGTACAACATAATTGTGCTGAAAAGTATTTTTCTTCTCACATATTCTTTAAGGTAGATATATGTTGAATTGATTGAGGTTTTAAAGTGTGTGCTCAGGTATCAAAGTGGATGCCTAGTGAGTGAGACTTCCTTTGTGAGTACAGTTGGTGTTCAGCATACTGATTTTCTGCCTTTACAGAGAATTATCACAAGGCCCCTGACTTTTTTTTTTTTTTGAAAATGGCTAAAGAGTTACATCAGAAACAGAATGAGGGGCAAGTATCAAGTTTCTATTTCTGTCAGTTTTTAGCAACTTCCTCCTGACTGTGACAGCCATGAGCAAAGGTAATGGGGGAAAGCTGCTATTGTGTGCCTATATTACCTGGTAAAGATGTTAGTTTTAAACAGAGAAGTATGTTGGGGCTTATTCTCTAGAAGTATTTAGGATCACTTGCTTAGCAAGGCTGCTGCACAAGGACAGTAAGCTGTTTTAGGGAGTGCTGAAGAGACAAGCCTTGCTGATCTGAGCGGTCTTCTAAAAGTTCTCTCTTTGTAAGAGAGATACTGTATCTTTGTAATCTGCTAGAATCAATCATTCATCTAAGGGATGCCTTGCACATATGAGAAACACATTATTTGAGATGTGCTCATTAATTTCAAAAGGGAGTTAAGACACATGAAATAAAAGTATATATACCTTGGAGCATATGCTTTCATAGACTGGAAAATGTTATCTAAAGTGATTTGTTAAGCTGTCTTCAGTTTTGCTGGGTTTGTTTTTTTTTTTTTTTTCTTTTTTTTTTTTGTGAGAAGAATGGTATGCTCTGATATTTGCACAATATTGAAGTTAAAGCTACCAAATTATTTCATATATCACTGAAATCTGATATGAGTTATTTAATGACATTTGATCACATAGGGAATTTCATGATGTTCTGTTTTCTAAGCAGAGTAAGTGTGATTTCTGTAATCAGTTTTTACTGTAAAATTTAGTTAACTAAATATACTTTTCAAAAGTATTGAATATCTTATTGTAAAGCTCTCCTTTAATGAAAATTTATGACAATAGAATTCGGTGACAGAATTGTTCATAGAATTCAAATATTACGGGAAGTTTGATGAGGGAAAAAATATATGTCAAATCAGATTAAATACTTATGATATATATGTGGTCTACATACTGAGTTTTAGCACCAACTAGGTGCATCAGCTTTACTCATAACGGTACCATGGAGTCTTATTTAATTTTATTGAGTATTGTCCTTAAGGATTTCTGTGTACCAGATACATTATGAATTACATATATCGTACATATCAGAATAACTTCAAAACACTCTAGACAGAAAAAATGTACAGGTTTTTGTTGGTTTGTTTTGCTTTTTCTGTGAGTTTCTGAATAAGACTGTAATGGCTTTGGGAATGAGGGGAAGTTGTTTGTTTTTCTCTCAGAGTAGAGAATTGGGAGCAGGATCACTCCATTTTAAGGAGTGTTCTTTGGAAAGCTTTAATTTTCATGTCCTTTATGAAGTTAAACCCCAGTGTGATCACAATCCTAGCTGTACTAGTGCCAGGGAAAAGCAAGCATACAAACAACAAAACAAACACAATCCACATGGAGTTTAACCCTTTTACAGGTGTTGCTGTTGCTCTCTGCTTTACCCAAGCTGCCTGATGCAGCCACAGTCCCCCTTTAAATGGCATAAAATATGCTGAACAGAGCACAGCCTCTAGAGACTGCCACAGATCACACCCAACAATTAAGTCCTTCATTAGTGATTATTATGGAGTGTATATATTGCTTTTCCCATGCCATTTGCATAGAAAATATGTCGTTGGGGATTCAGTACCTTCAGGAATGTAATGAATCTGAAAATCCAGGAGAAACCCAGTTTTCTTTATGTTTCTGCTTTTAGATATGAGCAGCATAAATATCACAATTTTTACAAGAAGCCAGAATATTTTTGTTCTTCAAGACTGAAAGTTCAGTATTCTGAGGTCAGAAAGTTTTCAAGAACTTTTAGTTATTGTCTCTAAAGGCAAAGTGTCATGGAACATAAACTCATCACTGACTAAAATCATAATTGCAATTATAACTCCTGTTTTACACAGATGTAAAAAGCAGAGACATTGAGATGTACAACTCTTGTTTCAGAGGAGTCTGAAGGAGTCTGTTGCATCAAAGAAGAACATTTTTTTTTCTAAATTGACCCAAGGTTTCTACGTTCTTCACGCTTTCAAGGCAAGCAAAAGTTTGAAGGGTTTGAGTTTTGAAGATTTTTGATTGTCATATTTGCAAATAAGAAGTAACGTCACTTATAATTCAAATACATTTAGAAAATGCAATAGCATTGGGGTTTTTGGCAGGGAAGAAAAGTAAGTCAAACATATCTCTTAAAAATTTATTAGTTTAGTTTTATGAAAGAGATGTTGACATCAAAAAGAATATTCAGATCAAAATTAGTAGGTACAAAATTGAATGAACTTCTGCAATCACAAAAGTTTCTCTACTTATAATGATGAATTGAAATTGGATTTATTATATTAAAAATAAGAATAGTAAAGGAACATGTGACATATGTCCAAGACATACTGTGACAAATAGGCTTCTAGAAAGACTGCAGTCACAAAAGAGAAATCTAGAATAATCTATTACATGTGATGAAAACAAGCAGCTCTGTGAATGAAGAATAACTTTCTCAAAGAAAGCCACCAAGGAAGATTGAGCACAGTCCACAGTTCAAGCTCCACTTTAGTTTTATCAAAGATGACAGGCAGTAAAACATGAGACATACCTTTGTAAATGACAGGATCATAGGTTCATGTAAGACTTGAAAAAGTAATCTTACCCAAAGCCCAACTGAAAGCAGGTTCAGTTAGATCAAGTTTCTAAGAGTCTTGTCTAGTAAAGCTTTGAAAGGTCCTTTTCAGGACCCTTTCTGCAAAACTGTTTTACAACTGGCTGGCCACAGCATGTACTGATGAATGGCATTATTCCTCCCCTAGTGCTACCACTGGATGCAATGAGGTCTGTTTTAGCACATTTCTCCAGCATGTCCAGGCCCCTTTGAGCAGCAGCCCTGCCCTCCAGTGTAATAAACACCTTTTCCAAAGTTGGTGCTCTGTATTATGTCTTTTCTCCCACTGTTAAATATGGCAATGTCTACTGTTCAAGAAGACACTGTAAGCTATAAAAGTAAATCAAAATTTAGAATAGATAGAATAGAATGAAATAGATTAATAGTATACAGTAATTTCAATAATATGTTTATTGATTGTCATTAAATACTGTTACACTTCTTTTTTGAGAGGTTCAGACAGAGAGAACTCTCTTTTCTGAGAGTACGACACAGCATTGGAGGTTGCCTGTAGGCTAATTGAAATGGAAGTATATTGTTCTAAAGATAAATAAATTATTTCTCTACTATAAGGACAGATAAGCCATAAAGTTTATTGAAATATGAAGATCATATACTTGAATTTGGAAAATGTTTCAATTAGCATTGATTAAAGTCCTGCAAAGTGGTATCCTATACAGTACATTACCTGGAAAAAAACATTAATTTCCTCATATCATGAACAAAGGGGAGGCATGTGAGTGAATGTGATAAAAGCTGAGAACTGAATCAGCCAAGATTCTTGATCTGTAAGAAACAGGCCAGCTCTTCTAGAAAAAATTAGACCATCCCCAAAAGATTTCTGCTTCACAACAGCTCCTGGAAGTCTGCAATGCTGGAAGAATAAGAACAATCTGTTCAACATGGTCAGATTTGGTGGAAAGGTTTTGCTATAAACTGATCATACCTGATTCTTAGGGCTCCTATCTTTCCAGTCAATTGTTTCAGAGGGTTGAGACAGACTCATAGTTTGCAATACGGAACTGTAAATTCACAGTATACACATCCCATATTTTACAGTGTCCTATCAAACTTTATCCAATGCCCAAGGAAACATTCACAGAATCAGAATCACAGATTATGCTGAGTTTAAAGGGACCCATCTGAGTCATTAAGTCCCAATGTAGAGCACCCAAGGAGTCACAGCATGTACCTGAGAGCATTGTCCAAATCCATCTTGGACTCAGACAAGCTTGGTGCTGTGACCTCTTCTCTGGGAAGTCTGTTCCAGTGCTCAAATGAGCCATTCAGCAGTTCCTTGTACCAGCAATAAAGTTTACAACTATTTAGTGTTTAACATGTCCAGCTTCACCACTAACCGAAAAAAAATTTCTGTAATATAGTTTAATCTTCATGTTGCTGAATTTAATCTTCTTGAGTGTTTGTTTTTTTTAGATAGTATTTTTTGTAATTATCTATTTGGCTCATATCTGTATGAGATATTGTCAGGCTGTCTCTATGAAGCAGTGGTTATATACTTGTTGGGAGACTTTTCTGACCTTATAATGTAAGAGTTTTTATTTTTTCAACAGCTTTCTTTTAATTCTATTAGATTTTTTTTAACATTTCAGTTCTACAAAAACTGACATAATTCATGAGTCATTTCAAATATTTGGTTTGCTTGAAGTCTTAGTATTCAGAGTCTTTGAAGCAGGTGTCAGTAAAACAATTTTCTGAAACAGATGGCTAACACTTGGGGTGTGATTATAAAGTGGAGCATAATGTCATGTAGATAGATATATTTGAACAAACACAACTATTTGAAAGTCTCCAATTAGTTCACCCTATCATATGAGTTATAGCATGTCCAGCTCCTGAAGTGGCTTGATTATATAACATATTCTTAAGGGCCTTAACCTTTTCCTTTTTGGAAAAGCAAAAGTGTCAAAAAACATATTTTACATTTATTTTAACACTAAGAAAATTTCAAAATTAATCTCATCCCATTATTATAATTTTATGTATGAAATAATGCAATCAGCAATACAAAAGTGTCAGTTGACATCATCTCTAAGCACAAAACATTGAGAGGCATTTATTTGGAAATTTGTGTAGGTGACTTTTACATGCGTATCAAAGAATGGCATCAAAGTATTAACTATGAATTTTAATTGAATTAAGTAATTGTCCTGTTACATCCGTGTTGGTATTTTATTTTTTACAAGTTGTAATTTTTTTCTTGCTCTGCTGGACATTTCTTATTTTCCTTAAAATTTAAAAATGAATAATAATTTATTTTTTGTTTTCCTATGAAGCCTCTTTTCCTTTAGACTAACAAAGAATAGTGCACTTGTGCATCCTTATCATACCACTAGTTTTTTATTAGTGCTATGAGCCAGTGTGAAATAATTAATTCAAAACAACAAATAGGCTTAGGAACTGTTCTGCAAGGAATTAGATAAATTTATAATGAAATCTTCAGTTTTCTAGAAGGTGTCTGTAAAGGCAGCTATATTTTAGTGATGGTATCTATTCCATTTTCAATTGCAGCTTCTGTAGGTTGAGAATTTCTTCAATCCATACAACTAGTAGTGGTTTTCAGCCACACCTTAGGTTTAATCTCTGAATTCAATTTAAATTTTGCCTTTCTTTTCCATATGCTTACCAAGGGCACCCCTGCAGTCATGCTACCTGGCTTGAACCCAGCAAACCATAACAATATGTTAACTTTTATATGTCCCCTTTCAAATCTGCTGATCCACCGTCCTGCCACTCAGTTTTGCACTATTGCACTCACTGCCATAAAATGCCTTCAAGGAACATAAAAGGACCCTGGTAGAGTGTCACAAGATAGGTAATGGCAGAAGTTATTTTGTTTCTTTTACTGAGTTGGTGGTTGGACTGTGATGTAAACTCTGCAGACTTTTAGGGAGGCATTTGAATTGGGGTTTTCTATACGGGAAATGAGTATATTGTTGGTATGTGCACGCCTTCTATTGGATGTGAATGATTCTTTTCAGTTCTGGTAGATTTCATCATCCCTGCTGTATTACAAGGGTAGCATCATTGAAGAAATCTTCTTTAAACTGTTTTTCTGGCCTAGTTGCCGATGGAGATTGAAGTTTACGTAATGACATTATGTCTCTTTGTCACTTTTATTACCTTGTGGCAGCTTCTTGTCCACCAGAAAACTTTGTACCTTTTAGAAAATTTCATATATAAGCATAGAGACATTTAAGAAAGTCATCTTTCAAAAAATATTTCACTTACTAATTATTAATCTAACAGGTTACAAAAACACTGAAAGGAGGCCATAGTTGTAATGAAAGATTTTTTGGGGCACAAATGTGTAATACTTCTTTGTACCCATTATGTTAATTTTCATTTACTGTGGATGGCAGTTAAATTTTTGTGTAAAGGGTAAGATTAAGATTTATTATATTTTTCTTTTGTAAAAATTATGTGTAGAAAATGTTGATGCAATGTTGCAAAAAAAGATCAGATTTTGGGAAAAAATGCAACATATTTTTCAATTCAAAAGTACTCACTTGACCACGCATTTAATTGTAAGTTGGTGAAATACATATGTTTTGGTTATGGAGAATATAAACTTGTAAAAATACTGCTATGAAGTAATTTCTGGTTTATGTGATGTACAGCAATAGCTGTGAAAACTAAAGTCCTACATTAGGTAATTTGGATTTTGAATGGGGAATGAAATCATCCCAAGTAAAATACAATTTGGTTTTGAATTTTTTCAGGGATCTAAATAAATTCATAGGTTTATTGTCACTTTATGAAATACGTAAATACCCTTCCAGAGTCAGACCTCTATCAAGGAGGTAGTGGTTCTCTAATTTAGTTTGACTAGGAAATGTCCAAGCTATTATGTTGGTTTTTTCCCCTCAGAACATTATCAACTGTATGTTCCTGAGTCGGCTCAAGTTGGATCAGCAGTTGGCAAAATCAAAGCAAATGATGCAGACACTGGTCCAAATGCAGACATGAAGTACACAATTATAAACGGTGATGGCTCTGGGGTATTCTCCATATCTACTGACAAAGAAACAAGGGAAGGAATTCTCTCTCTGAAGAAGGTAAGCCACAGAAGATGTAAAATTTGTGTGAAAATTCTGCTTTTGTCTCCATCCTGCTTGAATCTTGGTATAGAAAGTTTATCTGTGGCAGTGAATGTGTAATTCAGTTTTCATTGACTGTTATTCTTTGATTTACTTTCCAGCTGGTATCTAAATGATCCAGTGTTGTCCTAAAGACTTAAAATGTTACTGGTCAAGCTATCACAGAGTTATCACTTATATGTAGTTCCTATATTTGTCCCAGTCAGTTGAAAGTTCTCATGTGGTTTTTTTGTTATTGAGTCTTGTAGATATCAATTATATATATATCCAGAGACCCTAAAAATTAAAAGTGAGTAGATATTCAAAATTGCTAATATGTATTCTGGTCTTGATTAATGGTTGGAGAAATGAAATCCTGAGAAAATTTGAAAGATAATAAATACAAACTATCATAAAGCATGATATTTTGGTTTTTTGTTTCTGGATAGAGATATATGTATTTAAGATATTAAAATTGTTTCTAACACAAAGAAATATTAATTTTGTAATTCAAAAATATTTAAAATATCTCTTTCAGTATCTTGAAAGGCTTTAACTCAGTGTCTGTTGTAAAGGTTATGTAATCCTTCCTTTTTCAACCACATAAAAGTAAACTGTCTTTTTTACACCACTGAATTTATTTCCTGATAGCCTTGTTGTAGCTAAAATCATAATCTGTTATTTCTTCTTCAAAATGAGCATTGTACTCTCACTGTGACTACATTTATGCATATTCAAAACATGAAACAGAAAGGAAGGATTTGTAGCAAAATCAAAGACATAAAAATCTGTTGAATCACATTTCTTACTGGTTTTGGCAAAGTAGCTTCAAAGGTTTTTTCACTATGATTTAGAATATAACAAAAGCATATGTTGTCTCTTCTTTTACATACATATGAGAATAATTTAAGTCATTTTTACATCAAGACAAGAAGAGCTATGTTTTGCTTAAGTAATGTTATATTCCAGTTGAGCAGAAATTCGGCATTTAAAAGTTACATAAAGTTGTATGTAATACCTCCATTATTTCCTCAGATACCTTACCCCTTTGTACAGTATTAAAAAAGTGATCTTGTTTTTTTTTTTTTTTTTCCGATGTCTTTGTTGCGC
>VXAX01003044.1:46809-65257 GCA_013399835.1 Leptocoma aspasia | reverse complement strand
ATATATATATATAATATATATTCTCCGTGCTGTAATTGCTTTTAATTTAGATTGGGTTTCAAACTGAATTTTTTGATAGCCCACCTAAAATAAATAATCTAAACTAAGAAAATAAGTGTTTTGGTTTTGTGTATCAGATACCAGTGACTTCTATAACAGTAGAATAGAATGATTTGTCCTCTAGTACTTCTCCAGAAGAATTTACCATAGGCACATCAGAAAAGCCAGAAGTAAATATGTTATTGTGTCTAATGACCTGAAATCCTCATCAAAATATTAAAGCTTCCCTTATGTGAGATTCTGATGGAAAAATAAAATTTTTCAGTGCCTCCATTTAGTTATTTCAGCAGATATGCAAATGCTATGAGTGTTAGAATCTTTTTTAGTCTCATTCTAGGCTGACCCAAAACATCCAGTACTTTCATTATCTTTGTTATTGGCAACCCTGTGAAGGCATTCTTCAGTCTCAAGGATCCTTCCAACCCACAAAGGGTTGATTACAAACTATCATGAAGTATTTCCACTTTACCTCATGCATTTCCTTGTTTGAGTAAGAAACTGGAGGAAACCGAAACAAAATAGCCCAGCAAAAGCCATTATTCTGTGCATGCTTCAAAAAAAGAATGATCATCATGCTCCCCTCATGATTTTCAGAAAAATATGCTAGAACTTTCCTGACCTCAAGTCAGCAACCATCATTCAGGCTTCCCAGAAAAAGTGTCTAACAGCCCATGTCTCTTCTATTTTGTATAATGAGACTAGAAATGTTCAAGAAACAGAAAGCTATTTCCCATAAAATTCTGTAACTCTTTTTGGGAGTTACAGTGACCCTAATATGAGATTCCTTTTGGGAGTCTCATATTAGAAACTCAAACTATACTGCAGTATAGTGCACAGCAGCGTTTTCCAGTTAGGCCTGTAACTGGTCACTTGAGCTGCATTTGGCATTTTTGGTTTGGCATGAAAACCATAATAGCCAATGAATACATACTGAAGTTATGTTGGTAATTGTAATGGAAAGATATTATTCATTGGGAAAACAGGAAACATGAACAAAAACCTCTGTTTAATTAATCTAAAATATAAATATTTGGTTTTCTTTCTGGGGAAGAAAATTATCTTCAGTGTTATGACAATTTTACAAAAATACAGAAATGACTTGCATATCTAGAGACACAAGACAGGTCTGTCTCTCACCTTATATCTACAGCTAATGATTGAGATGTTATAGGAAGAAAAAAAAAACAAATGAAAGCAAAAAACTACTCTGGCCATATTTAAAATGTCAAATTTTTCTGATTATCTGAGTATATTATTCACTTAAAAAAAAATTTATTCTCTGATCAAAAAACTAGATAAAAGAAAGAGTTTGTGTTACTACATGACTTTGTGTCATTCCTCATGTATTTTCTGAGAGAAATTCCTCTACATGTTAATTCAGTCATTGTCGGTATAAACTGAGTTTTCCAAAAAAGGCATCAAAGATAAAAGTTGCAGTCCTGTTTTAAACCTGTTTACTCTTAGAATATACATGCTGCAGAGAAATGAAAATCACTATTCATATTTCTCTGCTCATAACAAAAAAACATAAATTAATGAACATCTGAGTTAGAATTTATTAAACCTATATTTCTTTATTAATTGATTTGAGTATTACATTTAGCTGCTTTTTCTTTCATAGTAATAGATTTACGAGGCTATGGTAAATTTCCATGCTTTTAAAACTTTTTATTTTTACATTCAAGAAAGGGAAACAGAGAATGTGAGGGTCACAAAAGCCTTATACTGTTAAAGTTCGGAGAATGAATTAATTATCCTTAAGTACTCAGAGGAGAAATCAAATTAATATATAAAGTGTATATAAATCCTGACCAATTTTTCTTATACACCATCAGTCAAATTCATTGTAGATTTCGTCTACAAAATGCACACTGACAGTGACAAGCCACATACTGAGTTCCTCATATGTCTTGCCTAACGTACTACTTTGCCACTCCTTGGGGTGACAGGAAATACCAGCTTAAACTTGGGTGAAGAGTTTTCGTTAGACAGACTGTCATGTCCACACAGAATGATACTGGTATCACTGGAATTCTGCCATGCCATAATAGAAATAAAAATTCTAAAAAAAAAAAAAATTCCACGCATGTGCAACTTCTTTTAATGATTTGATTGTGTTTTGAAACGGTTGGAAATAGACAGACTGCATCTGCTCTCTTACAGTAAGCGAGTATTTTCCTGCAAGAAGTTGCTTTTATTCAGTTGAGGATAAAAGTATTGCCCAAAAGAATTTTAATGCCCCCGTCACTGTCTATGAATGTGAAGTTATTTTAATTCAGGATACATCAGTCACTACCTTTTTCAGGATTTAGGATTTACTGATTAAAACCAAAAGACGACAAATCCAGACACTACGTTATCATGAAAGTATAATCTGAGGCTCATTCTAAACCTGGGTTATTTCCAAAACTAGTATCTTTTCCAATATTCTGTTGTAGAGAAAAGTTGAAACCATCCTGCTTCATTTATATCCTTCTACATACAAGGTATGGCATTGGCTGCCAGGATATCAGAGAATATCATCCCTTTCCAGTAACATGAAGAAATGTTTAAATTAAACAGAAAAGATTGTTAAATTGCTAGCAGGCTAAACTGGAGAACAGAATGGCTCTGAGAATTTTTTTTTTTTCTGCCAACAGCCACTCAACTATGAAAAAAAGAAATCATATACACTTAATATAGAAGGAGCAAATACTCACCTGGATTTTCGCTTTTCACACTTGGGACCATTCAAAGATGTAACGATGTTGAAGGTCATCGTTGGCGATGTGGACGAACCCCCGCTCTTCACTATGCCTTCCTATGTCATGGAAGTTTATGAAAATGCAAAGATTGGGACTCCTGTTGGCACAGTAACAGCACATGATCCTGATGCTGCAAACAGTTTAGTGAGGTATAGTAGATCCAAATTATACGGATTAATTATTCAACCATGACATTGAATTCCACAAGCTTAAGGGTTAATGAGATCTGGAATGTATGAGGACTGTTTATGTTAGTACATAAAGGCAAACATAGGTCAGAACAGTGTCATGATCAGTCTGTATAGATTAGATTTATTAACATAACCTTCAGCCTTTATTTGGTTTGCACTATCATTCCCATCATCAGACTGAGCAAAGGTCTGATTTTCCAGCGGTATCCTGATGGATTTAACAGGTAAACCTGTTAAATATCATAGCACTGTTTTCCCCCATCTGTCAAATTTGTGCTGGCCCTCTGCACACTTGCTGCACTGCAGTTGTCCCAGGTGCTTGTGCAAGACAGTAATGGGTTTAGAAACATCTTTCTTTTAGAGACAAGCAGGATCATTTTTGCAAAACTTTGGTTGAGGATGAACCCAATATTTTGTAATATGCTCCAGCTTCAGTAGAGTATCAAAATAACCAAATATGTGTAATAATGAATTTTGGGGAACAATATATGAACTTTGTGTGTCAAAGATGTTAGTAGATTTTAAAAGTTTCCAAACAATATCCACAAAAACATTTTTAATGCTTTTCCTTTCCATGTCATAATATTATAGCCTTCATAGAAATCATATGATTATATCATTGGAAAGCAGTTTTTCTTAAGCTACTTAGGAATATTTAGTCTCCTGACTGAGTTGAAATCTGCTGGGTATGCGTAATAGTCTTGGTAAGATGAAACAATCTTTTCAGAACAATGAAAACATCAGGTTTTTATGGTTCTTTTGTGATAATAGTCTAAGATTCAAAATGTTTTGTGTCAGAGAATCAATATATGCAATTTCTTAGTGGCAAGTTATTGCCTGTGAAAAATTTCCGCTATGGTATTTGTACCTAAATCATAACATACATAATAAAATTTTGCTAAAAATAGCTGCCAAATGCCTGTAGCTCTAACACTATGATTCTGAAGCTACTAACAGTCAGACCAATTACTGTCATGGAAATCTGGAGCAGGAAGGGCAAGTGCAGATTTGACTAGCTGGCCTGCAGTTCAACTGTCTGTTGCCCATAATAGTTTTGTCTAGAAAGGCAAAAGGGAAGCAGCAACAGTTTGCACAAAGGCTGGGAAGGCCAGAAGTTGATTTTCTGGGTGAAACAAGCAGTAATTTGGAGATAGAGGGATCAGAAGGAAAAATATTTCCAAATATTGAGCTTTTTGTATTTGCCTTTTTTTTTTTTTCGAAACCTGAATTTGTAACTAGTGATTGAAGACAGTATATTAAGTATCTGTATTATTCATATAATTGAGGGAAAAAATTGTTCTTACTTTTGTCTATCATGTTTTTCCCTCAATTGATATACCTTTTTGAGGTATTCCTTCCATATCTGTGTCTCAACAGAGAAAAATATATGGTGCTAACATAACATACCAAACCATGAAGATCTGAAGGGAGCCAGCTCTCACTCAGTTACATGATGGTGGGGCTTGGCAAGGGCAGTGGCAGCTCAGATATCCGTGGCATTATATTGTGACAAGGTCCACCCTCTAGCCAGGCTTTATCCATCTTGGTGGAGCTGACAGGGAATGTCATTTGTGAGAGTGTGGGCTTTCTATGAAGATGATGATTCTCTAAGGCCTGAACTAACACGTTGCTGTGTGGGACTCTAAACCAGATACCAGACTGGGTTGGTGTGCCCTTAAGTTTTCCTTGAGCTTCCTGGTGAGGGAACAGAAATGCTGGTCTGAGAATGGACAGCTCCAATCCCCCTTCCCTTACCTCAACTTCACACAGAAACACTAATGTAGTACAGGAGGGCTTTGTATTGTTTCAAGATCTGGCTACAGCTTGGGAAACTATGGGTTGGAAAAGGTGTGACCTGAGAAGTGGGGCAGACTGCATGGGCTGAGCTGCTGCTCCACGTGGAGGCACGGTCCTGCCCCATGCTCCACTTGAGAGCGACGAGAAAAGGAGCCACTCACAGGTGGCTGTGTTTCTCAGAAGTGTTCATGCAGTGCACTTATGGCCTTTTGTGCTGCAGGAAATGTCTCCACTGTTTGTCTGAAACCATGGTGAGTCTGAAAGACAGTCAGAAGTAAACGAGGTCATGTCTCTTTGTTTCCCCACAATTTCTAGTTAATTGAAAATGAAAATAGTGATTATAAAAATGTAATTAGGAAGATTCAGTGTAACTTTCTTAGAAAGCAGAGACCACAATCTCCAGGGAAGATAGGCACAAATAAGACTTGCTCTGCTGATCTCTGTGCATCAGGGGAGTAACAAAATAGCGCTTCTTATCCAAATGGCTCAGATACATCTCCAAATACTGTGAGGCTACAGGACAAGATACAGAGCAGAGATTTGCTTATCAGTCTTTCCTAATCCACTTGTGCATCCTTTCCACTTTATGAGGACATGTGCTGCTGTGTATGAGATTGATGAAGCATTTAGGCACACACAGTTGAAACCATATCCCTTTGCTGTTCAGCTGCTAACAGAGATACAGTGCTGTGATTCGTTCACTGCACAATTAAGTAACAGTTCATTTTGATGGCAGGAACAATTCTTGTATACAGAATAATGGTTGGAAGTGCAGTTAAGGTAATTAACAGTGCTGAAACCTTTTTAAGTTATTTGAACCGAACACAAAAATAAATAGCAGCATCTATCAGTAGAGGGAGACAAAGTGGGTTTTGTCCTTATTTCTTCACTGCAATTTCATCACAGTGATTTCATCTTGCTCCTGAGCTTAGCAGTCTTCAGAGGGCACTGACTTTTTTGCCACAGGTTGTACTAGTGTTTTAGCCTTTAAACCCCTGCAGAACAACCTCTGTAATAACAAATGTAGCTAATAGTGGTGGGGTCTTTTTATTCAGTACTTATCTGATTGGCAATTTGGACTGTTCTAAAGGATTTTTCTTTTTGAGTTGAGTGGTGTTTTTTTCTTTAAAAAGATAGAAATATATTCTCAGGGAAACCTTTTCAAATGCTCTGTTTTAGAATAAGGTAATTATTCTACTGAAATATGAAAAGCAAGATATAATAGCATAAGAAATAAATATATTAAAACTTCATCATGTATTAATTTTAAATATAAAGGGGTTTTGAGTAGTTTGAAAATCACTTTAAAAATTACCTCAAAAATTGTTTTCTAAATCAACAGAAAACATCCTTATTTGTCATTCATTCACAGGTATTACTGCCTTATTGGAACATTTATGAGAAACTAATCCCCTTTCATTGCTTTGTGTCAAGTATTCTGCTTCCATACTTATATCCTTTTGTTGCTTGAAAAGGTCAGCAATAAGTCACATCTTATAATATCTGATGTGCAAGTGGGTCCTGAAAGCTATCTTCCCACACAATACAGAAGAAAGCATGACTATTAAATACTCTAATCACATTTTTTTCTTAGTCCATTATTCATTTTCAATCTCTGTATATCTACTTAGAAATGATCTTTTTTTCTTCCTGAAATCATACACAGAAGACCCATATGGAGATTAGGGGTGCAAACAGCTTTTAATTGACAAACCACTCGGCTGTTAGTGCTGCCTCAGGGCAGGGCAGTGCCTCTTGAATCTCTGACATCTTCTGTAGGTGGTGATCCTTGGGGGGGATCACCCAGCCACAGCTCATACTCCAGATGATCCTTGGAACTTTCCAACTGCCTCTGGTCTGTTGCCAGTGGAATATTTTTCAGAAACATGCTGCAGCTCTTCCCCAAGCCACCTCCAAGGCAGTGATTCAGAAAAGAGCTAAGACGTAGTTTTAGGATCATAACATTTTCTGCAGCTCTGACATAATAGTGAAAGAAGTTCCATGACATAGACCAGTTCCCCCAGAATAACTTCCTGGTTTGATAACGTACTATGAAGGAGGAACTGAAAGCCTTAGTTAACCTTATACACTTAAGAGTAGTGTTTGAGAAATGAGACATCCTATTACAGAAATCAGATCACTCCTCTGACTCTTACTTTGTCATGCAGTGATGCAGGAGGTAAATCACTGTTTTGAGCATTAATGACAGGACCTCTGCTCCCTCTAGTCATTTTTTACTCCCACTTATTATGTTTGACTTAGGTTGTTTACATTTCTGGGACATTTCTGGGAAAAAAAAATTCTTTTCGTGGTATCTAACAGAAAACTTCTGGTGAATGGGGTACAGGTCCTGATGAGGACTCCGCCTGTGACAGTAGTGTCAAACAATAAGAAAGATAAGCATCTTCCCTTTTCAGAAGTTCTACAATTGCTTGGTTAAAAACAACTTTGTAATTTTTTGGTCCTTGGAAGATTGATTTGTTATATTAATATTTTGGAATTCAAGTAAATATTCTGTCGGACGCTGATCAGGTTGTAATATATCTTACTATAATGTATTTTAATCTCAAGGGTTGATCAGCTATAGGAAACAGAAGTCAGAAAAAAACTGTTGCTTTGGTTTTGGTTTGGGTTTTATTCAATTTTTTTCTCTTTTAAATTTTGTACTAAAAATTAATTTTTTTAAAAATTTATTTTGTCCTAAAAATTGACTTTTAGTTTTGAGCTAAGTTGATGAAGAATAAATGTACAATCTCAGCCATGATCCTGGCTTCCCACTTTTCTAATGGTCTTATGTTGTTGCCTTAAACTGGATGATATATCGTAATGGTTATAATACATGTATATACTAATGAGTACATAAACTTGTTTTCCAACACCACACCTGGTATGTAGAGGGTCTAATAAATACATAGCTTCCTTGTCCTACTTTGATTTAAATTGACAAACTTCTCTTTCTTTCTTTCAGAAAGAATACTAAAAATTGAATGATTTACAGGTGCATATGATTATAACAATTAATGTGGTGTATGAATTTTCAATTCCTGCATTAGGTAGAGAAACTTATTTTAACTTTTGCTGCATTAGTTGTAAAAGATAGTCATCTTTTAGATTCATCTGAAGGTGAATACTTGCTGTCATCAGCCTTTAGAAAGTAATCTTAATTTTCAGTACATGATATTTTAAGACGCATGCTTATAGGTAGATGAAAGAACATATCCCGTAAGTTTTATGCTTTCCTATTATTATTTCTCAAAGTCTTAAAGACATAAAGTATTGTGAAAAATTCAGGTTTTAGACTTCTTTTCTAATGTAAAGTTTAAATTTGCTAGAGGTAGAATAAAACCTCAACTTGTGATTAAAATTGAAGGGAGGTGCATAAAAGGATCAAATGGAGGGGCTGAAAATTAAATTATATTTTTAAGTTGCCCCCCACCCCCCACCGCATTCTTTGAGATCAGTTCAATTTCTATGCTACTCATCCACACTCTCAGTAGGGAGAAGGGATAAGACTGTTCTCCTTCTGGAAAATATAGAAGTATTCTCCTTCTCCTAGCTATTTTTATTTGTCTTACTTGCTCTTTGAATGTCACATAAGAGGAATAAAATCAGTTTGTTTCCTGCTGTCCTGTGCACAGCCAGCACGGCTTCCCTAAGGACAAGTCCTGCTTCACCAGTCTAGTAGCTTTGATGGAGCGACTGTATCAGTGGACAAGTGAAGGGTTACAGATGTCATTTATCTGGACGTCCGTAAAGCCTTTGACACAGTCCCCCACAACATAATTTTCTCTAAATTGGGAAGAGATGGGTTGGATGAATGGACTGTTAGACTGCTTGGGGTGACATAATTGCAGCTTCCCTGTACCTGAAGTGAGCGTACACGAAAGAAGGAGCGGGACTCTTTACAAGAGCATATAGTAACAGGACAAGAGGAAATGGCTTCAAACTGAAAGACAGTTGGTTTAGCTTATATATTAGCAAAAAATTCTCCACTGTGAGGGTGGTAAGACATTGGAAAAGGTTGCCCAGAGAAGTTGTAGGTGCCACATACTTGGAAATGTTTAATGCCTGGTCGGGCGGGGCTTGGAGCAATCTGGTCTAGGGGAAGGTCTCACTGCCCGTGTCAGAGAGGTTGGAACTAGATGATACCTAAGGTCCCTTCCAACCCAGGCTCCAATGAAATGAGTCTATGACTCTTTGTTGGCAGTACTTAGGGCAGCTTGCTGAGATCAGTGCCATCATGTGGAGTGATCATCCCTCCCTCATATGCCTGTGGGAGAACACGTGAGGTTTTCCAGATCCTGCCAGGCCTGTACCGGTGGAGACAAAGGCAGAAATCTACCCTCCTCAAAGGAGACCTCAAAGCACAACCCCATCACAATCCTCCAGTATTCTCTCTAAAACTGTCAGTAAACCGAGACAGAAAAAGAATACCCGGTTTTGAATGGCTGGAGAGAGACAGTAATTTTTCCTTCCATTACTTCACTAATTCTCCATCTGATTTCACAGCAAGAAAACATTTTAAAACCTTTCTTTATAGTGTTGAGGTGAGAGGTCCATTACTGTTTTTTTCCCTGAGGCCTCAAATTGCTTTTGATTCTTGTCAAATTACGTGTCCTAGGTATCCCAGTAACAAATATGTCCATGTCCTTTGAGCAGGAACTGGTAAGATGTTCTGACAGCTCTTCTGACTAGGAAGAACCTAGCTCAGGATAGTGGTCAGAATCCCACATCAACCAGAACCACCTGCATCCCTCCCTGAGAGCTGAAAGAGAGAACGCTGACAGATCAACTTTTTGACCATGAAAGACTGATTTTTTTCATGCCAGAACATCATCTTTATGTTTCTATAATTTCTACTGACTTCAGAATTTCTCAAGTATTAACATTCTTTTATGGTTTTAAAGTCAGCCTTCATATCTGAGCATCACTAGAGTGTAGTCATTTGATAGGGTTATACAACTCAAATAAATACACATAAATCTATCAATCTTGGTTTTATTTGGTTTAGTGTATAATATGCAGAGAAAAAAAAGATAATATGTAAGTAGAATTCCATTCTTTAGCTGGTAGGTAGAAACGTAGGTGTAGCTGTAGAGAAGTAGCTGTAGCTGTAGCTAGCTTGCAGGGGAAAATAAAAGCTTTCTCATGTAACACTGACTTATTTCTTATCAGCATCAGAATGTTAATTTCTTTGAATAACAAGCAGCTTGGATATAATAAGATATAGTTCTGCCATCAACACATCTACCTGAAATGTTTTTGAACGGTCATAATCCTCTGAAGAAATTCATAAAGTCATGAAAAGAAAACAAACCTTTATTTTGTTTGAATTCTGAATTATGCCTTGAAGGGTGTGGTCTGTTCTTAGCCTACACTGACTGGTAGAATTAGCTGGAAAAATGATCACTGATTAACACATGCAGACAGAAACTACCAGCTAGAAATGATGAGTGCCTAGAAAGGGCTTATTTCCTTCAAATGAAGAGTGTTACAAATTTCCTGTGTCCAAGGTGAGCAGTCTGCTAGAGGATGGGAATGAGAACTGGAGCAGGAAGCTGACTTCTGCATAAAATTCAAATCAGCAGTGGCTGCCTCTCAGGGACTTTTCTGGGAGAGAGTGGTTCACTGCTCTCAACTCCCCTGTGTCCCTTGGGATCCCACAGCTCACATCTCCAGGACTAGGACTAGGACATGGAATGCTGCCACTCTGGCTGAGCTGAGATTTCAGTATGAGAGGTGAGCCAGGAGTCCTGTATGGAAACAACAAGATACTGCTGATCAGCTGATGCATGTCAGCTGGCAGCCAGCACCAGAGATAACTCAGTGGGACAGCATATTGAATCAACTTCCTTTAAATGCTGTGAGAGGAACAGTATCTTTCTCCAAGTTATGCTATATCTGTTTGAAAAGAAAGCAACGGAACAGAAAATAGAGGAATTACCTTCTCCAAGCTATCTTCAAATTTATTTAATTTTCACACCTGGAAAGCACAGTTGAAGGCTGTAGTTCTCAGTAGCAGTCTTCTGCCAAGGAGCTCTGGAACATCAAATGTCTCCTTAATGTACCAGACTTTCTGCAGTGAGAAAATTGGTTACCTGCTGATTGGCATGACTTCTGACTCATACTTCAAAATTGCTTTTCTCTCCTGGCTGAATTTGTTTGAACTATGGGGAAATAAATTGGCCCTGGAATGGAGGTAGTGTAGTGCAAGACAGTCACAGCAACAGAATGTCTCCCCACCACCTCATTTGGCTTCAAGGCTTTGCTGCTGGTTCCCAGGCTCATGAGTGCTGCAGTCAGGAGGCAGAGAGAAGATAAAAGGCACACACTCAAGTTATGTCCCAGCATGGGCCATTTCTTGTTGTCCCCCAGCTGGTCAAACACAGAGAGTTGCAGCTGGTTGGTTGTCTTACTCTTTGTCATGGTATATCTCTTTCTCTCACTCTATGCAGTTGCTTACTCTTCCTTTCGTAAGATATTTTATAAAATGAAATAAAAAATTCTGTACCTTAAATCTATCTCTTTCTGAAAAAGTTTCTTGCTTAAATCTTTAACTGAATAGGTTTCCTTATAATGGCATTTGACTTTTAACTGATAAGTCTTTAAAGATATAATTGGCTGGGCAAGGTTCTGTTTCCTTCCCATGGACTTTTTTTTAGTAATTCTTTGTAACCAGTTTCACTTGTTATTTGAGAACTAGCTATTTGCTTATGCCCCAAAAGTCCAAGGAAGTACTGTGATCTTTGAATCCACATCTGGCTGAAATTTGTCTTTGGAAATTTACTATCAGTATGAGATTTGTAGCCAGGGTTGAAATATGTAACAGAGTTCATTTTTGCAGTTGATAAATAGGGTAATAAATAAAAAATAACATAATGAAAAGATAAGTTAAAGATTTGATTAAAACCAGAAAGAGACAACTTAAAATCTCAAAACTATTTTAAAAGATCAAACTCAAGTTTTGTCCTTAAAACACAGTAACTAGAGAGCGTCATACCAGAACAGTAACAGCTTGTGCCGGTTGCCTAGCCAGTGATAAACTGGTGTTAATACTAAGACAATAATTTAGGTAGAGAGATTCTGGAAAAGTTTATACCTTTTAGCTTCAGAAGCCCTCCTAAAAGGTTTGGAGATCATTAATATTTCTAAACTACTTTAGCACCTTTGAAATTTTTCTCCATTTAAAGCAGTCTTTGCATTATTAGAGTCTGACAGGTTTAATACTGAAAGCAGATTTATATGTTCCATAGTGACCTTCTGCCCAAGGGCCATCATTCATATATATTTCTCTTTATTTCTTAATTGATACAAATGCTTTTAGTTTTCAGCAAAAATTGTGGGAATATATGTCATCACTGACCCACTTCACTAAAAGGCAGGAAGTGAGAAAAGAGGAAGTCAGAAGAGCCAGTGGCTTTCTTTGGTCAGAAGAAGGATACGGATGAATCTGGGAATGCACTTCCATTCACTGACACTGCTTAATAAAAAGGTGGCACATGTTGCATTTCCCGGTGTTAGCAGGATTCAATTTTGGTATTTAATTTCATTCAGATTATCTTCAGATAGTGTGACTATTAAGTTTTCTATATTCATGATCTTTTTTAATGAAATTTCTTTCAGATTGGTTTCTGTTGCTGGTTTGCATGTAAACAGTTTTTGGAGAGCTGTTTATCTAGGCATGTCTTGTTATTAAGTCTCTTTATTAACATGTGCAATGCAGCTCTGATGTGCTGATTTAATGTGCAGTAGTTATAAGCATGCTAAATCACATGGCATTGTCATGAGTAAATGTCTATAAATAAATATCTCAAATGGATATTTTAAATTAATTTTTGAATTAATGTATTCTAAGTGAGCGGAAACCATCAACTGAGTTAAGATGAAAAATCTCTTTTGAAATGACTCTTTGAAATTCAAAACTTGCACTGTATCTTTTTGTGGTCTAGAAAAAACATGGAAAAGCAGATTAATAGATGTGGAGGGAAGGGTAGGAGCAGAGAGGAATGACTGTGTCTGTTGCCACTATTACCCAGATGGGAGTAATTTTTTTAATCGGATGAAGTAAATTCAGAAGTTTAAGTAAAGCATCACTTGCCTAGAATGTGCTCTATTTATGGATAGATCTGGTCTCTATCCTAAATGTGTAGACACAAGTCACTAGTATTCAAAAAGCTCTAAATTGTTCAGCATTTTGGAAAAACAATTAACTTGTTCTAAATGTCCTCTTACATGACAAAAATGAGCTGCTCTACCAAGAGGGTTCTTGTACAAAATATTTTTAAAGCAGCTGGAAGCAGGACTAGCATTCCTAGGTTTTCTACTGTGTGGGAATATGTTCTGTAACTTGTTTTACTGACACATTAATGAAAGTTGAGGAAGAGAGAACTGCAAATGGCTGCTTTACATATGATGCACAAAACAGTTCTAAGGAAGAATCTGGAGTAATGGAGAAGAACTGAACATTTTAATCATGGGGAAACCTAAAAAAGTACCACTTTCTTTTTTATTAATTGATGAAGAAAAGGATTGTCAATTTGTGAATATTTCAAACTGTATGCAAAGGTTAGCACATGAAAGGGAAGTGCTACTGTGGATAATTTAGAAAAAAAAATTCATTATTCTAGCATCATTGGAAGTAAAAGTGTTAGTACAGTAAGTTACCACAGGATTATTTTGTTTTCATTAATGACACAGAAAATACAATTGAAGTTATTAATCCAATTGTAAATTCTTTAAACAGAGATATGAGCTTCTGTGGAACACAAATAACTGATTTAGAAAAAGATGCTCATATTAAAAAAAGAAAAAATATCATCTTTTACAATATGTTTATGAAAATGAATCGTTAGATGACCATAATTCATCAGAAAATCAGACCTCAGTTTTTCTATGCAAGCTTCATTTTTGGGACAGACATTTTTCTTTTTTTTCTGTACTTTGCTCAGAGAGAGAGGTAACATTTTGTTATAAGTCATATATACACAACAGCAGCTGGGTATTCATATTGCTTTAAGTTTTTTTTTTTTCTCATTGAATCCCAATATGAGATTCTGTCTATTTTTAAGCTACTGTCTACAAATAGCCCTATTTTTATGGCTCTGTGGTCAGCAAAATAATGACTAACAGAATAGTCACTGTGCCTGATGTAGAAAATAAGCAAACAGTGTCCAGAGTAATTAATGTTTGCAGGGATGAGACTCATGTATTATAAACTGATATGGATTTGCAGTACATATTCCATAAGCACGGGTCAGGAAAGAATATTTGATTTTTTTTTCAGCAAATAATCCTTGTTGTTTTCAGGAGACTCCTAGAGTCAAGAAAAACAAAGCTATACTAGGAGAGAAGTAATTAAATTTTATCATTACATAGAGATTGTAGGCTCTACCAGTAAAAGGTCTCCAAGAAAACTGAAGGACAATTATGCTTCCCATACTTTCTCTCTTAACCTTCCAGTTCATCATGTAAAAAGATGTTCGTGCATCTGCAGATGTATCTCACTCAACACAACCAAACGTTCATTATTTCTGTATTAATAGTAGTAGGATCAAAGCATTCCAACTCTTTTTCCTAGCTCAGATTGCCTATGCTGCCAAGCACAAGGTATAAGTTATGGGGGCATTTCTCCACCTGAAGCATGTATCTTCTGGACAAAGTTCAGATGTCAGCGTGACTCTTTATGGATTTCTTGAGGTTGATCCCACTCTGTCTCCAAGTTTGTAAACAGTTAAAGGTAATGCTATCTGTGGACACGGGAGATACAACTTCTCCACTGAGACTGGCACAGCTTTAAAGAGGTGATTATAGCTTGTACAAATAAGGCCACATAAAATAATCCCAAGAGATAATTGTGTGGTCCATTTTTGTTCTTTTTTGTGATGTGTCCTTAGAGGATTCCAAAATTCCTCAAAGCATTTCATGATCAGTGACTGATGAATGTTCATCAGGGGTTTTCTTTTAATTCCTCTCCTGAGCTCACCAAGCATGGAGAACCACACCAACTTTCTGAAGTAAGTCTGCAATGACACCTGTGTATAAATTCACTAACTTTTTTGTTCTTTTTCTGGCAACATCACTGTTTTGTTTTTGGGTTTTTTTGTGGTTTTTTTTTTTCATTCAGTTAGTGATACACTGAATAATGTCCTCTGAAAAAAAATTCCCTGACTTAAACTCTTAAAAATTGCCCCATCACCTACATAATCAAGATCTTGTTAGTCCACTTGTTTGAAGCACCTTGAGCAGCCATCTTGCACGTCCAAAGTGTCATTACTGTGTACTTCTGGTGTATTTTGGAATGAGGTATTCTCAAATGCTGGTAATAATAAACTGCACAATAGGTTCTGATGTAGCTTATGAGAAACAGCAAGGACAATCCTTGCTCCAGAGGAACATAAAATGGGTAGGAACTGAGGTCTGCTATCTGCCCAACAACTCCAACAGTCATACAGCAGGGCTTTCACTCTTCATGATGTTGAAAGGAAAGACGGAGAACAGGCAAAAAGAAAGATATTCTGTCCTAGCTCTGCTTTTCTATCCTAGACTGCTTTGATTTCCAGTGACTGAACTATGGTTCTTTAGCTGCTGAAAATGCTTGAGGCATGGTAAGAAAATCTGGAGTTCTGTAAGGCAAGATAACATACTGTAAGGCAGATGTAAATACTTCCTGCAGCTGTGAGAGGTGGGTTCAAGTTCTCTCCAGTAAGGAAGATCTACCCTAAGTCACCAAATTCTATCTGGCTTTTCCACTGTGTCCAATCCTTTGACCAGATAAGGTGACTCGCTCAGATTTCTGCTTTCCCTTCTAAGTGCTTCTTTCTTTTACTTTTTTACATAATCTCTGCCTTTAATATATCAATCAATTAAATGTTTGTTTGCTTTTTGTTTATGCAACAGGTATAAATAAGTACATTGTGAGAGAAATAGAATGTATTTTTTATTGTTTTGTGCTTGGCAACTTTTATGTGCCACTCTTTTTATTGGCTAGGGATTACACTTTTGGTGATGTAAAAATAAGAGCAATTGGATGGGACAAATAAATAATTTTGACCTTTATATGCCTTCCATATATTAAATATATATGGAATTTCACAGAGTGAAAGCAGGGATGACAAGGAAAATGAAAAATAGTTATGGTATATAAAATAATATTTTTCCCTTTTTTTCTCTTTTTTTTTTTTCCGAAGTTAGTGAAGAAGGCTTGGAAGGGTTCTGTAATTGCTTCATTTGTTGAAAGCCATTGTAAATAATTTCAGCTTTGAGAAAAAAATGTCTTGTCAGTCTCTTCTTTTGTGTTCTTTCCCTCTGCTTCCATTACCCCCTTCAAGGCTTTTACTTTCCCTGCTAGGCAAAGTGCCTGGAAGGCAAGGGAGTAAAGCAGGGAAGTTTAGTTTTGCTTCTAGGGTAGGCTGCTCTGGGAACTAGATGTTTCTGATACTCTGTAATGGTGATGTTCCAAATGCCTTATGTGTCATCTTGTCATCGACTTCATGTCACAGCAGCATGCTTCAGAACAGGAACCGAGGCTGATCACACTGGTTTGCAGTGACAGGGAAATGAGCTGAATAATAACATCTTAGGATCTGCTTTCTTTTCTGCTTTTCCATTTCATGATTTTTAGTCAAAATACATGTGTATCTTACCTTTGACAGGGTTGTATACTGCTGTGTAAAATACCACCTATTAGCAATTTATATCTTAGTGACTCACAGTGGAAATACTGTTATGTATCAAAAGAAATAAAACATTATGAAAGAAATGAAATGTGGCATTACTTTGGATTTCTACAAATTATAGGGGTTTTTTTAGGTTGTTTTTTAAAATGTCTATGATTTTAAAAGCTTGAAAGTAATATTCTTATATAGCTTTCTGTTACTTTGGATTATTTATATTACAATGAATATATATTTATTGTTATATTTTTTCATAGATATTTCATTGATCATAACACAGAAGAAGATAGGTATTTCACCATTGATGCTAGTACTGGAACCATTAAGACTGCCAAGATCTTTGACAGAGAGGAGACACCTTGGTACAACATCACAGTGGCTGCTTCTGAGATAGGTAAAGAATTTATTTGGCACATGGTATGAAAAATAAAAATTAGAAAGTAAAATAATCAGTCTCAGATTTTAAGAAAGTCTACCTTAATATGTAATAGTTTTTTATATACCAATGGGTTTTTAGCTAGTCTGGATAAAGGACAGTTTTCTGTGTGTGTGTGACTATTCTAACTCCACAGAACAATTTAACAAATTCATATGCTTATGTGATTCCACCTGTGTAAATTTGCCACATTTCTCTGGATGGGACAGAAGACTGCCAACTTACCCGGCAACATTTCTAAGCATTCAATGTCCTAAAATCAACAGCTTGTCCTATTTGTATTTCACAATTCATATGTCTTAGAAGTATTGAAGTATAGTAAGCACTATTTAGTACTGTCTGAGAAATTAATCTTTCCTTCTTGTATCTACTATCAAATATTTTAGCAAATTGGATGCTAATTGTATGCCCATGTTAATTTATACTCCACAGATGCCTAGTAGTTTCTGATAATGTCTCTGGCCTTTTAATAGGCAAATTGCCAGGTAAAGATACAATAAATACTTACCTGTGCATTTGAAAGTTCTCTAACTTGGATGAATCTCCTTTCCCTCAGTAAGCCCTGCAATTATCAAAAACCATCTGGCTGAGTAGTCTGAGACAAATATTTCTACTTGAGGCAAGGAGAGTTTAAAGAACTTTTCAGTTAACCTTTTTTATTACAGTGTCTTTATTTCACCACAGTCCAAGTTTTAAATTTAAAAAACTCAACAAGGCAAATTAAGAAACAAAAAGTCCCAAGATGGATTGATAGATTCAGTCCTTCTAAGCACTAGTCATGATACCATCTCGCAGCGGCAGTGATTTTGATCAAAACTGTTAAATGCTTTTATGTATATTCATTTTCCTTTTTATTTTGGTTTCCTTTTTTTTTATGATAAAACACAGGTTTTACCTCTAACAAGTTCCACTGACATTGTTGAGCCTGGTCTTCTTTCATCTGTTTCATCTCTTGGTTAAAATTTAATCTGTTCTGCCACTGCAGCACTAGCACACGCTACAGAATAAACAGCATGAACATATTTCATAAAGGCAACAAATTGTTTCTTATTATTGCACCTACATTCACAACTAAATTGACATTTTGAGCTAAGTACTTTTCTATAGTAAATAATAGGATCTACAATTTTATGATTGGCTCCTTGAAAAAGTAAACACTAACATTCATGTGTGCTTGACAGTATTGTCATATATAGAATGTATTATTTCAATTCAGCATGAAATAAAATATAATTTAATCCTAATCATAAACAGGTGCATGCTGTTAATTAAAAAAAAAAAACAAACTTAAAAGCTACATTGGGACACTGAAAAAAGGAGAAGTCATGAGTCCTTTTTTTGGAAACCATTGAAATGTAATTATTTTCCAGAAAGAAATCCCAATAGCATAAAACTTAAACATAGCTTTCTACACATTATTTGTTTCACATAATCAAAAGAGTGCTGGTACATGCATCATGCTGAGAAGAGTATGAAGAAGAGGATTATGTTTATAACTAAAACAGAATGGAATGAATTATAAGAATCACACTCTTTTTTTTTTTTTTT
>VXAX01003044.1:0-46749 GCA_013399835.1 Leptocoma aspasia | reverse complement strand
ACTCTTTTTTTTTTTTTTTTTTTTTTTTTTTTTTAAGATACTCTGCTCTAGAATTCTCTGTTTCAAGTGCAATTTGTTACAGGAGAACAGAGGTCTGATTTTTTTTGTCCCTTGCACTGACTTTGTTACTGTTAAAGCTGGGGTTGGAAAAATGAGTAAATCTATAATGTCAGTTGGAAAGGCAATTCATTTATGAAAAAAGAAAGAGACAGTAGTGAAGAAGAGATGGATGACAGACAGAGTGACAGGCAGCCTAAATGACAGACAACCTTTCCTTGTGTCTACTTCCTCAACTATTTTCTTATCTGCAGTGATTTGGAAACTAAAACACTGTTGTTCTCTTCCAAATCCATTGTGAACTTAATAATTGAATTTATGGTGCAGCAAGCAGCATATGTTGTGTATGGCCAAAGCTCTTCCTTTAAGTGCTGTCTACCCCGTACCTAGTCTTATGGCTTTTGCTTTCAAGTTCAAGCACAAGGTATTGCAGAAGTAAGACTAAAGCTGAAATATCGGTCAAAGGCTATGACCAAAGTGTTATTTAGCTGTGCGGGTGGTATTCTTCAAATTTATCTGGCATAGTAGAAGGCATTTGCAGTTTCTGACACCATTGCTTGGCTATGAACACAGCAGAACCTGCAAGGCCCATAAAGATTGTATTCCTTCAACAACAAGAGGTGTTCTCCAGGTATAAAGTGTTGATTGTAGTTAGCTTCTGGAAGTGTTTTCCTCTCGACTTTGTGCTACATTTAATTGATAGAATTCAGATTCTACCTATCATCCTTTTGGCCACTATTTGTAACTGGGCTTATTTTACACAAATGAAATTTAGAATCAACATTATTTTTCTACCCCCAAATGTGTGATATCTTCATGCTTCAACCTTATTCTTTCTGAACCTTTCATAAGATATTTACTCTCACTTTTCATCTTTGTATGTGTATATACTGTCTGCATTGGTCAAATGTCCTCTCTGAAATCTGAGGAAGTCCTTCCACTTTGCTCTGTAGGGATAATGGTGGTGTAATAATCTGCAGGTTTTTTCTGTTGTGCTCTTACTTCTTAAAGCACACCACCACTGTAAAAATGGATGGGCAATCCTTTTCTTTCTTTAACATGCATTGCTCTTGAACAGATGCATACAAAGAGGAAGAGTGGAATTGTCATGTCTAGCAGCATCTACTTTGATCGTTTCAGATCTGGTGCTTCCTGAAACCTCTTTGTGGTATTAGGAAATAAGATGATAAAGTAGTACTATCATTTATGTTGAAAGAGACTAAATCTGGGGCAGAGGAAAGGAGTAGTCATACTAACAGTGCTAGTAATACTTTAAAATACAGATTCACATAGAATTATTACCATTTAATTGACTTCTTAGAATTCTTTGAAAAAAATTACAAAAGTCTATTTGAAAGAGGGAAAAGACATAATTTGCTTGACTCTAGTAAAGGTTTTTGAACAAGTGTCTGACAAGAGTAATGAGAATAGGAAAGAACAGAGCATATGCACAATGTTTTATAACAGATGAAAGACTGATTTAAAGGAAAGAAATACAGTCATAGTAATACCAAGAATACAGTCTGTCCCTCTGGAAAAAGGGAAAGATTGGGAAAACTTAAGGCTGAGCTATTTTAAGGACTAGCATAGAATCTGTCAATTAGAATTCATTATAATGATAGCACTCAATAATAGGAAATTATTTAAATTCCAAAATTACCTTCCTAGCTGGTAAGTATTACAGAAGATTGAGAGAGACTCATGTAAGAACAAGACACAGAGAAGAATCAGCTAGATAAATGAAAGGTGAAGTGGACAGAAAATTTTCTGGAATGGCAGGTTCACAGGGCTGTAACCAGCAGCCCAAATTGCAGCTGGAGTCCAGTCACTAGGAAGTACTCCCAGTGGCTTATGCAGGGTACAATACTCTTCATTAATGATGTGGTATGTGGAACAGAGTGCTTTCTCAGCCACTCTCACTCTGCAAATGACACAAAACTGGAGTAATGTCGTGTTGACAACCAGAAGGATCTCAACAGGCTAGAGAAATGGGAGAACAGGAAATGAAGAGAGATTTAATAACAGGAAAATCGTGAAGAGAGATTTAATAACAGGAAATGCAAAGTCCAGCATTTGGAGAGGAGTTAGACTTGGAGAGGAGTAATCCTATGCACCAGTTCACATGGCAGGTGAACAGCTTTTGAAAGAAGCATGTGGTGGAGATCCTGGTGGATGAAAGCTGGACATGAGCCAGCGATGTGCATTTGTGGCAAAGGAGGCCAATGCCATTCTGCACTGGGTGAGAAAACCTGTTGTCAGCAGGCTGAGAGAGGTGATCCTTCCCCTCTAAACAGCCATGGTGAGGCCACACGAGGAATGCTCCCAGATCTGGGCTCCTCAGTACAAAAGAGACATGGACATACTGGACTAAGTCCAGTGCAGGGCCATGAAATCATGAAGACTGGAGTATCTCTCGTATGAGGAGAGGCTGAAAAAGCTGGGATTGTTCAGCCTGAAGATGTGAAGGCTCAGAAAGAGCTTATCAGTGTGTTTAAATAACTGTTAGGGGGAGTCTAAGAGGTGACTAAAGATGATCAACATCAGGAAAGGCTCATCTGAGTAGTATCTGGTAAAATGACAGGAAGCAATGTGTGCAAATTGAAGTACAGAAAATTCCATTTAAACCAAATAAGAAAAAAGGTTTTATTGTGAGATTGATCAAAAATTGGAACAGGTCATATTGAGAGGTTGTGGATTCTCTGTGTTGGAGTCATTCAGAGCCCAACTGGACATGGCCCAGAGCAATGTACTGTGTAGATCCAGCTTTGAGCAGAGGAGTTGGACTTGCAGATCTATGGAGGCACATTCAAAATAAATGATTCTGTGATTTTTTTGATACTGGGAACTGTGTTTTTAATGTGGAGGAGGAAAGAAAAGAAGAAAACAGAGCAAACGAGCTTCTTGATATGTTTTTCAGGTGATGTTAACATCAAAAGATTATTTGAGTTCATAAAATACTAGACATTTAGATGGATAATAACCGTGCTTCTAATTAGAAATGCGATTTTTTAGAAGCAAGATAAGCACTTATATTTTAAAGATTTTAAAGATAGTTTTCAAATATTTCTCTTATGCAGCTGGTTGTCAAATCAATGTGTAGATGGATTTCTGGGTTTATTAGATCATTAACAGTTTGGGGATCGAGTTGTGGCACTCCTGATTGTCTCCAAAATTCTCTGCAGTGGTTGAAAATGGAAAATCAGGCCATTTTCCACTATTTGCTTTAAGGACCAACTTAAATACAATGGGTGCAAAAACTTGTGATTGAAGGGTCAATAAAGAGTTCCTAATTTGTAAAGCTGTGGAGAGGCTGTATAGAACAGGAGAACTGAAATAATGGTGGTTCATGCCAGGTTCTCTCAGATCCCCCAGACTTAATGAAATCCTATCAAGAGACAGAAAAAAGACCATGTTAAAGGAACCTGTATATACAGAGCTTTGAAACTGTAATGGATTAGAAATCAAAATACTGAGGAGACACCATTCTGCATTTGGTTTTACAGAAAAAAACCCATAAATCTCCAAGGTGTTAAAAAAATCAGATTCTGGAAATAAAACCCCAGCCAAACAAAGATATTTATCTTTGTTTATACATTTCTGTATTTACTTTGCCATGCATACTCCTTATGAACTTCAAGGGAAAAAATACCAAAGTGATGAGTTAGAGCAGTACTTCATTGACAAACTATGCAATAACCTATGTGCTATGGAAAGTATACCGGGAAAAAGTCATTGCAAAAAATTACTCAAAGAAATAACTTTCAGACACATTTTAATGGAGTGCCAAGAAACCCTGCTCAGAATTTAAATATCTGAAAAGTCGGGATAACTCACCAGAATAAAAGTTTGGAACAGTTATTTTACAAGACAGAGTAAAAAACATTAAAGTGCCTTTTCTAATTATAACATAAGTAGTTTTTCAATAAGTCTTGGTAAAAACAATAACAGAAACATAAAGTTACATAATTCAGAGGAAAATAAGATTCACTGAGACAACTAATAACATGCAGGAGTGAGATATAAAACCCCTTGAGTTGCCGAATAATGAAAATCCTATAATTACATCAAATAAACAAATAAAGTGTATTGTTATAGTGAGGTGTGGTTATATCTGTTCTTTAGAATCACAGGGATATTGCTACCCATATTATCATCATTAAACAGCAAGTTATGAGAAGAATTTGACAGTTCTTTTTCACATTTTATATTTGCAGAATACAAATATAAAAGAAATTACTTAGATTTGGGTAGGGTATTAAAATATATTACTCCTGATAGCACTACATGAGCCTGTCATATGGAGAAGGACAACTGAAGCTAGAGGGGAGATATAAAATACACATAATATTTCTGTTAATGATATTAAGAGGCAAGCTGATTTATTTTACAAAAAGCGAAATCAAAAGACAAAAATACACAATTATTTTTTGTTTATTTTGAAACACATGAAAGAAAAATATGCATTGCCTGAAGGAAATAAGTCTTTAGAGGAATAGCTTCCTGGCATACAGCACGAAAATAAAAGAACAAGAATTTGTGTCAATTTATTTTCTCATGTTAAATTTTTCCACGTAACCAAGAATAACTCTAACAGCTTGTGTCAAATAATCAGTTTTTAGAAAATGTTGCCTTTATAATACCTTTAAGAAAGTAATCTAAGTCAGAAAAAAATGCTGTTGCAGTTTTATAAACTCCTAATTATTTGTATCTGGTGGACAGCAAGATGATTGTTTTAATACCAGTGAGTTTGCTGCTAGATTTCTGCCTCAGTTTTTCTTTGAAATTAATTTTTTCTTACAATAAATATAAAATGTCCTCATAGTGATTTTCAGTCTCATTTTTTTGTTCAAAACTAGTAAATTTTTGTAGCAATAGAGAATAGACTTAAAGAATGAAATTCACTACTTTTTTTTTAATATCATTAGAGGGAAATATTGTCTTTTGTATTGTTTTCTACATTTATGATTATCTCTATAGATACATTATAGAAACAGAAATAAAAATTGTTATCATAAACCTTGACATCACCAAGGGAAAGAAAAATCACATTAATTCTTTATCTTTGACCTCACTTGCATTCTGCCTGCAAGTTTACTTTTAGAATGAGTTTTGGTTTTGGTAACATTTATTTTATTTTTCCGGGAAACAGAATCTACCATAAAAGTATTTCCCTAAATCTGAAAGAGATTAAAGTAGGCTGTAAAAACAAAACTACAGGGTCTGAGTTTTGAGACTGTATTGGTCATGGTGTAGCGACAATGACCTGAGTATTTGCTATTTTTTTACTGATGAGAGCTGGGCACAGTGCTGGTACCCTGTCCAAACTCACCAGTGATGCACAGTTTACTTTCAGCCTTGGCAAGCTGTCTACTAATGCGTCACAACAATATGAATTTACAGCATCATAAAATCATTAAGGTTGGAAAAGACTTCTAGGTTCATTGAATCCAACCATTTAGCCAGGAGAAAAGGAGGCTCAGGGAAGATGTTATTGCTCTCTACCACTGCCTGAGAGGAGGTTCCAGCAAGGTGGAGGTTGGCCTCTTTTACCAACTAACAAGTGAGAGGATAAGAGGAAATGGTTTAAAGTTGTATCAGCGGAGATTTCATCTTAATATTAGGAAAAATTTCTTCATTGACAGAGTGGTTAGGTATTGGAACAAGCTGCCCAGAGAAGCGGTGGAATAACAATTCCTGGAAGTGTTCAAAAATCATGTGGATGTAGCAGCATCTGGTGTTCTTTTAAATGTGCTTACCAATGCAATACGGAAAGCCTACAAAGAAGCTATTTAAAAAATCTAACAGTTGTTGAAAGGCAGTTAGTTCTCCATCCTGTTCAAGAAATTATGCTAATTCCAATTTCAGTGCTTATTCCCTGTTTATATTGGTTTAGTCACCGGCTTCTAGGCATTCTGGATTTTCTTCTCCTGTTTCTTTGGGAAAAGCAATGATGAAGATATTCCTACATTATCATCTGGAAGTGAAGTAGGGTGTGGCTCTCCTTAGCTACCAAGGTGGGGCCCTAGAGAAGGGGTAGAATTTGGAATCATATGGCATTTACTTCCCCTTTGAAGCTTTGTGACAGAAATCTCAAAATGGACATTTCTGGCCACAGAACCAGTATGTTTTGTGGTGCCCTGTTCTAATCAGGCAGTCAACACCAACATTGTCTGTGAGCATTTTGCTTGCATTAAGGCAAGAGAGGGTTTCCAGCTTGAAAACTCTAAATGTTTTTGGTCTACTGCAATGATATGATTATTACTATTGCTTCTGTAGCTGCTGCTGCTATCACTACTACTGTGATACAAGAGAAGTGAGCAGCGCCTTCAGCTTTGTATTTTTCAGTAAAAAGTCAAATTTTGCTACAAGAAAAAAAAATTAAAAACTATCCATCTTCAGGTAACATTTTTAGAAATACCCACTTCCTTAAAAAAAGAAGACTGGAACATTAAACTTATTCTTACATTCTGCATAATTTTCTCCTTGCCAGAAATTTAGTTTATCACATGTACACCACCCTGAATTAAACCCAGTATTTTATTAATATTGCCACTCTCACTTGCACATTGGACATTCTTCCATCACTTAGGCTTTTTTTTTGGTATTATATTTTATCCTTCCTAGATCTATGTTTATTCTTCTAACGTGTTAAAACTAATCTTTATTAGAGAAATGTGATGATTCCTTTGTATTTCTCTTTAAAAAGTAACGGTATAGAGAACTAGTTGAATTTCCTAAGTATTGGTTTGCATTGTAATGTCTTGAAAAGATGTCAAAATGGGCTTATATAGTAAACAGTTATGAACCAGTCTACAGTTAGCTAACTTACAAAAAAAAAAAAAAATTTGAAAACCAAGAAAACCATACAAGCAAAAGCAAATAAACAAACCCAGAAAAGATTGTTGATGTCAGGACTTCTATTCTGAAAGTCATTCTGGTAGAATTTTTTTTCATGAAGTCTATGGAAATTTTGTTAATGTGAAAAGAAAGTCTCAGACATCAGTAACTGCATTAAAAATCTTTCTTCCTAAATGGGGATTTTAAAGTTTCCCCACAGAAACTAATAGAAGATTCAAAGCTTCACATTGGCTGTTAATTGGGTCTTCTGTATATTTAGAGTGGACTTACCAATGGAGGATCTGATAAAGAAATTGATTTACTTTACAAATGTTTAGTATTCTGGGAGAAGAACTATTTATTCTGGGAAAAGTCTCAGGCATAAGAAACTAAGTCCCTAGTATAGGTGAATCAGAGCAGTGTTTCTGCTTCAGTTGCCTCTTAAAACAGAGAGCATTCACTTCGAAAAATATACTCTTGAGGCATAATGCTAATAGGGCACAGAATATTTTGTGATGTGCAGCCCTGAAATGTATGTCAGAACTGATTATCTTAAAACTGGAAATCTGCCAAACTGCTGCAAGAAATTTGCCTAATTAAGAAAAATGTGCTATTAAAAGTGCCAGTTATTAGATTGGTTTGGAGATTGCAGGTGAATTGTATTCTTGAAAAAGACTGGAGTATAAGTTGATTCCCAAAATCAAAACTTAAAAAAAGAAAAAGAAAAAAAACCTTGTACTTCCTCCAATTCCTTCTCATTCTCTTCCCCCATTATAAACTGTTCTGTTGTATGCAAATTTAGGTTGTGTGCACACTGTTCCAGACTATTTTGGTAAGTGGTGTTAATAATGTACCATTAGCATTTTGTAGTGAGTAGCCTGTCAGTATGGAAATTTGCCTGCAAATGTCAGTGATCTCATGAGGTACTGGCTTCCAGAAAGTTACTGGTATTACCTTGTGCATAAAGAGCTCTTTCGAACTGATGAGGTATTTATAAATTCTTCGTACTGTAAAACAGCTGCAAAAGAAATAAAGGTAAACTTTCTGAATCTCCATAAACTACTCTGTAAAAATCTCTGTAAAACTACTGCAAATCTAACTGAGTAAGATTGGTCTGGGTAGTAGTGAAAGGCATACAAGAGGACACATTCAAGGCTGGGCAAAGAGGTCTGCAGCACTGTACTGAAACAAAAGTTTAACTCTTTTTGTCATACACTGGACTAAAAAGTTTGATTTTTTTCTTCCCCAGTAACTATATGCCAGGCCTACAGAGCAGTCCTTTTTCTGTGGTACACACTGCCCTGTGCTCTCTCTGCTTTTTTTCTCCATTCCTCTTAGAAGTATTATGCCCCCTTATACCTTTGAAGATGGCCCTGCTTTGAGCTGGAAACTGGACCAGTGACCTCCAGAAGTCCCTTTCAACTAAGATTTTTCAGTGATCCTATGATTATCTGATAATCACAACTTCTATTGCCTTCTTGCTAAAACTCTTCCAGGTTTTCTGTAGTATTAAGATGTTCAAATTCTTCATTATATTTTATTAATATCATCAAAAATTAATTTATTAATCTTTAACCCTTTACAGTAATCCCTGCTTTCTAGCTCCTTATTATGCTTTATGTACTCTCTCTTGGTGTGTATTGTGTCCTTCTTTTCATTTATACCACTTTCTAGTTCACATACCTCACAAATCATGTTCAAGAACTTCCCCAACAAAGCTTCAAAACCAAAGTTTCTTTGAGCTATAGTTATCATACTCTGTAATTGTAATTACAGGATTTTTTTTAAAATTTCATTGTCTGAGTACATTGACAGAAGACGTTACCTAAATTAGTTGTAAGCTACGTTTAAGTGAGCAGTAAGAAACGTTAAATCTGTACTGTATGGACTCCAGAAGGCATGTATTAGATAATTATAAAAAGCTTAAATACATAGTTCTCTCAACAAAATAAAATTACCTTAGTACTTAGATGTAAGAATAAGGGTGTTATGGACTGAAATAAATTGTGGGGTGGTTTTTTTTTTCCATTTTATCATGGAAAGTGTATTCTTATTGAGAGGATTCTATTTATTGTGCTTTTTTGAGGGTGTAATCTTTCTGAGGGTGAGCTGTCATGAAAGTACAAGATCATAGCCTAAGGCATTGGTACTTAAATATTGTTTGTGCAAGAACCAGACTCACTTCTGCTAAACTTTCTTTTCTTCTGCTAAAGCTACATTCACTAACTACTGTGTGAAATACCATAGTAACTTGTGAGAAACCAGAACTCAAGCTTGGGAAAAATTTATATATACCTATTTGTTTTATTATTATATTTGCATTTTACTTTCTAAACTCTTTAAGGAACTGTGAAAAAGAAAAATGCTTTAATATTTTTTGTATTAGATTTAATTCAATACTGTGATGACAGTTTAAAATTCATTGCCAAGAAATTGATCATTTTTAACATACAGTGTGGCAATATAAGTCCAGCAGCTTCCTCCCACTTCATTTCCAGAGTAGCTTAGATTTGCTTTAAGTGACTTAAGACTCATGCCATACTTCCCACTCTTTTTAATTGCTGTTTTTATAAAACAGTTAATGAAGCAAAACAAACATCTTTTAGTATGTTGTTGCCTAAATTTCTGTAGCTGCATCCAGTTTTCATCTAGTTATTGTGTTAATAAACCACTTTTAAATTGAGGATGACATTCAATATTGAGTATTTAAAAAGGCTTAATACCATCCTGTGTGTTTTGCAGACAATCCTGGGCTAGTGAGCCATGTTCCGGTTGTTGTTAGAATCCTGGATGTCAATGACAATCCTCCAGAGCTTGCCAGAGATTATGATGTAGTCGTCTGTGAAAATACAAAGCCTGGTCAGGTAACTCTCACAGCTTTATTTCTTTCAGTGATAAAGAACATCAACAATTTGTTGATGTCACGTATGTCAGAAGTTTGGAACATGTCATAACTCTTCCTGATTTCACTTTAACATGTTGTATTTTATTGAAATTTTAATTGTATGAGGCAAAAGGGAGAAAATTTTGGCATTTGTTCAATATCTCTTTCTTATTGCTGCAAAAAAATACTCAAGCTTTATCTTATGTAAAGACAGGTAAAACTATAATCCTGTCAGATAAGGGATAGAATTTGACAAGCCACTATCCTGAACAAAGTGAATAAAGCATATTTAACATCTCTCATCTGAGTGCCACATACTGGCAATGTTTCCAATGCAGTTCACTGAAATGGCTGGTGAGCATGGCTCATATCCTCACTCTTTCCTTGTTGGTTGCCATTGTCTATAAAGGGTCATTACACAAACAATTTTGAATGGATTTTTCGCAACTATGAGGATGGGGAGGGCCAGAACTGCGACTGAATAGCTGAATCATACTCCAGCCACTGCTCCTCTGGTTGATGCACATCATTGCAGCCCAGGGTTTGAAAGTTTTGCAAAGTGCTTTTTCTTTTCCGCATAGACAGACTTTTACCCAAAACACTGGGCTTGTTTTGCATTATTGCACAGGTTGTATCATTCAATTATGAGCTCATATCTTTCCTGAGGAATATGTTACTAGTAATAACATTATTTTCATCAAATCCTTAAAAAGAGTGTACACAAATGCATAGTGACATATTTCTGTTTTTAAAGCTGAGGCTGTAAAAGTGCCATACGTCATCTGACTGTAGCCTGATCAAATTTATCTTCACTCCACCAATAGCCAAAAACTGGCACCTAAAGCACAGGATAAGAAAACAGCAAGTGTGTATGATACTTACCACAAATTCTTCCCTGGCATCAGATCATTTGCAGGTCATTTCCTGATTTAAATGTGGCTTGTGTATTTTTTAATTATCCTTTAATAACCATCTCATATGAACCTGTCTAACTTTTCCTACAACAAACACACGTTTTTGGTATCTGCTGCCTCATGCACCTAGAAATTTTTTAGTTTAATTTCATGTTTTACCATATCTTCAATCAATATTTACCAGCTCTCTTGGGAGAGAAAGAGGGAGTGCAGTTGATCTTTATTTATTATTGCTGTGACATGCACAAATCTCTAGCACATTGTCCCTTAGCTGTCTCTTGTCCAGACTGAGTCAGTCCTACTTAACTGTGTCAATTGGTGATAAAGCTTTTCCAGATTTCTGATCATTCATATTTTCCTCCTTTAAACTTTCTCCAATTCCTCTCTATTCACGCTGAGATAGAATCAAGATTCGAGATGTAGGTATGCAGTGGTTTAAAATTCTTATAATATTTTATGCTTCACAGTATATATATATATGATGATCTCTGCTTTGATCTTTAGTACTTTCATAGCAATTTTTAAGAATGACTTTGCTTTTTAACTAGTAAGCATGGAATGCAAAAAACTATGCCTGCCATAATACCATTATCACTAAAGGTAATAGTCAGATCAGAGATCACCATCATGTGTGTGAAGTTAAGACTTTATGTCTATTTATAATGGATTTCATTTGTCTTTGTATTGCCTTGCTACTGAGTATTGGAAGGTCTTTAATGTCAGCCCTTCCTGTTTTCTTCTTTGAACAATTCAATACCATAAGTAGATGTGGTGGGCTGATAATCATACTCCCTTATAAAACATTTATTATTACACTGAAAGTGGCCCAGTGTAAGCAGGAAATCACTGTGGCTTTCTCTCCTTGTGTAATATACAATTCACAGAAGAGATCCTATTTCCTCTCTTTAGAGCAATTACATGTGCAAGGACCTTCCCTCTTATCTAATGACTGTAGAGTGTTCTTCAGTGCTCTTATTGAGACATTGGAAAATCTAAGTAGGTCTGTCTGTCAACTAAATATCTCTTATTAAATGCTTATTAAAGTAAAAATAATGTTCTGAAAACCTCCAATAAAGGCAAATATAGAAGAATTAGAACTTATAAAAAAAACTAATGTAAGAAAAATCTCTTTTAAGCATTAGTTACAACTGATTTCAACTTTTTCTGATATTTAAAAAATTATATTATTTAACAATAAGTGTTAAGTTCTTATAACCAATAATAAGGTAAAGCATACAGTGAACTATCTCAGAACTGTTCTTTGAGGGGCTGCTGGGGCTGTTGCTGGTAAACAGCTAATGTTTTCTGGCAAAGTTTTAATTCTCCAAAAGTAGTTTTACAAATGATAACTTATGGGCAAGATCTTTAAGGGATACAATAGCATTTGCTCACTGTTTGGGCCAGCCTTGTACTTTCCCCTGATCTACTGTTGCATGTCTGAATGACTCCTGACCTTGGCAACACTGCAGTTTAACACCCGAGATTAGTGCCACTATGAGGGACTCCACAAGCTGGAGCTTAATACCAAAGGCCAGACCAGCTTGATGTTGTATTTTTCAACAAACAGGGCTCCTTCACATGTGTGTTATGAACTATTTTTTATTTGCATTTCACAAAAAGGTTTCAGAAAAAATGTAACATAAGCAAAAGCCAAAACAAAACACAGAAATACTTGTCTTGCTCAGATGTTACAATCTAGTCTAAGGAAAGGAAAAAAGTAAGATGGTGTTCAACAAAATATTAGGGAGGGGCAAATAAACTGATTGCAGAAGAAGACAAGTGTTCCATATGCTAGAAAGGGTTCCAAGCTGGGTAGTTCTGAATCACTGAAAAGAAAGTATAACTTTGAGTTTCTACTATCCTGTGAGAATGTTTCATAAGATTTATGCCTAAATAACAAATTCTTTACTGCTGGGGACCTCTGCTTGACTTGAGCTTCCATGTTGCACTGTCCTTTAAGATTAATGATTTCTTTCCTCAGCACATCTACTCCGAATTTTTTACGCGTGAGATAAACTAACCAGTAGATAGTCATTGAAAGACTTTCTGTGTTTGCTTGTTTATTATCAGAAGACCCTTTTATGGAGTGAAATCACAGTATCATCTAAGTGCAGAGCCTGTCTCCTGCTTTTTTCCCCTCCACTGCTCTATTTTTTTTGGAAAAAAAAAAAAACAAACACAAAAACAAAACCAAAAAGCTTCAAGATTTTAATGCTTAAGCCTTAAGTTTAAACGACCAAACCTAAGGCATGTCAAAAAGAAAATGCTTATGAGGAGATGGTCATTTCCATGTTGAATGACAGCTTTAGTCACTTAGTAATCATATAGTTGGGAAGATAGACTAAATATCTGCAACAGTTTCCAAGTGAAGCCTGGTTGATATAATATATTAAAGTAGATGGAGTAGCTGTGATTTGATCTTAGATGACATTCAGACTTGGAGAATACTGACTTCTTGACTTATACTGATTTTGTGAATGACTGAAATTTAGCCAATGTAGGAAAATTACATTTTGGCATCTTCCAAAAAGGAAATCAATGTTAGTTGGCAAGGAATGCCTCTGCTATGTGTTTGTCATGTGTATATTTGCTTGTTTATTGGTTCAATTCTAAAATGATTCTGAGTAGAATTTAGCACCTGCTCTCTGTCTTCTTCAATCAGTTCTCCTGAGTTGTGGAAATTCTCTTTTCTCATCATGTCTTGCCTTTAAACAATATCGTGACCCTTCAGTTTCATCCTATTAGTGTTGTTAGCTGGGCTTTACTGAAGCTGAGATTATGTGTCTACATATTTATTTTAATCAGGCCTGGCAAGGTACATGTTAATGTCTGCTAATAGGCTATTAAATACTTGGCCAATTAATTAGAAAAGGGTTAATAGTACATTTGGGTGTCAAGATGACATATACTTTTGTTTCTCACTGCTGAATGAATGTCTTAGAAATGTTTTCTGAAAATATGTGAACTTTCTGTTTAAAAACAGGTATCTAAAAACACTTTGACTATCCTAATAAACATACAATATTTATTTTCTATGTGAAAAAGCATAACTTTTATACCATGTGGTGCTATACTTTTTACATACATTAATGAATTCAGGGAATACTTGAATTTACATGTGTGAGATCAGAGTATATAGACAGTGTATTTTGAGTTATAAGGTTAGCCTTAAAACCAAATAATTTTTACACAAGTCATGTGTCACTGAGGCCTTGATCAAAGGTATTTTTGTTGCAGAATGGCATGCTCTTTAAGAAGCATTCTGTAAAATGTCACTGAATGTTTTATGTAGCATAGGGCGGCAGGATGAAAATTTATCCACCATGCTGTCAAATAAAATCTGAAGCTGCGTGGCAAATTGACTTATATTTCACTGAGAAACAACACTGGGGATTTACAAAAAAATATTTAATAAAATAAGACCTTTCTCTTATAGTCTTACCTGAAGTTTTTACAGATGTCTATGACATTTAATGGCATTTTTAGTATTTGAATAATAACAGAAATCCATTCTTTTGAACATAGTCTTCTATCACCCCTTTTTTTGTCTTACTGTGCCAAATAACATTTCAACATTATGAACTAAATATGTATAGCTAAGAAAATCCTATCTTTCTGGTTTTACATGGTAGTTTCTCTAATAGTTGTGCCACCTATGCAAAATCAGTAGTGAAAAATTAGCTTTTGCCAAAATTTTCAACCAGTATTGCCATAACTTAGGTAAAAGTCATATGCATGATTATAGATTTTTCAGATTTTTTTCTCAGATCGATCTTACTCTGCTCCACTTCAGGAAAAGGTATTATGAGTAAAAGGTATTAAGTAAAATATTATTGGCAACCATCATAAGTACTGTTAATTGTCTCAGTTGTGTATAGTCAATGTAATGTGCTTTATTGTGTATAGTAAATGGAAAAAGCATTATACCCCACTGAGTTGTCATGGTTTAACCCCAACTGGAAACTCATCCCCACACAGCCACTCACTCACTCCCCCACCAATGGGATGGAGAAGAGAATCAGGAAAGTAAAAGTGAGAGAGCTTGTGGGTTGAAATAAAGACAGTGTAATAGGTACAGCCAAAGCTGCACATGCAAGCAGAGAAAAGCAAGGAAAACACCCCTTCCCATGGGTAGGCAGGTGTTCAGCCATCTCCGGGAGAGCAGAGCAACAACATGTGTAGCAACACTGACTTTGGAAGACAAACACCATCACTCCAGATATCCCCTCCTTCCTTCTTCTTCTTCCCCCTGCTTTATAAGTGAGCATGACATCACACAGTATGGAAAATCCTTTTGGTCTTTTGGGGTCAACTGTCCGGACTGTGTCCCCTCACAGCTTTTCCTGCACCCCCACCCCCTCGCTGGTGGGGCGCTACAGGAAACAGAAAAGACCTTGACGCTGTGCTAGCCCTGCTCAGCAATGGGAGAAACATCTCTGTGTTACCAACACCTTTTCCAGCACAAATCAAAACCACAGCCTTATACCAGCTACTGTGAAGAAAATTGACTCTACCCTGGCCCAAACCAGAACATGGTTTAAAAAATATATTTGTTTTGCTTCTCTTATGTGAATAGAGGTAGAGAACTCTGTGGTGTCTTTCATTTTTAAAACAGACCAAGCCACTGGAGTCTGTACTGTTTATGTTTCAGGTTCAGTCCAGACAGACTATAGCTGAACACTGAACAGAAAAATTCTTATGAAAAGAGCACTTTCCCTCCCCCTTTTATGTTTCCCTCAGGATATCTATCAGCACTGTGCAGCAGTCTGTGTGGGCTTCGCTGCCTATATCACAGGAACAACTTTTATTGGATTCCACTTTAGCACTTGAGTTTCAAGACCCAGCATGAAAATGAAAGCAGAGGTAGAAATACTGTTTGGTCCCACATTCCAAGAGCTTAGATCAATTTTAGTTGAAAGTAAATTTAAAAAACCACCAGGGCTTTCGAAGGCAAAGGTCCTACCTTTCAAAAATACTTCTCTCACACATGGTTCTGGCTACATCCAGTTCTGTTGCTTTTTGGGCAAACTAAATTAAAGCCATGAGAAGCTGCTGTTCTTCCTGTTCTCTTCTCTGATAATTTAAAACTGATTCTTAACAGGAATTTTTTAGCAGAGAAATGGTTAGCAGAAATATTTTAGTTAATTGTTTTTCCTTACCAATTTTGAAGTACATTTAATTATTAAGACAGCAGGCAGATGACACTTCACATAGACTATCCTGGTTCAGCCTTCTTTTGGCTCCATAAAAACAGACATTTAGCTAAAACTGTAATTCAGGAAGTCATCAGGATACAATGGAGATGGTGATAATCTCTACACCAGGTCCTGACCGTATCAAAACATCAGAAAGTATAGATCCTTTAGATGCTTTTACCTGGCTCTGAAGTGTGGTTCCTAAAGTATTTCCTGCTAGAGAAATCAAGTTAATGACCCAGTCATTTCATCTGTTGAATTCAGCAGCAGTCAAGTAGAAAATTAAAATAAGGTAAACTTGAGCATCCTGCTGAGGTCAGGCACTATATGGGTCAAGTTCAAATTTCAGCACACTCACTGTTAATTTTTATTTCAGGTAATTCAGACTATCACTGCTACTGACAAAGATAACTCTGCAAATGGCGCAAGATTCCATTTTTCTCTTGATGAAGGGCTTTCTTTGAATCCCAACTTTACTCTAAGGAACAATGAAGGTAAATCAAATTAATAAATCTCAAAGAAATGGGCTTCTATTTGTCTAGGATGTCTCAATTGAACAGAACAATTTCCATGCACTTCCTGATAGAAATGGAAAATTGTAATATGTCATCACTGAGCTGTTGGATATCAAGGACATGTGTACACAATATATTGCAAACTATGAACAATCAGATATTGCATTTTGGATTTATATTCCACTTTATTTTAGCATTTATACTTCATACTTTCAGGAAAGTTTTTGAAAAGTGGATTAATGAAAAATATATAAATTTGTTCTACTTTTAGGTGAATAGCACTGATTGGGTGCTGTCAAGGTTATTGCCAATTATTGCTTAAAGGAGAAAAAAAATTAAGGGGCACAAAAATTGGAATTCATGCTTACTTTTACAGATATGACATCAAGAGCAGGTCCTTCTGTGGTTCCTGGATGATAGTCTATTTCTTCATGCCATTCCTAAGAAATTGTTCCTAAACATCGCAATCATAAATTCATAACAAATAGTCCCAGAAGGAAAACAGCCCTCAGAGTCTCCCAAACAAGTGTTTCTGAACATTTATTGAGTGAAAGTCTAACCTTTCAAAAACCCAAACTTAAATAAGCCTTGCTCTTGACCAAGTATTACCTTGTGGTCTCCACTCTGCATCCTGATGAAAATAAGAGTAAACTTTAAATGTTTGTCTAAATTTTCCTCTTGAGATTTTGTGTATGTGTGTCTTGTGGGGCTTTCTTTGTATGGCTATGTGGAAGTGTGTGGGATTTGCTTTATTTTATAGTTATGTATTTGTAGTACTGCTGTGGAATACATTCTGAGACCTTACAGGTCACTAGTCCTTTGTAATGCATTAACTCCATCATTGGTATATTTGGTACATATGGTGACATGGAAACAGTTCTTTACAGACCTTTTTATCTGTTTGTAAAATCAATCAGGGAAGGAGATTGTATAATCTTCCTAAAGAATCTGTTCCATTGTTTAACTATACTTACAGCTGAAAAAAAATCATGCTATTTATTTGGAACAAATAAATGGATTTCATATTCAAGTTCCAAAAGAGATCAATATATATATATATCAATATTAATAAACAACCATAAATATTGAAGAGCTAATTCATATATTAAAGATATTCCCTAGGTGAGACTCCAGCACTTTCCCAGATTAATGTATCAATCCTACTCAGATTGTGATGGAACATTATAGAAAAAAACAGACTGTTGTTCCTGAAATGAAGGAGGGGTACCATAACATATTTCTGTATTTTAGTCTGTGTTTCCAAGAAACTCATTGAGTATTAGACTGGGATCTCACACAAAAGACCATGTGCGTGTTCATTTCAGTACAAGATATTTCTATCAAGGAGTTTTTTTGATTAGCTCTACTAAAATTGTGGTTTGTGACAAAGCAGATATTTTATGGTTTTGAATATGTTTAAAACTGTATCCATATTATGTGTGTTCGTTGCTACATAAGTTATTTAACTACACAGATTTATAAGAGGGCATAAACTTATAACAAACATTTGATGCAGCAATGTCATGTTTTGGATAGAAAAATTCACTTTTGGATAGAAGCACTTGCTGGTTTTTTATTTTACTTCCACAAGATCAGCGAGCAATGACTCAGCAATCAACAGCTGAAAGCAATATTTGGACTACCCTAAATTGGATTTTAGAGGGGGGAAGTAGAGGAAGGAACTGAAAAAGGTGTCTTTTAAGGTAAAAGCTTGTTGTGCATTATATTTTTAGTTCACCTAAGGAAGTACAAAATTATGCACTTCCTACAACATCTTGCATAAAACTTCTCACACATACAGAGACTCCAAAAATGGAACTTCCAAACTGGCCATATAATTAAAAAATGGCTGCTTAACTCAAATCATAACAAGAAATTTATCTTAAAAGCAAATGCATAATTATGATTTTGCTTGGTACAAGGCACTTTGAATCTATTTTTTAAATATTGTCTTTTATTGGGACCTTTTCTTTGTGACACAGTCTATACATAAAAATATCAGTGAAACACCTATGAAATACATGCACAATATGCAGCTATCTAGCCTTTACAGCTTTAATATTTCTCCTCTATTTGTATTCAGAAACAGATTTTGTGTTGCTTTCTAGTATAGAAAATAGCAGAAAGAAGGTGGACAAAAAAGGCTTTTCTTATGTCTGTGACAAGTTTGCACTTTTGAAAACTCATGTTTTCAAGCAGCAAGCATTAAAAATAATCAGAATGCTCTGAACAGAAGACAGCTGCTCTGGATTTCCAAATTCTATAAAGGCTGGTGTTCTGGGAAGATTTTTTTTGTTATGTTTTTAAGGAAAAAAACTGCAAAAATTGCCTTAAGAGAATTTTTATAATGTTTTGCAAAATGATAAAACCCAAATTCTTGATTTCACATAGAAAAATGATAGTCAGTAGTAGCTGTATCTGTCTCTACAAACCTATATTTCTCTTGCAGTCACTTTCTAATTCAGTCATCCTCTCCTTTTATTTCTTCAGGAAAAGGGTTCTATTTCATAAAAATTACAGCAGACAATTTTCTCCCTTGCTTTCATAACCCAAAACAACAGAGTTTTGTTCTTGGACCCCAAATAGACTTTTGCATGAATGTACCCCTATTTGTTTATTATCAGTATACCCGACAGCAGTGCACTGGATCTTAAAATATTTATGCTTATGCACTTTGACCGAAATCTAGGGCTTGTACAAGCATAAGATTCTGTAGTTTGTTGATATCTACCTGTCTAGACTGCAGCAATATACAATCCCAGCATGTGTATGATTCAGCTCAATAATATTCTTTGGCTTCAGCAAACTTAATGCCTCAGTCCCTATAATTGATCATTTGACCAGTTAAACTTTTATCTACTGGGCCTGAACTTGTGCATTTTCTCAATGAAAATCATCACAATATCAAATCTCTATTTGTGGAATATTCACCCTCATAATGCAGAGCTTAAAACCCTCAGGGAAATGTAGGTCAGGATAGAGTCACAGGGCTATACCAAATATAACATCCAGCAAAACTAAGCGTTCCTTGGATCCCCTTCTGTATCCTGTTTGTGCTACAATTTTCATTTGAAAGGAAAAAAAAAATACAGAATATGATAGTTTTTTCTCTACTGTATTCTTAAGGTACAAGAGATTCTTTGTTGTTATTTAAGTTTTATTGCATACTTTAAATGTACTGTTCAGAGAGAGTAGAGGCTTACAAGCATGGACAAGAGGACAGACAACAAAATGATGCAGTATCTGTGCTCATGTAAACAAGGCAGAACAAGGGTTGGAATAGAATTTCTTTGTTATACAAAGAAAATGCATTAAATTGTAATAATTTTCTGCAGCTTTAGAGAGCAAACCCAGAGAAGAAGCCTTTCTTTTTTGTTTGAGAATTGTACTTATGAAGGTCTTTTAATGAAAACAGGGTTGTTTACAATTTATTCTGCCTAGAAAATCATTACCATTTCTATTAAAACCTGAGAAGCCAAGTACTTTTTCCGCTGTGCTTTTATATTGTAGATCAGATTCTACATTACTCATTTTATTGTTGTCTGTGTTCTCCTCACTTTCTTTTTTAGGATATTGTCATAGTTAATTTTGTAATCCTTCTTCTAATATCACAAAGTTACACTTTTTGCCTAATCAGAAATATCTACTTTTGCGTATCCCATTAAAAACTTCCCATAACAATATGGGGCTAAGATCATCTTCTGTTGGGAAATCAGAATAGAGATGACAGAAGTTCTTCCCAATAGATCCATTTCCATGTATTGAATTCTAGACTTGTACATTTTTTTCTTACCCTAAAAATAATAATATTTTTCTAGATGCCTAAGGAATTGTGGATATATTTGTCAAATTTTTTTGTCTGATGGAAAATGCATCTGAACATGTCATTATTATGGTATTTCCAGGCATTAATATGTAGACACACTTCTCTTTCAGAACTTACATAGTACTTTTCAAGAGATGAAAAAAGATTGAACCCTCAGAGAACAGCTCACTTAGAACATTTAAGAAATTTCTGCACTGTAAAGCATTGTTTTGCTGGTGCTATTTTTTAATCACAAGACATGCAGTTTACCATGGATGCTTAGTGGTATTATAAATTTCCTGGGCAAGAAGAAAATTTATGCAGATAATGGACACATTCACCTGACACTGCCAGTAAGATCTGTGCATTCTCTTACTTCAATAAATGGAGATTGGTGACTTCTGATAGCAGATTAAGTTTAGCTTAATTTCAATGAAGAACAACTCCCTAGAGAATGCTTAGCATTTTCTCCTCTTCTTTTATTTCTTCAGGACAAAGGTTTCATATCACAAAAGTATTTGCAATTTCTTTTTCCCCTCTGCCCACTTATCTCAAAGATCTGGCCCTTTGATTATTGCCCAGTGATGGAGAATATTCTGGAATTGGAATAAAGGTATGCCATTTTTCTGATACTATAATTCTGGAGATTCCATTTTCTTAATTTTATGTCAGAAGAGCCATTAACACCCACAGAAGCGGAGATGTGTTTTTCTGTAAAATCTAGAGCACAATGATTTCAATGGCATCTGTATTAAATGAAGCTTTTAATGTATTCATCCACCCATGCCTGTGATATATATTAACCTTTTTGCCTGTGTCACAGATCAAAAAATAGTAAGAAAAAAGATCAATTTTACTTATCATTGCTGTAGAAAAAGAACAGCCTTCAGAGAGTAATTGATCCCATTCCAGTGTGAATTTCTTACAGAATCGTCTGTTAATCACTCTGCCCTTCTTATTTCCTACCATATTGGACAAAGCGTCTGTGAATTAACTTCAGAACTTTCAAGTTGCAAATGAGTATGCCAGATACCAGAACATGTCTTAGTTGTTCTAGAACATCTAAAGTGCCATTTAAAATGGTTGGATTGAAGCCCCCACTTTGCAACCCATCAGGAGGGGAACACGCCCGCATAGTTCCCACTTTCATTTACATCACAGAGTCGTGCTTGTTCTGGTTATGTGGTACTGTGAATTACTGCTGACCTTCTGTAAAATATCATCCTGCAAAGAAGACAAGTTGTAACTGGAGAGAAATGGTATCTGAGAAAGTGCAAAGTTAACATCACACATGGTGACTGTAAGTACAGTCCACAGAAGTACTGTTACTGTAAATGGATTGAATGTCTGAGTAGGTATTATCACAGAATCAGCATATGGAAGTTAAAAGGAATTCTACCATGAGTATAACAGAAAACCAGGACCAGCTACTGTAGAGGGAAGACATTTTCCCTCTTCAGGCCCCTGAACATCCTTGAAAATTATTTGATTTTTAAAAAGTTGGCTCTAAGGTTGATCGTAAAGTTATTTTAATGCATAGTGTAGAGGTTCTTACATTTCTTTTCTGGACTGCAACTTGTTGCTGATTCACAACCATCTATAAGCAAATAGCTATATTTCAGGCCAAAAATGTGTTCTATGTTACTTCTCATTTTTGCTACCCACTGAACTAGAAACTTATAATAGCTTTTTGCCCGTTGGCAATAGCTTTGAAGCCAGCAAAAAAGAAAAAGTATTTACAAGAGTTATCAATAAAGAAATAAAACAGAAATGACTATCATGTAGTCCACATAAACAAATTAACAGCTTCAGCTTTAGAAATGTAAGAAATGCAAATCATTCCAATATATCTTCTTTGGTTTTAATTAGCTTAGGACTTCTCAGAAAATTTATAGTAGTTGAACTGCTGACACAAGCAGAACTGAAAATTGAAACATGCCTTAAGATATAAACAGGATTTTACTTTTATTTTTACTTCCATTTCTCTTGTCTCTGCTTTTAATGTGTAATGTGTCAAAGGAATTCTCAAATTGTGAATAATAAATGAGCATCCTCCAATGTGCTCCAGCAGTCACCTTCCATGGTCTTACCATTGTATCTCTGCTTCCTTGATTTTCCTATGCCCTCATTTCTCTATCTAGCTCAGAAGCTCAATGTAAAAAGGCAGAGATGGTGGAAAAAAGACTGTGATACAGTGTACAGCCTGGCTTAGTAAACTACTACATCTTCAGAGTGTGAAGAGTTGCTGTGTTACAGCCATGCAGCATTTCCCATTGGTAACCTCAAACTCACTTAAGATGAATCTTAACTTCTAGTTTACATATCTGCAAAGAACAGCCCAAACAGGAGTAAGTTTAGATCATGAGAAAGTTTAGATCATTAAATGGAGCAACGCACAACACAAGGTATCAGATAAATATTTCTTTCCCTATGCGGGAGTTGTTAATTTTCCTTAGCAGTCAGTCCTGTAATCTCCAGTGAGTCCTGGTTCTTATCAGACTCCTGAAGGGTGAAGTTCGCTGTTTAAATCTATTGAGATAAAAAAGTCTTTCCTTCCAGGCCTAGAGGAATGAGATCTGTAGTTCTCATCATCCTATTGCTATTGCTGCTATCCCATACGCTTGCCTTCCCTGACTATTTGCAGTATCTTTTTTTCAGATGCCAAAGAAATTTCTCACTGCATAACCCCCTGGCTCCCTTTCAAACTACTACTGTTGAAATAACTTTTTTCTCCTTTTCAATAAACTCTTTGCTAGATCATCAGTGTCAGACTTTATACTTGGCTTCCTACAGCTTTTACAGATGGAGAGATTTTTTGTTCTGTGCGAAGCTCTTAAAAGTTACTGTCTTTTTAGCTGTTCTCTCAACATGTTCCTATAACAGTTTTTGATAAGGAGCAAAAACAATTAAAATTCGAAAGCTCAGAACATCAGAATACTTGTCAGGATGCTGTCAATATTGCAATTTGGCTAAACTTTTTTCTATCCGTTAATTTTGTTGGCATACCTTTGCATATGATTGTCCTCAAGAACAGAGTTCTGACTAGAGCATCAGAGATATAATTTCTGTGTTATGGCAACATGATTTGCTTTGATAATTTTCTGCTATGCTTGATTCTCAGTGACCTTTGGAAAACCAGGCACAGTTTGCTTTTTTTGAAAAAAATGTTATATAGCTAATTTGTAAAATATTTTAAGAAATTTAATGAGAAAAAATAGTATATTGGAGTTCAGATACTTTCCAGTATTTTACTTATAGGTAAACACAGTGCACTTGGTTACCATATCTAAATATGTGATAGAGAAATAATGAGAAATAACACCTCTGATGATACTGGGAACAGAAAATTTCCAAGCCAGTGTCTGAAAGACCATACTTTTTATTTGTGTTAAAATTTGTGAAATTTCATTGAAGGAAAAACTTTACACTGTTTCTTTGAGAATGTTTATCACTGGGTATGTTATTACAGAAACTTCTGTGTATGTCATGTAACATCTATTTCTACAGAAACCTACTTACTACTCAAAAGAATACAAGCAACAAAAATTCACCATGGCAATTTTTTGAAATTAAAAATTTTGTACTTTTTTTCCTTTAATTGTGTCTTACACCAATATTTCACTGTATATTATATTTAGTTGTGTAATATTAACAGTACAACAAAAACTTAATGCTGAAAAAATGTAATGTTGAATGAAAAAATACAACATTGAAAGAAAAAAATGTCTATTTTTTAAATTTGCATTTATTCTGTACAGTATAAAAACATCAGTTCTTTGTTTGGCAAGGCCTTCTTCCCAAAGAAGCAAGGTTTATTATAACTTTTTTCACATTTTTTCACTGTAACGTTGAATTACATAATTTTACCATTTCTTTTTTTTTTTTTCTTTTTTTTCTCTTAGATTTAATATTTTTTTCTTCACAATTTTCCTCCCATCTGTCCACATTTACTCTCATAGCATACATTCTCACATCTCAATGTTCTTTCCTTTACATCTTTGCCAATAGTCTCTGTGCTAAAATTACTGCAAGATCCCTGATCAGGAGTCCTCGGTTTTTCTTCCTTATATTCAGTCTCTGATGCTTTTGTTGTCAGCCAGCATTTCCATCATTGCTACTGGAGCTGTGCACTGGATCTCTGTGCACTCTTTTTTAGATTTATGTCACAGGCAACAAGCACAGCACTCAGTCTTGTACCTCCTCTTGACTCTGTGTAGAACCCAATGGAGCCCAGATTTCATTATCAAGCGGTTTTTCCTTTTGAATTTACAAAATAATGTGAAACTTGTATTGAAGGTCAACAGCATACTGTATTGCAAAAGGAGTGCANGGGGGGAGTGTGGAGGGGTATGGAGGGGTATTGTGGGTGTTGCTTATATGAGGAAGTAAACCTAAAGAACTTCAGTGCTGAGTTCTTCGCTTATCAGCAATGGTATCACTTCCCAGCTCATACATGTATTTCTGGTGTGAAACCTGTTACCAAATATATTATCTTGTGATATTATGCTGATGTGGGATGATATTACCAGTTTTTCTAAATATCACTGTCATATGCTATGCAAAAAAAAAAAAANGATACTGGGAACAGAAAATTTCCAAGCCAGTGTCTGAAAGACCATACTTTTTATTTGTGTTAAAATTTGTGAAATTTCATTGAAGGAAAAACTTTACACTGTTTCTTTGAGAATGTTTATCACTGGGTATGTTATTACAGAAACTTCTGTGTATGTCATGTAACATCTATTTCTACAGAAACCTACTTACTACTCAAAAGAATACAAGCAACAAAAATTCACCATGGCAATTTTTTGAAATTAAAAATTTTGTACTTTTTTTCCTTTAATTGTGTCTTACACCAATATTTCACTGTATATTATATTTAGTTGTGTAATATTAACAGTACAACAAAAACTTAATGCTGAAAAAATGTAATGTTGAATGAAAAAATACAACATTGAAAGAAAAAAATGTCTATTTTTTAAATTTGCATTTATTCTGTACAGTATAAAAACATCAGTTCTTTGTTTGGCAAGGCCTTCTTCCCAAAGAAGCAAGGTTTATTATAACTTTTTTCACATTTTTTCACTGTAACGTTGAATTACATAATTTTACCATTTCTTTTTTTTTTTTTTCTTTTTTTTCTCTTAGATTTAATATTTTTTTCTTCACAATTTTCCTCCCATCTGTCCACATTTACTCTCATAGCATACATTCTCACATCTCAATGTTCTTTCCTTTACATCTTTGCCAATAGTCTCTGTGCTAAAATTACTGCAAGATCCCTGATCAGGAGTCCTCGGTTTTTCTTCCTTATATTCAGTCTCTGATGCTTTTGTTGTCAGCCAGCATTTCCATCATTGCTACTGGAGCTGTGCACTGGATCTCTGTGCACTCTTTTTTAGATTTATGTCACAGGCAACAAGCACAGCACTCAGTCTTGTACCTCCTCTTGACTCTGTGTAGAACCCAATGGAGCCCAGATTTCATTATCAAGCGGTTTTTCCTTTTGAATTTACAAAATAATGTGAAACTTGTATTGAAGGTCAACAGCATACTGTATTGCAAAAGGAGTGCACATGCCACAGTGTGTCATGGTGCATGCATGAGGATATTTAGGGATGCTTAAGGATCTGCAGACTGTTGGAATAATGTTGAGGCAGGAAAAAAGCCGGTGCAGTCTTGTCCATACTGCCTGAGAAGGGGCGCTGGTGTATGTTAACAACAGTCACTGGTGTTAACTTGGGTGTTATGCGAGAGTCCTAGTTGGCCCAGAACAGCAAAATACAAAATATTTTGGGGGCAGGATGTATGGGTAACAAATAAATTTTAAAAGTATGTTATATCATGGACATTTTACAATCTTTACGGAAATACGATTTCAACAACATGATGTTCTTATGTTCTGTCGCATTTTTTCAGATTAAAGGATTATCTGATCACCTCATTCTGGTTCCAGTAAGGTTCTGTAACTTGAATGAATATAAACAGTATAATAAGTGACTGGTGTCATCAGTCATCAAAACATAACCTTGTAGAAATAAACCTGATGTAAACAAGTAGAAGTGGGACTCCAAGGCCTACNAAAAAAAAAAAAAGTTGACAAAAGGGGGTTAAAATGCACGTTTTAAAAATTTGCACAGAGCTTGATAGAAAGTACAGCATGAAGAGTAATCACCTGAAACAGATCTTCTATCCAGTTTAAACAAAAACTTAACTCTTTCATACAAATGTGTGTGCAGCAGTCCAATGGGCAAATATATGCCACACTGGCTATATTGGTGCACTAGATTTTCACAGAGTAACATGGATTTAATTTTTCCATAGATAATTATAAAGCCATTTAATACTGTATCTACAGTGGTAAGGAAAATTAAGGAAATTTGTTTGTCTGTTTGTAATAGGAAGAGAAACCTGGCAAATGTATTTAGTACTTACCACCCTTCTGTTGTTTGCTAAAAAATTTGGAAACCATGTGACAATCAATACAAGAAGGAAGCTCTTTTCTTCTAATGTCTTTATCAGTCCTCATCTCTCTCTCTCCATAACTGTTTGTGTTTCAAATTCTCACTGTCTCAATTTTTTTTTTTTTTTATTTATCTTGGACTTTTATTCAGAGGCTAGTAATTTCATAGTGGTGGCAACAAACTGAAAACAAATTTTACACATATGAATAGTAGCTATAACTATATATTGTTGCAGCATTTCTTCCCCTGCACTCTCTTTATGCCTCTTAATTTCTTGGATTTGAAGGGATATGTGTGGCAATTTCCTACTCTCCTTAGTGCCTACAAACGCTCCTGCAATGTGTGTGTAATAAGCAGTAGATTTTCCTTGTCTGTCTATGCCAGATGGACCCGTAGGTAATGGAAGGGTGAAGAAAGTCTTATGTCACTATCTCCCCCTTTCTTATTTATCTTTAAACTCTACTAGTTTATCCACTAGTTTATGCACAGTTTAGTGCATTATCCACTCTTTTCCCCTTCCTTTGCCTTCCTTTGCCTTCCCTCTTCCTCCAAACCTCTCCAAAGCATGTGGCTTTGGTCACTTTCCTTTCAGATATTTTCTGAAAGCTCACTAAAACTTTAAAACCTTTTGCAAACACTAAAACATGAAAGTCTTATTTTTGCTTTTACTAAAGAAATTTTAATATTCCTCTGAGGGTCAAGAAGATTTTGTGTTGTGTAAAATATTTCACAACAGATATAATACCAGGTATTCAAATTGACAAGGGTCCATATGCTACCAACAGCATAACAAGAAAACACTTGCAAATTGGGCCCAAGATATTTGTCAAAATTCACTTGATTCCAATAAAAATACAAGAGTTTTAAATACTCTTATTTATCTAACATTAGTAACTTTCCAACTCCTCCCCTTTTTCCTCTATTGGCCAGAAAGTCTTCCTGACAAATTTTAATTCTAGATTGTGCATTTTCATAGATTAGGACTGGCTAGTTTGAAGATGCCCCACGCTTCCACTTGATGGGAAGCAAACAGTAAATTACTTGTTTTTTCTTTTTCATTTTTTACTTCGCTGAAATGTCATTCTTGTTTTGATGTTGTAGATAATACAGCCAGTATTCTGACAAGACGAAGGAGATACAGTCGAACCACCCAAGATATCTATTACCTCCCCGTCCTGATTTCTGACGGCGGCGTGCCCCCTCTCAGCAGCAGCAGCACCCTCACCATCCGGGTTTGTGCCTGTGAGAGAGACGGACGAGTGAGAACTTGCCATGCTGAAGCTTTCCTCTCCTCAGCTGGCTTGAGCACGGGAGCTTTAATTGCAATCCTGCTCTGCATTGTCATCCTTCTTGGTAAGCCACTTGCAATGCTAAGTAATGCCGTCCCTCCAATGCCTCTCGGAATCTGACAGGGCACATGGTTTCAATATGGTATGCTTCTGAAACAGTGGTTGCCTGGTAGTAGGAGGCAATTAGAAACACATAGCTGTGATTAGAGGGTAAAGTTTAGCTGAAGTTAATAGGGAAAAATGCCTTTAAAGTACATTTGTGAATATCTGGAATCCAATAGAATTTTTTTTTCAGAGGGCATCAAGTAATTAGCACTGCAGATCTTTTTTTCCGTATTTTGGAAAGATTTCACAAAAAGAGACTGACTCTAATTCCATGTCTTGAACAGTGTGAAAAATTATAGAAAATAGATGGGCAAAGCTTTATGAAATGCATTATGCTGTAAGAAGCAGCACTAGCACTCTACAAAAGCCATTTCTTAATTACCTTTGTGGAATAAACTGATAGCAATGCACAACATAAGCCACAACATAAGCACAACATAAGCACAACTGATAGCAATGCACAACATAAGCCAGGGACAAGGGACATAGAAGACTATAAGCAGACCCGTAAGATTAATGCCATTGCAAGAGCATTTCCTCTTGACTCTTTCTAGATTTTTTATTTTTCCAGGCCAATTCCAATGTTACCCATTAGTTAATATTGTGGTTGGTTTTGGTTTGAGTTTTTTTCCCTCAGAGACACAACTTGTTGCATACATGACTCTGTGCTACTCATGTGATTTTCTGCATTCTTAATAGAGATGGCAAGAAATAATAGTAATTGCAGTTTAACCGAGAGGATATTGTGAGGATTTTTTTCCCAAAGACTACATTTTCTAAGACCTACTTTCTTTACAGATTACTTCACTATTTTCTTCTCAGAAGGCTGTTTTAAATATATAGTTATACATTTATCTTGTAATTTTGTGTTTTATTACACAAAATTGAATATTCATAAGAAAGAAATAAACATTTTACATAATAATTCAATTTATATGCTAAACATTGGTTTTAATGAAGCACTGAAAGCCCTGAATTATGCTTCTGAAAAATGCCAACTTTAGTTACTCATTTTTCATTTACCTGAAAGAATGTTATCTCCATTTATCTCCTTTATGAGATCCCTAATAAACTAAGTAGCAGATGATCCCAAAAACCAGTACTGAAAATACGAGCCTGAAAATATTACACCTCTGTATTTTTGACTTAGTGTCTGCTATATCTGTAACATACCCAGATGTAGACTTTAAACCTACTCTAATATCTGCAGTTTTCTCTTTAGCAATCGTGGTCCTTTTCATCACCCTAAGACGTAGCAAGAAGGAGCCTTTGATCATTTCAGAAGAAGACGTCCGGGAAAATGTTGTGACGTATGATGATGAGGGTGGTGGAGAGGAAGACACAGAAGCGTTTGACATCACAGCACTGCGGAATCCATCTGCTGCTGAAGAGCTAAAATACCGGAGGGATGTTCGTCCTGAAGTGAAGCCTCTGTCCAGGCATCATCCCTCCTCAAGCCTTGACAGTATAGATGTCCAGGAATTCCTCAAACAAAGACTGGCAGAGGCTGATCTGGACCCCAGTGTGCCCCCGTATGACTCCCTGCAGACATATGCCTATGAGGGTCATAGATCAGAGGCTGGCTCTATCAGCTCTCTGGATTCAGCAACGACACACTCTGACCAGGATTATAATTACCTTGGAGACTGGGGACCTGAGTTCAAGAAGCTAGCTGAACTCTATGGGGAAATAGAACCAGAAAGAACAACTTAGTTGTAATTCCCAGAACAGAGAAGTTCCTAAACAACTGGACAGATAATGACAACAATGGTAACAAAAAAAGTGAATACAGTACTTGGAACTGAGTAAGTTGTATGCAGTTACTGTAGAACAAGTGCCCTTTTCATATTTGAAACTGGGTTCTCCAATTGGAAGAAAGTCAAAATTTGGAAAATACAAAAAAAAGAATCTATTGTCCCTTGTGTATTTTTTTAATTGCTCATTAAAATGTCTGGTACCTTATCTGCAACAATATCTAAAGTAAAGCCAAGAAATGACATTTTTATTGCAATATGCGTAACAGCTCCAAGCTGCATTAAGTTTATGGTCATGTCTGTTTAAGAAGAGAGCTAACAGAGGATCAAACCTCTTGCAGGTGGTTGTGATGTTGCATTTCTAGCTGTGCTCTAGGCCTTGTGATCCCAATGTGAGGTGGACAATGAGGTTTACTATCAGTGTGAGAAATGCTACCAGTCTGTTTCCTTTACAGAGGCGATAAGCCACACTTGTTCTCTTAAATAAATGGTCCTTTGATGATTTAATCTTATTGACTTAGCAGGTTGCATTGAGAAGCTGTCATTTCATTATGTCCTTCATAATCTTGTCATCCATAACCAGCTAACAGATGGAGGGCATCATTATCTGTAGCTCAAACACAGCTCTAGCCCATAACCCCAGACCTGCTCTGTTACTGCGTGCTAGAGGAACTGTTGCTTCCAGTGTTGTGCTTTTTCTTTTTGTCTTTTCATGGCAACATCATTCATCTAAATGGAAATAGGCCCAAAGTACTCTTTATGCAGCAGAGCAGATGAAGCATAGGCTTTTTCAATAAAAACAATGGCAGCACCATTAAACTACACAGTTTTTTGGTTCACTGTGCTTCACTTATGTCAAGAGCTGAAGCTTTTTAAATCTTTTGCTGGTCTGAATCCAGAAGCTACAACAGTCTGTTTAAAACCCAGAGCTCTTAATCATAATGTTTTTCTATTTCTGTGTGTGACTAAAAGCAAAATAGAGCTGCTGGTAAGACATTGGATAGTGAAAATTGAAGCAAGGAGAATAAGATGATGATGCTTTTTTCTTTTAAGTTCAATCTACTGACATTTATTTCTCTTAGAGTAATTGCCACCTCAGCAGAACAAGATGTTATTTCCCTATTTCAAGCATCATGGAAACAAGAGCATTTTAAATCAGTGAAGGAAATATACCATTACTGTGGCTCCTATGGATTAAGTAAATTGATTTCTTACATTAGTAACTTTGTAGCATTGCAGAATGATAGTTCTCCTTAATATAGCAGGCTGCTTAACACCTAATCCAGCAATTCTTTTTTTCTTTTTTTAGCATTGCAGCAGCAGAACTGCTAAACAGTTCTGCTTAACATAGCAGCCTGCTTAGCACCTCATCTAGCAGATTCTGATTTTTCCTTTCCTTTGTTTGGAATGTTAACCTTTTCTTTGTCTTTTTGGTGATAATACTGTGAGCGGGCCAGGAACTCATAATACCCCGTGAGACATTATGACCTATAATACTCATGATCACTACCAACTGTCCTCTGCTTCTAATTGTAGTTCCACTTTAGGCAACTTGACTTCTTCCAGTATGCATTTGATTGGAAAACTGTCCAGAGTAGAAGCTGTTTACTTTTTTCTTACTCTCTGGTCTGGTGTACAAAGTGATACAGATTTGTATGCTGCACTAGATTCCTCCCTCTGCATTTTAGGTGCCACTTATATTCAGCTTAGTAAAGAAGGGTCTATATTTATTGCTGATCTACTGTGAGCCACACAGGTGAACTAGATAATTAAGCCTTCTTTTCTTTACTCTATGGTTGGATAGGTCCTAGACATGACTGAAATTTCTGATCAGTTTACTTGGAAGAGTTTTTTTTTTTTTTTTCCCTGCAGTTTAGTTGACTGCTTTTGGTTTAAACAGCCTTCTGGAAAAAATAGCAAGTAGCTTTGTAAGCAACTTTTACACTATAAAAAATATTAGTTGTACTGTAGTTCCAGAATTGCTTTCTCGTACACTATTTTGTTTAAAATTTGTAATTTTTCTTCTCTCTTACGGAATCTGAACCCAGAGGAAAATTTAGTAGGGGAAAACACCTAAACCATAAGATATTCTGTGGATGATTTGAAAGTAGTTCAATAATTTGTGGTATTTTTAAAATATTTTTAATGAAATACAGAATCTTTTAGAAAAGCATTTAAGGAGGCATTCTTACTGTAGACTGAAGTTAGATGCAGTAAGAGTTACACACAGCTGAGAATGGTTGTCTTCTATTGTCTTTTTGGGGGTAGAACTAGGATATGTTTCAGTTTTGTCCCAAATAAAGCAACTAATAGTGTGCAATTTTCTTAGGAGAAATTTTCTTTTTATTTAGGTCACACTTGCTTTATGCCAACATCTAAACTTTTACTGTACGTGTAGCATCTTAAAAGCAAAATGTTTCATCATTACTACTACCATAATACTTTGTATCACAGAGGCATGAAAACTGCATTCATTGTTGTGTTATAGTTTTGAGATCTAGGTATTAGTTATCTTTATGTCTATTCCCTCTGGCCCTACACCAAAACAGGGAAAATCAATTGTATTTTTTGTTTTAAGCAGTGTTCGTGCCATTGTTTTTTTTTATTTACATCACAGAACGTTCAGGCTTAAAGGCAACAGAAGTGCAGTGACACAAGCAAACAGTCACTCCTTATGCTAATGGTCAGTTTAAGTTAATAATATCTCAGAGAAATAATAATTCCCTTTTCTCCATTCCTGGTACTCTCTTTGCTGCTATACAGCACATGCATCATACCCCAGGGACCCTGAATCCTTTAAAACTCTGCAGGGTTATTGAGACGCTGCTTCTGTGATGCTGCAGTGTGTCCTGTTTGGTACGTCCTACCCACAGTGATCGCCAAATGTGCTTTTCTATCATGATATGTCTGCATGCTTGCTATGCTTACTGTGTTTTATTCAAATACACATCACAGTGTCGTGTTGTTTGCATGACAAATAACAGAATACTAAATCTTCAGGGCCACAGAAGAAGGCCTCACAGTGCAGAAATAACAGGTTTACAGTTTCATTATCCCAATCTCACTTTTTTTTTCCTTTGGTCCTTTGTATCCCAAAAACAAATTTAAAGTATATTTGAGAAATTCTATGTTGACCTAGATTGAAGTGGAAGAAAATTAGCACTGGATGGCACAATAATTTTGTAGCATTGCTGATTTAAACAAAGTATATATTCAGTGAAAGTATCATGGGAAACTTTTTCTCAGTTTATGGTTAAATCTGATTATATAGACTATGTTTAAAGCTTTCATGGATATTTTGCGTACTCATATTCTCAAATATTTTCCTATTAGCCTAAATAGTAATCCCATTGCTGCTTAACAACTAAATGCTGAAAACTGCCAGTTTGACTTAAACTGGAAATACTGAGTAAAGTTAAACGGCACATGCAAAGTGATACTTAAGGGCTTCTCTATTTACACAACAACCATTCAACGAATAGTACATTTCCACCAAAACAATTAGTTGCATTCCTTCAAATAAACCCTCTTTCTTGTAATGGTGAGGGCACTCGGTATGCTGTAATCTTGACAAGTCAAAATAATCTGAAAAAATGGTCAGTACAAGAATTTTGAAATGTGAAATTAAATTGTCAAACTAAAACCTGTCAAAAATGTAGTTTAATGCACTTTAAAGACAAGGAAGAGCTAGAATTCAGCTGGCATTAGATTAAGATTCATACATTGAAAACTAATTAATTTATCAGTGTTATCTTTTATTACATACATATAGAATACTGTAAAAGTTGAAAGTAACTTCACTCTGTTATGCACTTTATATTTTTGCATTCTTCTTAGAAAACTAAAATAACTGCAAACATTTTTGAGTTTTAATAATAATTGATGCAGTTGTTTAAATTGTGAATACTGAAAGAAAATGTCTATGGTAAAGTATTATTTCTGGTATTTAAAAGGAATTACAAAATTTCTGTGGTCTAAGAATTTTTTAAATCATCCTTTAGAAAATATAAGTATTGGACCAGTCTGGAATTAAGCAAATTCATAAGCTCACACAAGAGTAACAAAGGAAATATTCTGAATGCAAAGAAGGATATGAAATTATGCTGCCTAGCTTTACTTTGTGGATTATAAAGTGCTAAGACCTTGTACTTGCAGTACATATAAATGGCACAGTGCATTCTAAGAAACATTAGAAGTGTGTTACAAGTTTTGGGCCATTCTTATTTTTCCAAAGTCTCCAAAAATATATATATTTTTTTTAACAAAAGAGTAATGTAAAGTATACCTCCTTATGCAAGTGTTACTGATAGAAATTGTTACATTTTCTTTTAATAAACAAAAGGGACAAAATCTTTTATTCGTATTTTTCAAATAAAACGTGCTCTTTGCTATGGTGATGGGTTATTGTATTCCTCATCACAAGCAGAACGTGTTATTTTGTCTTCACTCCTGTATTCTATACTCACCAAGGAACCAGAACATCTAAACACTCACCGTCTTTACGACTCAGGTGTGACACAGTTGTATTAATGAGGCCAATGTCAGAAAGGGTATGGGAACTTGATTTGTAATGCCTGGTATAGTCCCTTGGTTGTACCATTATTTCAAAGACTGTCTCACACGGTTATTGCTACAGATGGATAGGGATGGAGAGAGGCACCATAAGATACTTTACAACAGGCTGCAGTATAGCTGCTAAATGGTTCATTACTTTTACTTGTGGCAACTGTTCCTCTCCAACCATCACTGTCCTGAAACTGAAATACGGTGTTAGAGGATGAATACATTACCCACATGAGTGAATTGGGGAATTGCACATCTATGAATCCAGACTGGTGGCAAAAGCCATGGTTATTATCCCGAGTTGACACAGAAGACAAAAGCAGATAAGGACATTTACAACGCTCAAGCTCAGGCACACGTAATCAAAGTGCACTATAATCAATCATTCTTTCTCAAAGAAATTAACAGGTTTTATCAACAAATGACATCTCAGAAAGTAATGACATCATAGCTCACAACAAACTTGCTGCAAACAAGGCTGTCTTTCCCAGAATGTCATAAAATTCAAACATAAAGCTAGGGTAGACAGGAAACAAAAGTATAATTTTCTTGTTGAACCCTACTTACTCTACTTTATTGTCCATGAGTCAATTTAGATTGTGTACCACCATACTATGCAATTTTCACATGTGCCTCACCACAGACACAGAAAAAAATATTATGGTAAGATAATATTTGCAAGATAAATATTGTCAGCCTGAATCTGAATGCAAGTTCAGGGAGATTTTGTGGTATTTGTTGTAGTCTTCAGTTGAAGTGTTAAAACTTTCAAAAGAATTTTTAGAAATATTTTAGATAATCTTTTATATTCAAGATTGATTTTTTTGTCTTAGAAAAGCTTTCTGTCATCTTATATTACCCTGAATTTGATTTTTAGTTTGTTTAGAGTCCATGCTATTTCTATATATGTGGCAAATGTATTATTTATACGTAGGTGCAGGGAATCTTCAAAAGCTAGAAAATTATGCTTGGGAGTTTAGCAGACTTCTTCTGTGGGCTTCATGATTACATGTAGCATTTTTATGTTCTTGCAACTCCTTACAACCCCATCAAGGAAGTCCCAAATATCCAACAGAATTTCCACACTAGCTGTCTCTTAATCTGCTCTGTTCTGGAAGTACATACAACAGAGCTGACAGGCAGTCAGTACCTGCAGGAACATCCTCATCCAGCAGAGATACTCTCAAAGCAAAAATGGACACTGGGATTAGCACTCTTAGAGGATCATATGGCACAAAGACCTTGGAAGGTGATGGATTCCTAGCCAAAGCTGACTAAAATCAGAGTCCACAGGAACTCCCACCATAGCGGACCTTGCAATCATGCATGCTCCATGCCCAAACACCTGATAAGCTCAATGGAAAGCTCAGCACAGGTACATGTAAGTAAGTCAACTACTCGAATATCAGAACTACCACATCTGCTAGAGCTGTGGGCAGGAATGGGCCTGTCTTAATACATTTGTCAGGCTAACAGTGTCAACACAATTCTGAGATATTCTGCAGTTCTAACACACAACTTTACTTACCACATTAACTGTCTTGAAACAAATTGGATTGCTCTCTACCTTACTTTTAAGATTATGCATTGTTTCTTTAAATCTGAATTAATATCCTTGGTTTAAGAGCAATTCTTCCCTTTATCTTCTGGAACAGATCGGGGTACAAAGCACCAACAATTAAAATTCAGCCCTGTTTTGAAGTCTCAAGCACACACATCTAACAGCCAGCTTCATTATTGGATTTGGGCTGGGCAAAAATCAAACACTGCTTGTGTATCAAAAGAAAAGCTCAGTCTTACTAAAGTTTTTATTTTTCTGCTAGTTTAGGTCTATTGATCAAAAACTATGCTTGAAATGAAAAAGTGTATGAAAGTACACACATTCTGATCATGCCATATAAACCACATTTGGATTTCTCAAAAAGAAGTAAACACAGCTCATAATCTGTACTACTTACAAACTATATTCACATTTTTTTTAAATCAAGCTTGCATTTTCCAGATAGTTTCAATGCTTTGTGATACATAAATTTTCATCTGAGAAATGGTAACATGGAGAAGAATAATTGAGAGATCAAAATATTTTTCATCTCTAGCTGCTCCAACCATTAAAAAGGAGAAAACTTGAAAATATGTTTCTGTATTATACAAATTGAATTACCAGCTCTGAAAGACAAGTCTCTTGCATATGATATTGGTAAGAATAAAAGTAATTATGTTACTGTTCTTTCTTACTTGTTTTTTAGCATGTTTTTTTAATGCAGGATGCCAAAGTATGCCTTAAGTTTTGGCTAAATTGGGTTATATAACTGCGAGCATAGCATGCAATTTTCTGAGAGAAGGAAATGAAATATAAAGTAAAATTCTCAAATCTTGTATGTGAAACAGAAACAGAATTTAAGTGTATCAGAGACCAACACCTCATAAACATATTCCATCCCATTTAGTGCTAAAAAATAATGGCCTCTAATGCTCACTTGATATTTTGTCCTTTACAAATGACCATTTCATGTATATTTATCAATAGGGTTTTTTTTTTTCCTTTTTCAGTACGACTCACTGCATTTTTAAACAAAATTTCTTTTTTTGATTTCCTCAGAACATTATGAAATCACTTCTGTTGAATTTGATGGAAACACTATCAGAAGGACAGTTCTTTGACCAAGTCCAGGATAGAACTTCTCACCAAAAACTGCAAGGACTAATCAACCATTAACTGGTCAAAGCACTTTATCATAAATGTGCGAGAAATAGGGCAGATCAGGATGTTACATGAGGGTCTCCCTCTTGAACATAATCCCACATTAGAAGTTTCAATTTATTTTTACTGATTGTTTAATGATTATTTTTGAGTAAAACAACATTCTTGTTTTCTGTCAAGATCTGTGGGGTTGAGGGATCCTGAAAACATGACTTATACATTTTTCACTTTGTATCCTGCTTTATTGCTCTTTTTTTTTTTTTTTTTCTTTTTTTCCCTACCCTCACAGGCCCCCTTTTTGCACTGGGTGCTTGGAGCACTTCAGTATAATAACTCAGGTTAAGACAATCAGGGGATCTAGGAATTCATCTTTCTGAAAAAATGGAAATACCTTTCAGTGGTATCTGATGCCAGATGTACTAATCTTTACTTTTGTACCCTGGGGCAAACATTTAAATTGGACTTTATCACAGATTAATTCCTTACTTTTTTTCCCTGCATGATATTCCAAAATTCAAATCCTTTTATATTATGGCTTTAAAAATCTTGCTGTTTTTTAACATTTATATAGTCCAAGACCCTAGTGTCTGAGGTCACAGAGAAAATGATATTATTTGCCTAAGTAATTGCTTACTTTAAAGGCAAGATTTCTGATTTCAGTGTTACAAAGTAAAGACTTCTAAGGGAGGAAAGGGAATTACAGGAAGCTTGAAGAGCAATGGAAAGGTAGTAGAGTAGACAATAAACACCACACAATAGATATGATTACACAGAAATGCATCACAAAATAAAGTCTGTAGTGATACAGGACAGATTTTTCAGTGAAGTATTACAATCTTTATTGTAAATTTTATGAATTAAAATTGCAATATTTTATGACAAGTCCCCTTCAAGTTAATAAAAACATAAGTTATATGTGATATATAATGGGGATATGTTAAGAAATACAGAAACAAATACTAAGTGGAAAATGGACATAATTAAAAGTTATTAACCTGTTTCTTATTATGTTTCTTTATATTATTCACGTTATGCTAATTTCTGTTGCTGATATTGTGAATAACCCACATTTCTGCATCAGTCATATAAACACAGATTCCCACTGGTATGCCTAGGTTTTTGTCTTGCCAATTTGACATGAATTTTGAAAGTATTTTGTTTGTTTTGCAGGAAGTTTTGGACTGTACTTTTCTAATGAAAAACTGCTACAACTTCCTCGCTTCTGGAGCAGAATTTTGATTTTTCTGATAAAGATTATAGATCGCAGGAACAGTAACAAAATCTACCCAAATGGCTGCAGGTGAAAACAGTTATGTGCCTACTTACAGGAATCTATTACTTTTTGCCTGATTTGTATCCACACAAAATATTGTCAGAGCTCAGAAGGCATTGGAGAAAGCTGTGGTCATGACGTACATAAGAAAACCTTTGCTGACTCTGTTCTATTTCTTCCACATCTAACCAAATTTAAGGTTAGGTGAGTCTAATATGACTTCATTGCTCACAGCTTGTTCAGCTTGTGTGGAAAAAAAAAACCACAAAAATATAGACATTACATGAAACACAGAATATAAATGCATCATATGTGACCTTATGTTATATTTAGCTTACTATCCAAGCTTTAACCCTAAAAGGACAAAATGAAAAGGGGCAAAATCTCAGGCTGTCTTGGATATTCAGCCTCCACACTGGATTCTCAACTGTCAGGTCAATCAAAAAATAGCTTTAATGTGTACGTGCAAAGATGCAGTGTGTCAATTGAGAAGTAAGTGACTTTGGACAGCAGTTTACACTTGAAGTCAGACTGTCTCTTCTCAAGTTATATTTTAGAAAGGACGAACACTTTTTGATAAAATAGGTCAGATGGTAGAAACATCCTAATTCAAGTGAGTGGAAAGAGTACTTGGTGTCTTGTAGAGTTCTGCATGATTTTGACAGCCAGGAAGATGCTGCTATGATGTGTTACTGTGGAAAAGAAAACTTTTGGCCTCTGAAAGTGAAAAGACTCTCCTCATTTTTGAGGCATTTTATGATAGACATTATCACAGCTTGAAAGGATTTATCCTGAATGTGAGAGGTTGTGATGGTCAATCTGTCTTTTTGGACCCTGGGCAGTTCCCATTGATGATGCAGTCTGCATGGTCCCTGGTACTGCTCAGGAGTTCTTGACAGACTTTTTAATGAGAGTATGGTGGTAAATGCACTTGGCTTAAGAAATTAACATGAAACTCTGAGCATTTCAGTTCAAGGTCACAAGTTCATGTTTGACACTGAAAGGTGAAATGCAAACATGAGTAGCAGTAAATGACTACTTCTTTACAGGAAATTTGTTTCTAATCTCACTTCAGTGTTTTTACAGAAAACCCCCATGATGGCAGTGCCAAAGAAATAGTCACTCAGTATGATCACCATGTGCCTGTCTGCTCCTAGTTATATTCTGAATCTCTTGTTTGACTACGGGTATTTGACAAGTAATCCTGTAACAGACATATCCAAATTTTAGGTAAATGTATTAACGTCTGTATTCAGCTCAACATTCCATCTCCAGCTTCCACCCTTGCTACATCACTGCTGTTGTTCCCAGATTGCAGTGGAACTAAAGAATTTATGGATTATAAGGATCTTGAACTTCTTGCTGCTGAATAAACACCAGCTGAAATTTGCTACCTTGTGTAGCAAGGAACCTTAGCATCTACAAGAGGCTGATAAACACTCTCATCCAAATGTTGACAGAAACAACATTAATAAAAATAAAATAAATGATGTATTGTAATTGAAGTCCAAGAAACAGATGAATTAAGGAAAAGATAAGATGGAAACATTTTTGAGAAAAGTAGAATAAATAACTTGATGCTTCTGGGTGACTTGATATATCTGATTATTTACAGTGCAAAATTTATGGATGAGCAAAAGTCCTTCATACACTTTTTTGAAATTGATAAAGGATAACTACACAACGCTCATAGGAAAGAGGAATAGCCATATGGAATCCAGTAATAATGGACATGAAACTGTAGTTCATTTAGTGATAAGAAAGCTCTTTGTATATGCAATGATATAGAGTCAAGACCAAATATTTTGTATGTAATAACAGTACAGTAGAAGAAAACTTGTTTCTTGCGCTTAATATACTAAAACCAAAATTCTGTTCAATGAAATGATGATGCATCCATACTTTCCTGTCCCTGCCATTGATTCCCTATCCGTTGTTAAGAAAATACCATAATATATGCCTATTAGCAAAGCCTTGATGATATTTTTTCCAGTCCAGAATTAGACCTCACTGTCCATATATGCTTTCTTGAAATCAATCCTCTCCATATATAAATATTCTAAACAGAAGATACTAAAACAAAAGGTGCAGAAGCTTCCAAGTCATAATTTCTACGACTAACCTGGAACCTTAAATCTAAGTGATTTAGAATCTCAGCTTTAATGTTCAGCTTTGAAAATCCTTTTTTGTTAGGTACTTTAAGAACCTGGGGTGAAAGTGTTGAAAAAGTCCAAAACCTACACATTGTATTCTGAAACCACTCTTAGAAATTGTCTAGGAACTGCCACAAACACCAAAATCAAGTGGACATGGCAATTCCTAGGATATGCAAGTTAAGAGTAAACCTAGTTTATATAGTGAAGTGGCCACCGGAGCCTGGGCTACCTCTGGAGAAACTCCAGCACCATGCCAGGAGTGGGGAACAGCTGAGGTTTGGATTTTATCTGCAGCTGAACCTGAGGAGCAGCCTGCTCTACAGTGAAGAACGTCAGGGCCCAGCAGGGCAGGGATCAGGCAAAGGAGAAGGAGAAGGCGCTCTGGCCTTGAGGTTCCCACAGGGAACGGTTTATTCCAAGTGAAGAGGTCAGGAACAAAGAGCCTGGAGCATTTCTGTGCAAGAGGTTTTATACAGACACAAATCAGGGGGTGGATACAAACACCAATAGGGAATCTGCAGGGGAGGAGTGAGGGGATCACATCCAATGTCTGGGACCAATTGGGACAGGAGAGTGCAGAGGGATGGACCACATGGGCCAATGGGACCTCCAGGAACAGGGGAATTCCAGAGGGGTGTCACAGTCTGGGACTGGCCCAAGGTGACAGTGGCAGGGAAAGAGCTGGAACAGAGGCAGAGTTACACTGACAGGCAGGGAAGGAGCTGGGACAAAGGGCAGGGAATCCCATGAAAGGGCAGCTGTGGGGGAGGGGTAAACCAGTTTGGGGAGAAGATGGGGGTACAACAGAATGAACCACTTAACAAGGAATCGATAGCATAAATTTGAACTGCAACAATATAGAAGGCTAATCTACTAGGTTTTCTTGAAGTACTCAATAAGCCTTTGAATAAGGGTAATATGATTTTGTCACTTGGATTTCCAACAAGATTTTGATAAAAATCAAAAAAATCTTTCATCAAACTTATAATGACATGATCTTAAAGATAGATTTAAGAACAGGAATAAATGTACAGGGCTACTTTGTAAGGTTTCTCAGTGTAAAGAGTACTGTTAGGCATTTTTTTACGATGGGAATTGTTTGATAAAGCCAAAGATAATCTAGAAAACCAGATTGTGACTACTTGAAAAGCAATCAGTGGATCATTGCTGCATGAATTGAGGTTGTGGATGAAACTGAAAAAATACGAGGTAATGGGCAAAAGCAAAATCTACCCAAAAGGCATCTGCTCCATGAACTCAGAATAAATTTATTATTCAGGGAGAATATTTTTAGTTACTATTTCTAACTAAATATCTGGTAGGTAGTGGTCAGAACCAACATAAGCAAATCTGGTATTAAAATGTATTAGGTAATAAGAGAAGAAAACAATTAAAAGTGTCATTATGCTATTTCAAAAATTCAGAGTGATTCCACATTTCAACTACTCAGTAAAACAGGCTGGTCCCATTCAAAAACAAGAGAAAGCACTCAGAAATCAAGAAAATGGTTAATAGTTGTGAAACAGTTTGCATATCAGGAGTTTTTAAAAGTTGGGACTCTTCAATATGGAATAGAAATGAGTCATGGGAATAATATCTAATAAGTCAAAATTTCAATAAATGACGTGTGGGAAATAAAAAAAACCCTACTATTATTATTTTTCACAATAGAAAAGTGGAAAGAAAAAGACTAGGAACTATAAAATAAGCTTTTAGTTAAGAGATTTGAAATAAACAAAATGAGACAGTTTTTCACATGGCATACAACCAAGCAGTAAAAGTCAAGAGATGATACAGTCTTTTTTCCATGACAGATGTGGCTTTGGATGTCACACAGCTGCAATTTTTTCTTTAACTACAGTGTTGTTGACCTGAACTATTGTTCTGCCTAGCAGTTTGGAATACAAAGAAACCATAAACTAATTTCCAGCCCTGTAATACTTACCTCTATCCTCTTCTGCATCTTTTAAATCTGACAGTCACTCAGTTACAGGAGTAGTTCATGAACCTTCTTCAGCTGACTTGGTTCATCCGTAGATAATACCAGTCAGGAAAATGAACCCACAAGTTCATTTAAAGTCCAATGAGTTATGAAATGGAAGTCAATGAACTGCTGGCCCCTACTCACCCTGTACAGTCCACAGGCTTCTATTATCCCATTCAAAATGCTCTGAAGTGAGTCATTACTTAATTAAATTACTGGGAGCTGAGATTACAGACAAACCACATAAAATATTCAGAGAGTCAGTTTTAAAGAGAAACAGAAATGTGAACCACTATGTTTCTCAACTATTAATCACATCACCTGTGACACTCAGGGGGTTCTTTCCTTTTAAGCAAGAGAGTGTAGCTGACAAAATACCTGTTGAGAAAATAACTCAGCTATGTGTTTTATTGAGTATTAGGATACCTGAAAGCCAACTTCAAAATTAATGATTCCAATTATATATGTTAAATCTTGAGAAATTCAGAACAAACCAAAATAACCATTTAAATCCATCCATTGCTGAAAGTGGTAATTTAGAAGAATACTTTGAACTGTCACATATTTTTCTTCAAATATGACAAATTGAAAGAAAAGAAATTAATATTTGAAGCATACAAACTTATAAATTTTACATTGTCCATGTAATAAGCAAATAAATTATTCATATTATGCAGAAGGAAAAGACACATGTGGCCAAAACACATTTACTTCTTACTTGCAAATTAGTGAGTGATTTTATTATATTCACTTCTGTTCTTTCCAGTGCCTAAACTTTTTTTAAAAATCACTCTTAGTTATAATCACTGAGAAAATTTTATAAGGCCTATGTAAAAATAGACTGTTTTGTAGGAAAAAAAAACCCTGCTGCTTACTGAGAAAAAAAAGTCATCCATTTAATTTAACGAAAGACAGTATAATCATATTGATTATAGTAAAATAGATCTATGGGACTGGGACTATAAATGGCACTATGGAGGCCTTCTGTGTGTAAACATAGGAAGTAAATATATTAAAACTTATAATTCTGACTTTTGCAGAATGAAGATTGCATTCTTTGTTTACTAAGAGTTTACTGCTAATACACAAAAATTCTTTGGGGTATCGATTGTTTTGCAGCGAGCTATTTCTTCCTTCCTTCTTGATCAGTTGAATATTTATTTGTTTCTTGTCTTTAAAATTCATCATTCTACCCAGGCTTGTATCTATGTATACAGCATTTTATTTGCTCTGTCAATGTCATTTGACAATGTGACAGCTATCACCCATGGTTAACAGCTTATTTATTTATACAGAAATTGCACCAATATATGGTGGCCAAAACAGTCATAAAACCCAGTTAGGCATAAGGCATTTAATGTGCTTCACACAAAATGCAAGAAAATATATTGATCATATAAATAAATAACTCTGCCTATTTCATTTAGAATAGTTTGAATATTCTAAGGTAATGGCCTTATACTACAAAGTTCTGTTTACAGATCCAATTTTACTCAGTAAATCAGATACCCCCCTCCCACAGAGTCACACCACACGTACGTTCCCCTGATATACTGTTTCATTTTAAACATGTTAAATATATGGTAAAATTACAAACTTGGTTTGAATAAAGAGTAAGAAACAGTGGCCTAAAGAGAGAAGCAGAGCCATAGCAGAGCAACAAAATTCGTGCTCTTGTGTCGAAATAGACAGATTTTATTCCTGTACTAAAAAGTTTCAATACATCATCTTTACTATTGTGTTTATTTGATAGAAGCAAGGGGGTTTTTTTCCATCAAACAGAAAAAAAAGTCTTTCTGATTGGTGATACACACTAACTGACTGGGATATTCTTTCTTATTCATTTAGGATAACATTGGAGCTAGATTATTTCTGTATTATGTATTTATATTTATGTGTCTGTTTTTTAGGATGAATGATGAGACTGAAGGGACCACTTAGTTCTAGGATGGCTCCCTTGCTCTACTACTTCCATCTGAAATAGACTCAATTTTTTTTTTTTTTTTGTTCAAAAATGCAACCCTGATAGCCTTCCTGGGGAAAAATTGTTTTGCATTACAAGATGTTGGGGGCATATTAGGGTAGAAATGGCAGTGGGTGATGTGTTCTCAGAGGCAGTTAATTTTCTGTTTCAAAATAACTGAGGTGGCCACAGTTCTGATCTATATTTTAGTCATGACTGATGCCTATACATTGCCTAAGAGCCTTATAGAGCATACAAAATATTATGTATGGGAAAAATATGACTGATGTGTGAGATTCAAACAATTTTTATTCAAAAATGTTCTATTTTAACCGCTCTATATGAGACCAAATGTAAATAACTGCCTAAAAATCAAGACTATTTTGTAAAAAGAGATAATGATGTGTTTTGTCCTTCTGTCTTACAGAAGCACAGTGGTAGCTTGACCTACATCAGGATAATTCTTCTCCTGAAGTCTAAATTTTGTGCAGCTGAGCATGATGAGCTACCTTTTGTATATTGCTGGGTAGAGTGAAACTGCTTCCCAGCAGGGCAGGCTTTCTAAACGAATTTTTGCTGTAAGTCACACATCCAACTGCAGTGTATTCACACTGCTGACAGAGACACAACAGTGAGAAAGAGGTTTCTGCATGAAGAAGTCACACAGTTCAGCACTTGGGAGTCACAGCTGTTGATGTCTTATCATGGAATATAAGCATGAGGGAATAAGAAGCTCTGCTTTTCTGTGCTCCTTGGAGCTGAAGTATTTGTTTATGTTGCTTGGCACTTAGACCTCTGTCTAATAGAAGACTTGATTTCATTTGTTAGCCTCAAGACTGGGTGTACAAGGTCCAGACTCCACTAATGCAATTCCACCTGGCTGTTTTTTCTTTTTATTTGTAAGTAAACTTGATTTTGACTTATTGTATGATTTGACTCTCAGGCATGGCGGAAATACCAGCAAATAGGAAATCTGGAGCAGAAAAACACTTCCTGAATTTCTCTGTTTTTCTTATATTCTTCAGTTTATGAAAAATAAATCATTAGCAACTCAAAGACTTTCAAAAATTTAATGATTAATTTTTGCTATCAAGTTTGGGCAGACAATTGTATAATGATTTATGTTAATGTGTTCGTGTGCATTTAACTTGACAACCATGCCCTGGTGTCAACCTTGTCCCAGCCTTGCTGCAGCAGGGCTGGTCTCCATCTCCCCACAGCTTTGCATTTCCTGCCATAGGCACCACTGGACATCCACTCTCAGGCCCAAATCCTGGCCCGTTCACCCAGGCATCAGCCCCACTAGCCCACCCTTGCTGTCAAAGTCTGGACATCTGGATACAACACAGCCATTCATCCATTATTTTAATATGCCTGACATTCCTTTTTCAGAGACTTCTGTGTGATTTCCAAAAGACTGTCTCATGTCATCCAGATCTTGTCCATGCTAATTTCTATAAAAGCCAATAAGAATGCTGCCTTTGGACCACCCTTTGAATTAACTGTGCCTACAACTTTCATTCTGTAAAATTATGAGTACTCCCTTCTGTTTACTGGTCAGACAAGAAATGGCCTCAGGTGAACCAACATTTGCCCAGTGTACTGGGCTTGCATGGGCAGGTTTTGGTAGCAGGGGGCTACAGTGGTGGCTTCTGTGAGAAGCTTCTAAAAGCTTCCTCCATGTCCAACAGAGCCAATGCCAGACAGCTCCAGGACAGACCTACTTCCAGCCGAGGCTGGGCTAATTAAATGGTGGTAAACCCTCTGTGGTAACATACTAAAGAAGAAGAAAAAAAAATTATTGTGCAGTTGTAATTGCAGCTGGAGCAGAGCCGGGTGAGAACGTATACGATGAACAACTCTGCAGACACCAAAGTCAGTGGAGAAGGAGAGAGAGGAGGTGCTGCAGCCACCAGAGCTGAGATTCCCCTGCAGTCTGTGGTGCAGACCATGGTAAAGCAGCTGTCCCACCTGTAGTCCATGGAGGAAACCCAGGACAGAGCAGGGGAAGTCCTGAGAGGAGTCTATGAACATGTGTGAGACACATGCTGGAGCAGGCTCCTGGCAGGGACCTGCAGACCTGTGGAGAGTGGAGCCTGTGCTGGAGCAGGTTTGCAGGTAGAACTTATGACGCAATGGTCTTGATGGACCTGAAGGAGTGTGCCTTAAGGACTGCATCCCATGGATGTGTGACCCATATTGCAGCAGTTTGTGGAGAACTGTTGCCCGTGGTATGGACTCATTGGAAAAGTTCATGAAGAACTTCCAGAGCAGGGGAAGGACTCCTCTC
>VXAX01003042.1:1259692-1309977 GCA_013399835.1 Leptocoma aspasia | reverse complement strand
GCCGGGCCGGGCCGGGCCGGGCGTTGCGCGGGGCGGAGGGGCTGCACACGGACAGGCCGCGGGCCCGCGGGCTCGGGTCAGTCCCCGGCCCTGCCCTCGGAACGNCCTCTCACTGCAGGCACGGCAGAAGAGATCGGTCTCCCCGCACTCCAACCTCCCGGGGAATTGCGCGGAGCGGTGCGGTGCCTGAGCCTCCCGGTTCCTGCCCGCTGGCCGCTTTGCCGGTACCACCCGTCGCCCCGGGCGGCTGTTGTGGCGGAGGCGGCTCCCCTCGCTCTCTCGCTCCGTGTCCCCCGCTGCCGGCGCGCTCGCAGCTCCCGGTTCCGCGGCGGGCNGGATTGCTCAGCCTGGAGAAGCTCCGGGGAGACCTGGTTGCCGCTGTTCAGTACGTGAAGGGGTATGGGGAGAGCTGGAGAGGATTTTGGACAAGGGCGTGGAAGGAAAGGATAAGGGGGAATGGCTTCACACCGATAGAAGGTTAGATAGGATATCGGGAAGTAATTCTTCCCCGTGGGAGTGGTGAGGCCCTGGCACTGGCTGCCCAGAGGAGCTGTGGCTGCCCCATCCCTGGAAGTGTTCATCCAGGATGGATGGGCATGGAGCAGCCTGGGATAGTGGAACGTGCCCCTGCCCGTAGCAGGAGGTGGAACAAGATCCCTTCCAACCCAAATAATTCTATGATTCTCCCTGTGTCCCCCTGACATCCCACCTCACAGCTGATAATTTTATTTTACACAAAGCTAATAGTGAACAGCACGTGCAGGGTTCAGCCCTCACCCCTCAGGCATGATAGTTCTGATTTTTTTTTTTAACTAATGACTGTTTCACCTGAGCTTCCTCCAAACAAAACATTATCAGTCAACCCCAGCACCCAACAGCCCCTGGGCCCTGAGCGCGGTTCAGGTGCCAAGGCCTCGGATGCTCGGTCAGCATTGGCACCCGGTGCCCCTTCTGCTTCCCTGGGGTCTGGCCATGCCTGTGACCAGCTGCTGAGGGCTGTGAGTGTGGAAACACAGTTGGAATCTCCCACTTTATCTTTTTCCTTGCTGCTTGCTGCTACATTTCTGAAGGTCATGATGTGTCAAGGGGCTGACTCAGGACATGGCCTCCACAGTGCCAAATGTGCTCAGGGTTCACTAGGGCCTGCATAAATGTGGTCTCCATAATCCTATTAAAAACTCTGTGATCTAATTTCAAGTCACAGCATTGTCTTGTCAATGGCCATGTGTCAGGTGAGGTGTCAGGAGGGCACTGCAGTGTCCCCAGAGCTGGCACAGGACATGTCTGTGCCAGCTGGAGGAGTGGACTTTGTGTTGTGTCCTGGTCGCAGTCCTGGACTTTGCCATCTCAAAAAAAACCACCACCCCATGACTTTTTGTGCATTTGTAGACTAACTTCATCTTGTGCCAGATAAAACAGTACATTTCAAGACAGCCTTTAGCTTTGGTGATTTTTGTATATGCTTGAAGAAAAAAAGAATGTAAGAAATTTATGCCTATGACTGCAGTTATAGCAATGACAAATCTGAAATTTGTGTTCTTGCAAGCCCAGCATTGTGTTTGAAATGTAAAGAGCCTAAATTAGTTCAGTTGGAGACCTGTAAAACCCATCTCTGGTTACATCTCTGTATCCCCCTAAACACAAACAGCAGCAGTATTGCTGTTAGATTCATTTACTCCATTTGGGGCTTTTTATCCTATGTTGTTGGTGAAAATGTTGCTCCTTGGCCCTCGTGCATCTTAAGGCCTTGCTCAGGTCGCATTAATTGCGTTAATTCCTGCTCTGCTCAGACTCACAGCCCCATCTGGTGGCACCGGGGCTCCCGCTGGAGCACCGGCTGGCAAAGGTGAAAACTCCTGAGCTGCTGAGCTGGCGGCAGGTTCTCACTGCCTCCCGTGACTGAGTGAACCTCTGGAGCAAAAGTGCCTTTCTGGAGGATCTCACAAAGCTGAGCCAGCTCCTAAAATAAAGACTAAACCAATCTGAATGTAGCTGTACTGGGGAGAGAGGTTCTTCTCACTAAAGCATTGCATTTTTCATGAGAGTCTGAGACCCATCTCTCAGAATATGTTGTCTGAGGAAGGGCTCATGCTCTTAGTCCCTGCTTTTAGAAATGGTATCAAACCTCTTCCAAAGGCCCCACAGAACGTTCCTCTGTGTCTGGCTCTGACCTTGTGTGTGGTTCAGCCCCTGGTTCAGGTATTTAAGCAAAGTGTTAATCTGTCATGTCTGTGCTCCCAGTGGCATCAGGAGGACTCCTGTCACTTCAAGTAGGCCATACTTAAACACTGGTGCTTTGCAGAATCTAGTGCTTTTACCAGTAGCTTCAAACTTTTTGTGATTGTGTCTGTATTGTCATTTTTTTTTCTTTTAATTTAGTTACAAAGCTGTTTGTTCCTTGTAGAACTCCACAGCGTGTGCTGTCTTAAAAATCCTTTCCCACTTTCTTAAAGTAGTAAAATACAAAGTAGGTGGAATGCAATCTCCTGTTTTTCTTGTCTCTTTTGAAATAGGTATTTCCTGATATCTTTTGGCCTTACAATTGTACATTTAGCAAATAATGTAAATCATCCTTTACTTACCAGACAGAATGGAACATTTTAAAATTAAATGTGATATTACAGCATCTGGATAATTCAGATGACCAAGGGTACAGGTATGCTGATGTCCATCTTCATTCCTGGGAAAGAGTCTGTTGCTTTTCACTAGTTTTGTACAAAAAGCACTTGGCCGAACTTCCCTGCCCAAACAGAAATGGCAGGGTTTGGCTGGTTTAGGTTAAACTGGTCTGTGAAATAATAAACAGTAGGAAACTGCACAGTGAATTTTCCACATCCTCACCTTTGCACAATACATAACTACAATTTCATTGTGTGGTTTTCTTATTGTTGTACAAAAGAGAACCTCAGCCTCACTTGTGCCTTGCCTTTATTTTTTCCCTCAATAGTCCTCCCAGTCTCACTGGTTGACGACAGAGGAAAGGAACCAAGTTTTACTGGATCTCAAAGCTTCAGGCTGGTCTGAGCTGGGAGAAAGAGATGCCATCTACAAGGAGTTCAATTTCAAAAATTTTAATCAGGTAATGATTGTTATATGCCACTTTTAATATAAAGGAAATGTAATTGCTTTAATTTCCATACAATCTTGATGGGAAAATATTTATATTCAGAAGTTTGGGAGTATCCTGGTGGGGCCAAATCCTCTTGGATTTGCCCTGATGAATTACTCTCAGATTCTGATCTCATTAGGTGGAGTAAATTAATTCCATGTTGTAGTTGATAAGTAGATTTGTTCTAATATTACAGTTTCTTGATTATAATATTCAGGTCAGGGTCAAGGTTGGTATTGTGGAATCAGACAAAGCTGTATTTGATCCTGATTTTCATTACTAGCACTCATAAATGAATGCTGGAAATGCAAAATTGATGGGCAGTGGGTGATCATCACATCAGGGAAATATGTGAGAAAAATGGGTAAATATAAGAAAGAACAGAAACTTTTGGCAAGCAAGGTGGGGAAAATAGGAACGTTTCACCTAAACAGGAAGACAAAGTTCTAGTATATCCTTGATTGAGTTGTAATAGCTGATCTTGCAGTGTCTTTGGCACACAGAGTGCTGGTTTTTATTTACTTCACTGGGTTTTTGTTTGGAGACAGGATGCTGAGCCACATCTCACACTCACAGGAACTTGTCTCAGACGTTAGTTACAAACTTGCTTGAGAAATAATTGAATTTGTCTTGACATCCCAGTTCAGCTATGTTCCACTGAAAATGCCCTTCTGAGGAATCATGACATCTATTAGAAAAAGTCACATTCCCAGAGCATGCATTTCCTTTCTGTTTTATTTCTGAGAGAGGGGTGAACTCTTTCTTGGGAGGGAAAGAATTTCCAGGGGTATTTTGGGATGATGGGTCTCGCTGAGCTCACCAGTGTTTTCCCTCACTACAGAGGGACATGGCAAGTTCCAGTTTGGGGATGCTGTGGGTTCGTTGGTGTGTGTAGGGACCAGGAGCTGTGCTGTGAACTGTTTATTTATATGGCGATGCCTAAACCCAGAACAAGATGTTTTAGGAAACCACAGTGAGCTGGATAAGCAACAATTTGTAATGCTGGCCCTTTCTCTTTCAGTAGTTTTCATACTAAGGAAAGCCCAGGCAGGGAGAAAGCAAAAGAGAAAACAACTGCAGAAAAATCCAGCTCAGCAGCAGGACAGTGCTGGTCCAGGGAACACATCCGGAGCCCTGAGTACGTTTTTAACCTGAATGTTAATACAGAGTAAATAGAACCAAATCAGTTCATTCAGAGGGCAGTGAAGGGGAGAAGCCCATGAGAGGGAGCTCACAAGAAGCCTTGGTGAGATGTGCAGGCAGCTGGGGGCTGGAGCAGCCAGGAACGAGGCAGGATAGAAGTGACCCTTGGAAGAGTTGAGATTTTCTGACTTTGAATATTCATGAAATGGCATCTCTGCCTGGCTGTGGTCAAAGTCTTTGTTGGTTCAGCACAACTAGAAATGAAGTTGCCCCCAAAGTTAATTAAAAAGTGGTTTTGCCCACTGTAAATGAGTAACTCAGTTTGATCAGATGGATTTAGACAGTCCCTGTCTGCCAACAGACAGGTGAGGAGACAAATCAGTGTCCTGCACCAGCAGATATCTGGAAAATGCATTGCTTTGACAAAAATTTACAAAGCTGTATTTCTTTTTGACAGTGTAGACTTATCTTACAGGATAGGAAGATATCCATATGTCTTCCTGATTTGAAGGTGGATGGAGCACATACCAGTATAGGAAGTTGAGTATATTTAAATTAGCTTGTTGGTAAATGATGAACTATATGTTTATACTTCTAGTACCTGTAATTGTGGGAAGAGTACTTAAAAAAATTGCCACTTGAATTGTTTGGGAGATATTAGAACAGTGTCTTGCATTCTTAGCTGCTTTCATGGATGTAAGGCAGAAATGAGAGCAGAGGCTGGGAGTTGGCTTTAAAGTTGGAATTTCTGCCCCCCAGCTGGGAGAAAAAGCCATGCAGGTGGGTGCTCTGGGCAGCTCTGGTTGGATCAAGCATAGATGTGAATATCTAAGGGCAGAATTTTGCCTGTTGATTTTTATGGATTTATTGCAGTGTCCCCTCTGCAGCTGCAGAGTGAAGAAATCATTCCTGTTCTCGTAGTCCAGGAGCAGGCTCAACATGCAGATCCCAAGGGCATTAGATCCTTAGCTGGTATTAGAGAGCAGGTATTTGCCTTTCAATACGTAGGAGCTGAAAATAAATTTAAATTATGCATGTATGCTTAATTTTATGAAATTATGCACATATGCTTGTATTTATAATGACTGTTAGTAAATACTGTGTTTACTACAACCTAGGAAACAAATGACAAAAGTGGATCTATACCTGCCTTGTATTTGGGAGAATTTAGTCCTGCAATGATAAAAATGGAACTTGTAGGTACAACTGCTTTCCTTTAATGTAATAAATATTCTATTTACAAGATTTAAAGTGTTTAGAAAGTCAAAGGACTGAGAAATGTCATTTCCTCAGTGATCTTCTTGCTGCCCTTTTACAGATGGTGTAAAATCAGGTGTGGAAAAAAAATCACTCCCAAAAATACGAAAAAAAAAAAGTAGTTGAGCTGACATGAGAGGTATTTCAAATTTATGTTTTGCAGATGATATTGGTATGATTAATGTATTCATTGCTTTTTTTTTTATTGCTTCTTGCAGATAATGTTCATGATGCATGGAAAATTCTGTGGCTTCAAAATCTATGCCAGGTTTACAAAGTCTGTGTATGTCAACAGATGTTAAGAATATAAACACAACTTTTATTATAAAGTTGTGCAAATGTGTAGACATGAGCTTGGTTTATGTATATTATTTTCAGCATGCGAATGAAATGAAACTTCTGGGAAACAAGAGTTATTTAGATTTCTGAAGCTCTCAGGCTGAGATTAGCTCAGTTAAAAGCGATCAGCAGTGAGCTGCCTTTGTAAGGCTGACAAGCTAATGACACTTCTGGCTCAGGGAATTAGTTTGTAACCCAAAATTTGAAAGCACTGATGGTGTTTGTTAGTCTGAAGATACATTTTCATGAAAATGGACTTTGGTGGTACAGTTCTCTGAAATAAGCTGGAAACCAGCCTGGGGTTTCTGCTGAAAGCCCTTGGTTGGTTTTGTTGCTGTGGGTGCCCACCAAGCACCAGTCCTGGGGACTGGGTGGCATTGGCTGTATGTTCCCATTATGTGAGGCAGGCTCCTGGTAGGTTGGTGTTCTGCATCTTGTATAAAATAAAGTACACCAGTGGTAGGGGGAAAAGTGCAGTTCAGCTGTAGAGGAGAGTGCTGTGTCCAGAAGAGCTGTGCTGATGGCACCAATGCCTCTGTTCCTCCATATGCCTTGCCATTGCCCTGAGCTATTGCCACTGTGGAGTGGCAGGTAGGCAGTGATGAGTTAACACTGGAGCCTTTCACCTCCAGGACCCTCGATGGGGTGCACTCACTGCAAGCCCCCAGGCTGAGTCACTTTTCCAAAGGAACACTGCTTGGCAGAAACCTCTGGCTGTGAGCGAGGTTTTGGAGAGGAGGTGGCCTTGGAGCACGCCATGGCAAGTCCCAATCCCTGCTATGCATCTGAGCCTCTACAAACCTCACAACCACATCAGGGAGCTCCCTTGGGGCCTCTCTCCCAGGCTGCAGGGCAGAGAAGAGTGGCTGGTGAGGCTTTCAGGCCATGGTGTAGCATCATGAAGTGATGCTGTCATCCATTCACATCATTGTGCTACTGAAACAAAACAGTTTTCTTCCAGTGGAGCAAGCCTCTGCTTCCAGTCTGCTCAAACAAAATTGGGAATTTGGATAGAGAGTTAATTTATGCCTGCAGATCATGCTGGTGACTTCTCCCAGCATTTCAGGTCAGTTCACCTTGGGAGCAGTGATCTGGATGAGGGGACAGGCCTAGTTCAAAGATGTGAAGTTCTCCCAGATTCATCTCAAGCCCAGTCCTGGGCTGGGCGGGCAGCTGCGAAAGGCTGTGAGTGCAGGATCCCAAGTGCTCAGTTTGGGTCCTGTATCCAGCTGCTCACTTGCCCTGAATTTGCAGGAACATCTTAGCTCTGAGACTTCCATGTCTCTTGTCAAACTTGGTTGGATTTGACCAGAGGGTTTAAGGGGCAACTGCCTGTGTGATTGCGTTTCCGTAGGTAATCACACCAAGGCAGCAAATGCAGTTAGGAAATTACAAAGATGGGCAAGTTTGCTGATGGTCAGGTTCAGAATTTACAGCTGCTTTCTTTTATAGGGTAAGTTTTTAATTAAGTTTGTTTAAAAAAAAAAAAGATTACGTAGGAAGTCTCCATAAGACCTCTAACGTCATTTTCTAAAATGACAGGAAATCAAATGCTCTAAGAGTTTTAGAGCTATTTCAGATACATTTTTTGTATTTTGGGGCAAGAGGGTGGAGGTGGAAGATGAGCCTGAGTGAAGGGGACAGTATGGAAATGCTGTGCACTAAGAGTAGAGGCACATGTGTCTCAGTGCAGTTTGTGTCTTTGGTTTTGAGAACATACAATGTTCTCAATGTGCAAAAAATCTAGGATATTGAATATGTTATTATTCTCACTTTGCATTTCCTTTCCAGATTTGCTATCTCTCTTGGTTTGAATCTGGGAGAAAAAGGTCAGACAGAACATGTTATGTTTCATGCCTTTTCTTCTCCCTCCTGGTGATGCCAATTTTTTTTCTTTTGGCTGTAGGGAGACATGCTCAGATTTGTCCCTTTAAATTGATGATCCTTGTTGTATGATCCCAGTTACACATCCAAATGAATTTTGTAGGATATGCAATGCATACTCCTGATTTCTTTCAATAGCAGTACTTGGTGCCAGTGCCCTCAATATAATCTGGGTTTGTCCTTCCTTTTTCTACTCCTGGCACGTTGCTTTGTTTTTTATGTTCATCAAAGGTTGGAAAATTTTGTTTTATACATATAGGCAGTGTATTTCATTGCCACTTTATGTACTTAATCTTTTGGCTGTTTGTCTGAAATCCGTCCACGCCTTTTATGCATTGAAAACATTATATCCTTTAACTTACAATCTGCAGAGTTAAAATGAATTTTATGGTAAATATTCAGTTGTGGACCACATCTCCAGCTTTTTATATGCCACAGCGGTCTTGTGGTGTTTTTTCTTCTCCATTGTCTGATAGTGAGGTCATTTTCAGTCCTCTGGAGATATTTTATTCCCAGCCAGATGCAGGCCATATATTAAAAGTAGCACCTGTGGCTAATATCACAGCAGCTTACCATAAATTTACATGGTAACTAGGATTATATCTGTCAAGACTGTTAAAAAATGTCTAGTTTTAATTTGATTTCCAGTATTGTAGGAGCTCTCCAACATTTTGCTTCATAACTATATTTTAAAAGTTAAAATCACTCCATTGTTAAGTTTTATGGCACTCCCAGTGCCCATTAAGTTGATTTGTTAAACGGGGGTCAGAATAAAGCAAGTTGGCTACAGGAGGATCGGAAACCAACCCATTTGTGACAAATTTAGTCCTCGCGTGTGAATCTTCTCGGAGCCTGGCTAGTGATTGGATTCAGGTGCAGCCTGTGTCAGCTGTGTTTAACCTCAGAGCCTGAGCAGCCTCAGCCCAACTGTCACTTCTGCTAATCGAAAGTTGGACCTATTTTCATACATTTTGGGGGGAATTGCTATTTTAATGTAGTATTGCTCTGCCAGCTCCTTCTGCTAGAGTTTTGCATTTGATTGCCTGTCGACTAAAAATAAATTATTTTTTTATCCAGCTAGGTAGGTGCTGGTTTTCATATAGGCTTTCTGAAACTGCTTCATTTTCCATTATCCTTTGAGTCCTCTCCCATATGCTGTGATTTGTGCACCTGCAAAGTTATGAAAGTATTTCTGTTGGTAGTTATGTTGGTCGCTAACTTCCCAGCGTTTATGAATACAATAACCGATTTACAATAAATCAGAATTATTTATGAGTGGGTTTACAGAGTCGGGAATATCTTTGTATCTGAAAATAATGAATTTTGGGCGTATTTGCCTGTTGACATTTTCTTTTATTAGAAACTGATAATGAAGTTTCTGAGACTGGCAGAGGTCAACCTGCAGGCCGAAACAGTCAATGAACTGCATCGAGTGTCTCAGAGCAGAGCACAGTAAAAAGATATGATTCCTGGATGGTCACACCTTCCTTGAGTTTTTCTTGGGATTGACTGAGTAAATAAGAGTCTCGCCTCTGAGTCGGCAGGTCAGGGTGCAGCTGTGGGACCTGGACACGATCCACCTGCCCACACCACTGCCTGCCACTGCCCGTGGGACCAAGGTAGTGCAGGGTCTGGGGGAAATGAAATGTTCCAGGGAAATGGCTTGTTTGGAAGCTTATGATTCTCCTTACTTGGCCTTGGAGAAGGAGGAGGTGACACTGGAACTCTGGTCAGCGTGTCCTGTGTCCAGTGATGCTTCCAGCTAATTGGCAGGCAGTGTGAGAAGTTATGCAAAGCTTGGAGGTCTGTAGTGGTGGAAATGTGTGATCTGATTGTGTCTAAGAATAAATTAAATCCTTGGAGCTGGGAGTTGGGAAATAAGGTATTTTCTTCTCACAGCCATCATTGCTTGCCGTGTACAAACCCATAGATTCTTAGAATGGTGTGGGTTGGAAGGGACCTCAAAGCTCGTGTCATTCTGAACCGCTGCCATGGGCAGGGACACCTTCCACTATCCCAGCTTGCTCCAAGCCCTGTCCAACCTGACCTTGAACACTTCCAGGGATGGGGCAGCCACAGCTTCTCTGGGCAGCCTGTGCCAGGGCCTCACCACCCTCACAGGGAAGAATTTCTTTCCAATATCCAATCTAACCCTGCCCTCTGTCAGTCTGAAGCCATTCCCCTTGTCCTGTCACTCCATGCCCTTGTAAGAGGTCCCTCCTCATCTCTCCTGTAGCCCTTTAGGTGATGATTCCTCTTTGTGCTGTTGAGTATCCTGTCTACTCTTTGCCAGGGTCTGTGTGTGCAGATGCCACCACCCTTGTGTCCCACCTGCCTGTGACAAGTGCTGCTACAGTACCCATGTCATCTTTATAATTTCATTGTGACACTGCCAGTGGTGTCAGACCACCAGGGTTATTTAAAATGTCACAATATTAATCATATTTAAATAAAAATAATTATCTTTGAATTGAAGACTCACGCATGGTCATATGTCCTTCATCTCCTTCATTATGCAAAATGTCCCATCCTGGTTGTGGTAGAGCTTGCATCAGCTTTTGTTGGGGATTTTTTTGGGGGTTGTTTTTGGTTTTTTGGGGGTTTTTTTGTGACTTAACTGTAATTTGGCATACTCATTTTCTTGATGAACTAATCATATTTCTCCCTAGAATAAACCATTATTTCATTGTTTATAATTATTGGGGTGTGCTGTTTCTAATTGCTGAGTTTCCCCCCTCAGCAGACCAGTTGTATCTCCTTTTATGCACTCCACTGCTTAAAATCTGCCCAGTTGACCTTTGGGCTGCTCTCCAGTTGACTCCAATACAAATGCTTTTCTTAACAGATGGATTTATTATCACTCAAGTAAAAATTATTACAGCATTTGTCTTATACTTGTTGCATGCATCGATCTGAAAATGCAAAAGAAATTATTTGTCAAAATATCTTTTGGATCTCACAAGCTGTCCTGTAGATTTGTAGCAAAAGAAGAGTTTCTCTTTTTTTTTTCAGCTGCGCAGATTGATTGTTTCAATTAAACAGAATAAATAATGTTCTATCAGCCATATGGATAGTGCTCAAAGAGATAAATGGGAGCGAGTCAGTCTAATTTTAGCTACATTTTGGGCACTTTCCATGATAAAACACCTTTGGAAAATGAATGGAAAATCCAATGGGTTTGAATTCAGTTGAATAGCTTCATTTGAGAAAATGCAAGTATGACTGCCTCTTTTGAAGAAGATGGTCACTCAGACTAATGTTCTTATCTTTTCAGTTAAGGAAAACTGGTATCTTGAAACTCCTTTATGCAATAAAATTTATTTTTATGGGGGCACTGGAATGATGCTGGTTAAATGCAGTCCTGGTTGTTTAACCTTTTGCATCCCCTTGCTTTTGGAGCAATGCCTGCCTACACTTTCAAACTGTAAATTGCCTTTAGCACCAGCAGCTCTCATTTTCCCATACTCCCACAAAGGAGCAACACGCTTTGGGATATTACTCTCTGCAGCTGTAATTAAAAATGGACTCCGGCTGGCAGAATAAACTAAAATAAAACTCCAACGCCCCTGTTTCAAAATTAACCATTACTCACCAAAAGCACATCAAACCCACTTAGCGGACATCCGTTAATCCCGCCGTGAGCCGGTTCAGGCTTTAATGCACACTGTTTTACACGTTAAGGGGTTTGAAGTGGCGGGCCAGCGCTGACCTTTCGCATCTGCTCCTCTCGCAGTAGGAATCTCCGCTCGCCGCTCCCCGTCAGGGCAGATTAGCGTGACGAAGTGCAGCTCTTCTGCTGGCTGCAATTTCGGGTTTTGATCAGAATTATTTCTTTCACAAACAATCACGTTTGGCTAAAACGTTACATCTGCTCTGAAAAGCCACTGGCAGGGCCGTCGTTTATCAGGGCGAGGCGTGTGGAGGCTTTTTAGCCCTCTTTTATAAAGCTGCAAACCCACTTCACATGGCTTTTTGGGGGAGAGTTTCCTTTCTTGCTCTTCCCCTTGCCCTTTATTCCTTTAGTTTTGTTTGGCTGAGATGAAAAGTCATTTTGGACAAACAAAGCTGGTTGTGATGTCTTGGAGGGGTTTGGTGGCAACACAGTGATGAGTGGGAAGCCCTGTGCTGAGTCAGCACTGCACTGTTGGGTTTATTTATTGCTAAGGCTACTTTAAAGGAAAATGTTATTTATTCCTAGGATCAGAGGAAAAAGTCTTGATTACATGATCTACCGTGATTTTCTTCAGACTGGGATGAGAATAACAACAGACAATTAAATATATGTCTCTGTATGTCCAAGGTGTCCCTGCTTGAGGGAACATTTACTCTGTCTTACAGTGGGTTGGTGGTCATAGTGAGCGACAATACTGTTACCTGTACAAGCCCAGATGTTGGGTTTATGCATGCATCTTGTAATGCCCAATTTAACAAAAAACCCAAGAGTTGTACAAAGGGTTTTGCTTGGTGGTGTGCTCATATGAATTTCTAAAAGAAATTTGGTGTTCACTGGAGGACTCAGAATTACTATTTGCCTCCCCTCCTGAGCCTGTGTCTCTATTTCCAGATGGACTAATGTACAAGCAGTGTGGGTTGCCCAGAGAAACCTTTGTGTTCTGGTAAAAAAGCAACCAAAAAAACCCCCATAGAACTTCTCAAAATATTGCTAATTGAACATACTCTGTCACTTCAGGCATGTGCTTGGAGCATAAGAGGGAGTCTGAAGATAATGTTAAGTGCAGGTTGAGACCCTGAATTGTTGGCAGTTAGATGAGCCTTGTCCTAATAACACAGCTTAATGTAGGTGCTTTTATCCTTTTCTCTGTGACCTGCTCCAGCCATTCTTCCAAGCAGCAGAGATGGGAGATGAAGCTCAGGTCGAGGTGACCTGCAGATCCCAGAGGGAACAGTGGGCATGGCAGACCAGGCAAGGGACCAACTGTGTGGAGCTTGAAGGATACCCCATCTTGTCTGGGAAAATTCTTGGTCTGTCCTACTCTTTTTTCCCAAATGATCTGTTGTTTCTAGACTTGAAATGTCTTGTTTGCAAAATAACATTTGAATTTTATGGTGCAGTATAAATTAGCAGCCTGCCAGTGCTGTCCCAGTCTCCTCCTGAGTATCCTCCTGAGTTCACTGCCCCTGTGTATCATCTAAACTCTTCTACTAGAAAAGGTGTCCAAACATTAAAACTCATTCTGACAGTACATGAGGACACCTTCAGCAGTTCAGTTGAGTGAAATGATTACCTGACTAGATCTGCAGTAAATGGTCCTTAGTTTGCTTTATTGCAAATCTCTAGATCTTTTTAGCTTCTGGCTTGGCCAAGAGAATGATGGGAAGACCTGTCCAAATTCCTCACATCTCCGTCATGTTTTCTCTGTTGCGTGTTTGAATTGCTGAACTTGTCTTTAGAAAAAACAAACTAAACCAAAAAAGCTGACAGGATAGTGGAAGATGAAATGGTCATGAGACCAACATCTTCTCTTAATCCATCATAATGCAAAGCCTTCCTTACTACTCTTTGATGTGTTCTTAGGATCATAAATGGTAAATATTTAGAGGATTATCAGAGGCAGGATATGATTGCCCTTGGATGCTCAGCAGAGATGATGTTGGATATTAAACTGATAGTATATGTAGTCTTGGCCAAAAGACCAAGGAGAATTTTGTCTGAGCACCCCTGTGTTATCAAGAGCATGGATGGCATGTGAACTTCACTTTCATGTCTACAGAATGAAATCATTCCTTCGCATATGAGTAAAAGCAAACATTGGGGAAAATCGCAGAGTATTTTGTTCTGCTCCAGTCAAATCTGTTTCATCCAAAATGTGGCATGATGGGATAATGAACTTCTCTGTTCTTCTACACCATACCTGCACTCTGTAAAAGTCAGAGGGTTTGAGAAACTTTTAGAAGTGGAACATTCACTTAAATTAATTCTGATTTGCTCTGGTTTACAATACTTTTGTGTCACGGGCTGGCACTGTGCTGTCGAGGATGATTCATTGCCCTCTGCCTTAGCAGAGGGCTCAGGTGCCTGAATTCAGAAGGTTGGAACTGGGGACTCCCTGCACCTTGTTACTACTTTATGTTTATTGTGGTTTGTGTGATGGCTTTATTACAGTACAGCCAAGGGTTTGATTTGCTGGACCAAACATTAGTTTTAACAGGTCAAATTATCATTGTTCTTTCAGTCGTGCAGCCAAGAGAGTTTATTATTTTAAGTGCCTGATTACTTTAGCAGGTGCTCAGTTAATGGGGACTTCACTGTGTTATTTCATGTTTTTAGGTAGGGTGCAAAAAGCTCACTTTAAAAAGTCATGTTTCTTGAAATAGCTATTTTATTTGGTGCAAAACTCCAAAGGGCAACCTTTATATTCCATTTTTTAATAGAAAGCACACAAAAATGGCTTGGGAGGTGGAGAGCCACACTGAGATTATGACGAGGCTGAAGGATTTCTTCCATGCTGTAGTTCAGTCCTGAAACCTGGGATTATTTCCCTCTTCTTTTTCTGGAAAATGTAATTTAGAGATCTACAATTTTTAATAAATAAAATAATATTTATTAGTCCATGTTTATAACTGCTGAGGGACCTGGGGAAAAAAAGGAAAAATAAAAGCATTTATTTTCTATATTTTGATATGAAATGAAGCATCACGAATACCACATGACCTAGTTCCAGGTATGGTTGGGTCTTAGGGCATCTACTTATTTTGCAGAAGTTGTTACGGGCAACTATCATTGTATTTAACTACCTATAAACAAGTGAATTGCTGAACTTGTATTTTGTAATATGGTTGTATTGGTATTGAAACTTTTATCACTTCCAGAAAGTTTTTATGCTGCCTTAAGACATCTCCATGTTCTCTCACTTCTACTCCATCAAGTCTATAAATCTTTCTGGTGGAACAGATGATTAGTTTTGGTGTGAAGTCTGTTTATTGAATCACCAAGAATATTATCTGTGTTCTGTCCATGAAAGCCAATCATGGCAAGTGCAATCACTTATCATAATAAAAAGGAGAATAGGAAGAAATATCCTCAGCATGGAGGCTGCTGGAAAAGTCAAGATGTGATGAAGAAGAAGGTAATATATGTAACATTTTGTGGTTTATTATTATCAGTAAGAGAAAGAAGGCCTAAATTCAGCAGTTGTTAAAATCCTGATATAAACAAGCTTAGAAAAGATCAGGTTGAGGTTTGTTGTGCAGATTGCACACAAGGGTTTTTTTACATACTTAATGAGCTTGAGAGGAGGAGGAGAGCAAAGCAAGAGCAGCATTTAAGTGCAGCAGTTGAATGCTCTCTACTTTCCTCAAAGTCCCTTTCCTTGCACTAATCTGTGTCCATTGACCATAGCAAAATAATTGAATTTGCTTTTCAAACTGGTTGAATCTCAGATGGGGCAAATGACACTTGCATCTGCTATATGACTGGTAATGGTTTTAAGGTGAAAGAGGGTAGATATAGATTGGAAATAGAAAGAAATTCTTCCCTGTGGGGGTGGTGAGGCCCTGGCACAGCTTGCCCAGAAAAGCTGTGAGTGCCCCATCCCTGGAGTGTTCAAGACCAGGTTGGATGGGGCTTGGAGCAACCTGGGATAGTGGAAGATGTTCCTGCCTGTGGCGGGGGATTAGAGCTAGATGGTGTTTAAAGTGCCTTCCAGCCCAAACCATTCTGTCCTTCTGATTCTGTGATGTCACGGCGTCAGTCACGGCTGAGCTGGGAAGATGAAGCCTTGAACTCCGATCCCTCTGGAGAGCTGCATCTCAAGCACTGTCAGAACTGTGTTGTGTCCAGTGCTGCACTGGGTCTGGAGGGTGCTGACTGAGTGCAAACTTCCCTTTTTCACAAGTGGCATGGGCTTTTCCTGGGACAGCATTCCTGAAATTGCCTACTGTCACCTCCTCTGGCTCTTGACATTGTACCGGTACCTGTGTGAGAAACGTCCCCATCGAGGCAAGGCTCTGCCTCCCAGCTCCACTCCTCTCTGCCTCCATTTATTCTTCATGTTCTTCAAATTGGTAAATCATATGACAATAAACAGAAATACTCTCAGTGAAGAGAGAAGGGGAAACTGTTGTTTATCTGGTCAGGTGGTTTAGATTAGCAGTGATGCTGGTCTGTATTATGTTACTTTAAATCATAGTGTCCCAACAGGACATAAATTATGAAGATTGTTACAGTATGTTTCATCCAATGTAAGATCAACAAATTGGAATAATTTTTTTTAATAGGAAAATCAGTGCTTTGGCAAGGTTATTGCTGAAGAATTTAATTTAACTTGAGCTTTGCTTGCATTATTTCTTAATATATAAAAACTATTTGCATAATGTACGAAGTATAAACATTTTTAGAATCAAAGGCAAGAATGCCTTTTCCAAGATTACAGAGAGTGGCAAACTACTTAGAATAGATCAGTGTTTGTGCTTTTGCTGTCAAAAAGGTTTGATATAGAGCTGGCAAACTGGTTTCTTCACTGACATAATTGTAAACAAGTGTTGGGAGACAGAAACAGCGTTCTTTGGAGAGCATGGTGTAAAGGTTTGCACGTTCTCTGCTGCACATCTAACACACCAATGTTTACAGCTGCAATAAGAATGTAAATAGGTAACTTTTTTTTTAGAGTGTAAAGCAGCATTGCACTTTTGTGTAAATGATGTATGCAGATACGTACGGAGGATGCAAGTGATCAGCTCTGGATTTTCAAATAACATTGGAAACACAGAAAAGCATTGACAATTCAGTTGGAAGTTGGAGTTGTGGGGGGTTTTACAGTTTCAGATATTACTATGAAGACAGAAATGGCATCTCAGTCCATGCCAGAGTGTTTTTAGTATTACTCTTCCATCTTTTCCCCTCATTAGTATCCTTCAGAGTTAAGAGCACTGCTTTCCCCAGTCACAAGTGATGCTGTGGAATGGGAAGGTTGCCTCTGTTCACAGTATTTTGCTGCTCAGGCTATTAAAGAGGAGAAAACCAAATTTCAGTGGTTCATCAGGTGTTGTTCACCTTCAGACCCTGTTGGCTGCCCATGCCAGGATGGAGAGAGTAGGGAATTGTAGGCACAATGCCTGATCTGTCTTGTCTATGCCTTGAAGCCTCAGCAGAGGGATGGGGGACATGAGTAACCTGAGTTTAGCTCTATTTTGGTCCATGATTATTTGCATTCTTAATTACTGTCCCACTGTTCATGGACTGATGTTAAAGATGGGAGGACCAATGAGAAGATTTTTGTGTATGAATCCAGACACACACAAAAAGGAGGAGGGCAGTATCTAATGCCATGTGGATCCAGTGTCCCTGAGGACGGTTCAGGCAGATTGATGATGCCAACAGGGAAGAATCCAAATATTGGGATTCCCATGGTTTTGGGAGTGAGTAACTGTCCTTCTGTGCTGCCATCACCTTCCTAAATATTAATTAGATTCCTCTTTTTTTTGTGTTTTAACTATGTTGTCATTTTCAGGTAAAGAGTGTAGCTTTGTGACACAATTTATGCATATTTATACGATAAAAGTATTTAGTGATGGAGTAAATAGAATCAAAATAAAACAAAGCCCAGTTTTTTTCCTGAAATCACAAGAGAAAATGTCGTGAGAGCCCTTGTGACTAGCAGCTAATCTTGACTTTAAAGAGCTTTTTCCTTTTATCTGGCTTGTAGCTCACTGTTAGGTAGTAGTATCAGCTGGATATGTGAAAGCTTCTGGAGTTTGGGAGTGAACCTTAATGATTGATTTTATTGTTACAAGTGTCAAACTGCTAAGGAGGATACATGCTGTACCCTGGGTACTTTTTACTCAGGTGAGTGGAGAGCAAATGTGTGAGGTGGAGTCATCTCCTGTGTGACAGTGTCACTGTAACCTGGGTGAGTTATTAATTTCCCACTGATAAATGGTACAGATGCAGCCTGGGAGGTGGGGTAAGGGAAGACAGGTAGCCCTCGCACTGCAGAAGGTCAGGGTTAATGCTACCTCCAGCGATATAATGACAGATGGGAGGCAGGAGCCTTAATGTACTTGTGATTAGCACATGCTTTCCTTGGCTGGGCGTCCAGAGGATTTAAGAAGCCCGAGTGCACACTTCATTTTAAAACAAACAAACAAAAAAAAAGTGTGCATGGTTATATTGTTGAGCCTTTCAGCTGTTTTGCTTAAATATCTCCACTTGGAATCAAGTACTGTCAGCTGCTTTCTTCTGGAGATGCGCGGGGGTGATCCATCACGGGGGACTTGCGGTGGGTGATGTATGAGCACGACACAACGACCTGCGAGCCTTTGATGTGTAACTCATCAAGATAATGTTGGCAAGCATTGTACAAAAGCAGCGTGTTTAAAAAGTATTAAGATGAATGGATTCCTTGCTTAAGAAGTGTGAAAGGAAGAATAATAGCAGATTAGCTCCGGGATCCCGCGGTGCTCCCAGAGCTGTGCAGCGCTGTGCGGGGCAGAGGGGTGGATGGAATTTCATCTTTCCTCCCACTTCTGACAGCAAAGTGTCTGGCCCTGGTTTTCCCATTCTCAGGCAACAAAAGTAACTTTAAGTCTTATTTTGTGATAGTGGATTATATCAGTTTCAAGAGCAGCTTGACCAGTCACAAAATATTATGAGATAGCTGAATTCTTTTAAAGTTTATCTTGGGTTTTTTCATTTATTTAGGTTAGCTTCTTTTTCTAAGAGTAGCCCTGATTTTTATCTCATGGAGACATGTTAGGGCTGCTAGTATTTAAGAAACATTTTAGATGTGATGTTACGACTGAAACACCATTAGTTTTTAGTTCCTTCTTTCATGATCTTAAAAGACATGAAGGGAACAGACGTACCAGTGCACCCAAGGCATCTTGTCCGTGCGGGATTGCTTCACTCCTTACTTTTATTGCTCTTTGTGGTTCTTTGCAGGGACTCTGCACTCTGCCACCCCTTGGGTGCTGTGATCTACTTATGTGGAGTTCCCTGAATGTCTGGATACTATTTTAGCCCAAATGTCCTAAAAGGGTTAGGTTAAAAATGTGTCTAATACTACTGAAAAAACAGAATACTTCATAATATTTACTACATTGAATTCTCTTTTAATGCTTCTTTATGGCTTCTAGAAAATGCACAAAACCTTATTTCTCCTGTCTTTTTATTTTTGAGGGAAAAATCAGAAAAAGCTCTCATCTGGGGCCGAGGGTCTGCAGATCCCTGTTATTAATAGAGTGAAAGTCAAGACTGTGTTGGGTCTCACTGTCATGAGTGAAGTGGTTGTCCCACTTTCATAAATAAATGTGTGATGGTCTGATAAACTCTGCCCACCAGTGCAGTCTTGACAATGATCTTGCACTGCAGACTGCATAATAATTTTCATTATTTTTAATTAAATTTGAAGAAGTGCAGACTCCTGCTCAAATTAAGGTTGGTTGTGTTGCCGGAATGCGGTAATTACTTTAATTGATCACAAGATAGTTTCCTTGATCACCAATTAGACCAAATTACCGATCAAGTTTCAAGACGTGAAGAAATGTCCAAACTGATTTTGTGTAATAGTGTTTTCATATCTAATCAAACCTAAAGATCTTTTCCTTCCAGAGGCAGTTGTATTTTCCCAAAGAAAGGTTAAGGCTCTACAAATATAAAGGTGAATAATAAACAATAGCGTTCCAATTCATTGAATTCGCAAAGGAAGTATTTAAGACCTTAATGGAGATTGTGTAGGTGAAATTGCTCAGTAGAACCATAGCTCATTTTTTTTTGTGAGAGATACATTTTGTGTGTAATTAAAGTAAACTAAAATGCAAGGAGTAAGTTGCTGTGGGTAATGTGCAATGAGGGAGAACATTTCTGAGCAGAGCAGGGCGTGCACAAAGGCAGGCAGGCTTTGTCCTTCAGTGTGACACTGAGTTGCCCTGGTTGGGACAGTTGCAGGCAGCTGGAGCAGCAGGACGTGTCCTGGGGAGAGTCCCCTGTGCTGGAATTTATTTCTTTTCATGAGCTGGACAGCCTCAAGTTGAGCAGTCTTCGGTAGGATGAACGGTTTTGTGACCAATGTCCATTTTATCCAGTTGGAGACTCTACTCTCTGTGGGGAGGGGGCAGTGGGATGTCGTGTTGGTGCACTGACTGTGGGGATTTGGTGGTCTGCTGATGAGGAGGATTTGTCATCTGAAGTGTGGAGGAAGGTCTGTAGAGCAAATTAATTTTTTAGAGTAATTTGCTTGTGTAATTCTCTCTGTGTGCTTTCGTTGGAGCAATGATTATTGTCTCACCATCAGTGACTGTTTGCAGTGTGACCTGGGTCTGTACGTGGGCGGGTAAGTTCCTGGGATGAACAGACACCAACAGAGCATATACAAACCTGCTAGGGGGTTTTATAAATTTATTTTTATTTTTTCTCTCGCTATTTGTTTCTGTAAAGGCAGTTTGGTTGCAGACGCATCACTATGTTAAACTTTTGAGGATATATCTGTGTATAGATTGCTGTGTTGGAAATAGCATTCTTATTAAGACCCTGGGCACTCTAAAAACATTTAAATCAACTCTATTAATGGAGAAGTTTTCCAAGTCATTGCTAACATCTGATGCACAACTTGCAGCTTTCTACTTCAAAGCATGCTGCTGAAACATGGGCAAATTTTTAAAAGTAATTGTTCACTCAAACTAAACTGAGCGAGAGCTTCAAGGGAAGTTAGATTCTTCTGAATTTTGGAAAGCTCTTGGGTCAAAGAAAAAAAGCTTTTTAATTGCTGACAGTTTGGTGATTTCCAAATGACAAACCTCATTGGAATGATTTTCTCTGATTATAACGTTTGCATTCATTTGACTGGCAAAGCGACCAACAAAGTCATTCTTCTCCAGGCACCAGTTCTTTTTTTTTCCGTAAAGGTTTTTGCAATTTGTGAGAGGGAAAAAGACTTGAAACTATTATCAACCATTATAGTTATTCATTGACCACATGTTTGTTTGAAATGGCCATCACTTGGTGGAATGTGGGCTATATACATTCTCTTCCATAAATTAGCACTAAAACCCTACCTAAATCAGGTATGGTTTTGTGGAGCTTGTTGTATTATAATCTGAACCAGACTGTAATGTGGATGTTCCTCCAGCTTTGCATGTTAATTTAGGTCCTGAACCTGATGGATGGAGCCTGGTATGAACAAAGCCTGCTGCTGAGAGGCGTCCTGCTCACGCTCGCAGGCCCTTCTACATAATTACAGTCTTGATTTGCATGGACATTCTAATTTTCTTTATAATGCAGTGATTTGCTCCTAAGTATTTTCGCAAGGGCCTGCTATTATTTTCCTTTTGAGCCTCTGATAAAACCTGCATCCTGGGGGAGCATGTAGGGACAGAGTATTGGAAAACCTATTTTAACTAATTTAAAGGGAAAATATGTCTCATAAAGCAGAGGGGCAGGCCCACCTGCTGTCTTTTTCTCCCCAGTAAAGTAAATAGCAAAATGGTTAAATGGAGGGATGCGTTTCTGGAAGCAGTGTTGGTCATACTGTGACATGGTGCTTAACTAGAAATGGCATGTTTCTAAGATGCAGTAGGAGATGGGGGACGTGAGATGGATATTTAAAATCCCTGCTGATGCCAGAGGTAAAATCATTGCTGTCATGCAGTAGCTTTGAGTCCTGGGCTAAGTCACATTGAGCAGGGGGATTTACCAGGGTCTGCAGGGGATCATTTCAGCCGTATTGGGAAATGCACCAGTGGCACGACAAGTTCAAATGCCTCTTCAGCGCACACAAACCCAAGGTGCAGCCGTCTGGGGCATCTTGAGGAGATTTTGAGATTTTGGAGTGAATCTTGCCAATCCACTGCCAGTCCTGGCAGGTGGAGGAGTATTTTCCTCTTTGCTCTCTCTTTCCCTAGGCTTTTGGATTTATGACACGTGTTGCTCTCCAAGCAGAGAAGATGAATCACCACCCAGAATGGTTTAATGTCTACAGCAAGGTAACATGTTCACCAGCCCTAGTTACTCACACAGCAGTAGAATTAAGGAGACCAAACCACTGGCCCATTCTCTCTTCCTTTATTTGTAGGTTGCCTACGAGGTAAGGGAATGGGAAGTGTCTTTATAAAGAGATTTGAGATTTTAAAGAGATGCTGAGATTTGCAGTGGTGAGGAATCAAGAATGAAGCTCTTCGTGACTGCTGCCAGCTGTATGGTTGGGGCCTGTGGCTTCACCTCTCTGGCTGAGACCTAAAAATAAAACAGAAGCCTTTCAACTCTTATTTAGCCAACCTGAATAAATTACTGTTTTAAAACAACTCACCAGCTCTCATTCCTGTCTGTGCAGCAGGTCAGGAACTCAGCGGTGTAGGGTAGCAGACTGTTGGTACCTAAATGGGAGCCTGGCAGTCTCAGTTCAGATTTGATTTTTTAAAAATTGTAGGCTCCTATGTCTCAACATAGCAGCTTATAAAATTTGTTTATAATACTACCTAACTGATGGTGGTCTTATATTTACAAGGGTTACAAGGATTACTGCAACCCTCGAATGAAAGGTGCTGTGTGAAGGGAGAAATTATTGCTCTCCCTTCAGTTTTATTTTCTAATACTTCTCATTGCATTGTATCACATTGTTTGTTGTAGCATTTAGTGAATATATGGCAATCCCACTAAAAATATACCAAAGGAAAGGACATGTGGACAAGCAGCCTGTAGCTTAGACCACCACCACTCCCAGAGCAGGACATCCCACCTCTCCCTGCGGCTGAAGCTCCCAGCAGAGACTCTTCCTCATCAGCCCTTCATGTCAGCCTCTTCAAGGTTAAATGATCACTGGAAATGATCATTAATGATCAATAAATGATCACTGGAATAAAACCTGATCACTCACTCGTCCTGATTTTCTTGGATTTATAGAATATTCAGAATTTGTCTTTTTTTTCCTTTTGAGTCTTCCCAAAATCTCAATCAAAGGCAAGACAAAATAATGCCCAACTTGTTATCTGGCTCAGTCTAAACAGACCTGTGAGGCAGCTGTGTCACCAATACTTTTTTTTTTTTTAATTAATCTGCAGCAAGCTTAAGAATTTTTTCACCTTTGGGATGCTGGTTCTTAACAAAATATGAGCCCCTGGCCCAGCTCTTGGCAGCTTGGTTACTGGCCTGGGTTCTTCATGAAACTGATCCATGGAATTTAAATGTAAAGAGTGAATGATTTAATCAGATACCTCTTCTTGAATGAAACCCAAGAATACAAAGCCTGTGTTACTCTGCAGAAGGGCTCATCTGGTGAGATCCCAGGCTCTGTAAAGCCTCCCTACCTACAGCCTCTTCTGGTTTACATGGGAGGGTCCAGCTTGGTACTTGCCAGGAGCACCAAGTAAAACCAGCTCACCACGGAGACACAGGGCATTCCCAATGAGCTGCTGTTCAGCCTATGTGTCAGAGATCAAAATGCCTTTGTAACCTCTGTCTTTTTCTTTGTGACAGGTTCAGATAACTCTGATTTCCCATGACTGCGGTGGGCTGACCAAGAGAGATGTGAAGCTGGCTCAGTTTATTGACAAAGCTGCTGCCTCAGTTTAACCAGGATATAAATAGCTTTAATACAGTGTCCACCTATATTTTGTGTTTAAATGGGACCCTTCTTTCCTTGTAATCCTGATTTCCAAAACCCGTAGAGGGAAGGTATTTTGTAAAAGGAGTGGCTGAGCTTTTGTGACCTTCAATACATTAGTCTTGAGACCCCTTTGGATACCTGTGCTTGTCCTTTCCCATTGCTGGCTCTGCAGGAGGATGTAGTGGATAAACCAGCAATAAATAAGTTTTGAACAATCCTTTTTTAAAAACTAAACTGAGCTGGAATGAAACCAAGAGCCCACCCATGTGTGTTGGTGTTCCCCAAGCCCACAGGGACTGGTGGCAGCTGCCATATGCCCGTGCCTGGCCACTCCCCTCCTATAGTTTTGTACATCTCTGCACCTCAAACAGTGTAAGAGCAGCCTGGCCAGGTCAGTCCTCTCTGGCTTGGTACCAGCATCTCTGCCAGTGACCAGTGACAAGTGCAAGGACACTGGGGAGAGCAGGGCAAGCTGCTGCTGATGTGTCCCTGGAGCTGCAGCTCAACTGGCAGGAGCAGCTGTATCCAGAGCTGCTGCTTGAGAGCCTTTCCCTGTCTGAGAGTATAGAATCACATAACCACAGACTGGTTTGGGTTGGAAGGAACCTTAAAGCTCATCTTGTTTCAACCCCCTGCTGTGGGCAGGGTCACCTTCCACTAGACCAGTTTGCTCCAAGCCTCATCCAGGCTGGCTTGGACACTCCCAGGTGCAGGACTGGATCTTGGAGTTGCTGAAAACTTAAGCACCAGTACCGCAAATACAAAAAAGTCTCGGTGAGCTCCCACACCATTAAATGAAGCATGTGCTTAGGTGCTTGGCCAGGTCAGTGCTCAGCACCCTGCAGGATTGAGCCCCTGTTGGTGTAATGCTCCAGTACCTGCTGGATCAGGCGGGGGTGGCTTGGCCAAGTGCCCGGAGCCCTGGCCAGTGCTGCCGGCGGTGAAGGAAGTGGCATTAGCAGGATTCTTGCTAAGCTGGGCTTGACTGAAGCTATGCTCACCCACTTCTTTTTCACAGCTAGAATTACTCGTTGCGAACGTTGTTGCAGGAGTTGCAGATCCCACTGACAACGTTTAAAATAATTTCTTCCGTGCTTTGAATGTCTTTGTTTTTATCCTATGATCCTCCCCGAGACAGATTTCCAGTGCCGGCAGGGAGATTTCATCCTCCTTAAAGCTTGCAGGAGGGCCTCTCCCCCTGCGGTCCCCCTGCTGAGTGTCCCCAGCATGCTCTGTCATGCCCTGCCAGCAGCCCCGGGTGCGGCGCTCCCGGGAGATTGACACCTCCGAAATGCCGGAGTGCGTTGCTCAGATGACACCGGCGGCACAGCCACCAGCTACCGAGAAGGGAGATGCACGAATGCCAAAATCTATATCGAGGCTACGTGCGAGGTGTGTGGTCTCTCAGATATTTTGGGATGCAAAATGCCACGAGCTGCCACCCAAGCGACTGTGTCGATAAAATGAGGAAGATATTTTTTGTAAATCCTTAGCAAACACACCATCACCTGCTAATTGGTCACATGCAGGAAGCAAGATGTTGGGGTTTATTGTCAGTAACCCTGCTTGGGATATCAAGTTAATACCTAAAAATACCCAAATTCAGACTATGTGCTCAGTTGTTCTTTTCTCACAAGTGCCTTTCCCCAGTGAAGTGGAGGATTTCCCTCATATGGTTTGAAAATGGTCACTGTAGTGAAGAGTGAATAAAACTAAAAGTTTTGACAACATCTCTAATGAACTGTGAAAAGTCTGTTGTTCAGAATTTATATATAATGTGTGGGCTTTGAATAAAACCAATAAAATCAAATTCCTCCTTTGTAATTTGTTTCTTTATTATTGTACATATGTGACAAAGCTGTTTAGTTTGAAGATAAATTTAAAATAAATAATATTTAGTTACTGGGAGGTCTTTGGTTTAGAATATTGATATTTATTTACATACTCTGAGGAAGAAATCCCCATCAACTAATTCAGCTCAGAGAGCTGCGCTGTGTGGCTATGGCTCAAAGCTGTGCTGGGGGTGTTAAGAATCTTGACCAGCAAAAATACTCAGGAATGAGCAGGATGGCTTTGAAATGCTTCAAGTTTTATGGTCAGTGCTTGTTTAGCCATAATTTTAGTCATTTAGCCATAACGTAGTAATTTTTTGATAACTTCTGGGGCATCCCACAGACCTGTAAGCAAGGTAAGCATTACTGTGAAATGTAAATAATAGTATAGAAATAGGTCATGGGGAAGGGATACACAGTGTCCATGAGCTGGAGCTTCACAGCAAATTTGGACAGCAAGGATTTAGTGGTAGGCACTGGTTTGGGACCAGGAAACAGCCTAAGACTCCTCGAGCATAATTTGCTCTGCTCTGAGCAAAAGTAGCCAGTGTACAAGGTTTGGGCCTTTCCCAGGTGGGGCATCACTGGAGCTGTGCTGCTCTGCCCAAAATGCAGCTTCCTCTGCTGTGCTGGCTTCTCCTCCTGGGCAGTTTGGTACCTGCTCCCCAAGAGCCCATGAAGTTGCACCCCAAGGCAGAATGTTGCTGCTCCTGCAGTCACCTTCCCCTGTTTGCTTCCAGGTTCAGATCACCAGTCACCAGGTTAAATATTCACCTGGAGTGTTAGGGGTTTTTTGCTTTAAGGCTGATTGTGGCTTGAAATATTTGGATAATCCATCACAAACAGCCTTCCTGCCAGCAACTCCCCTGTGCTGAGGCTGATAGAACTTACTGTGTCACCCCCACCGACCTTGGCCATAGTGTATGGGAAACGCTGTCCCTGGGAGACCCTCCAGTAGTGCTCTGTGGCCACAGGAAATTAAAAAGCAAAACCTCAAGGCTGAGAGAGCAGAGTAGGAGAGATGCCTGCAGTGTGCTGTGTGTTGGGATCATTGCTCAGCTCCTGAGAGGCTCTAGATCAGACCTTCACAGCACCAGCTCTGAAACAAGGCCAGAGAATAATCCTTTTCTTTCCCCATAGTGGGAGCTCAGGTCCAGTAAACTGCAAAAATCATATTGAAGTGAGAGGCAGTGGCATCAGATGTGCTATGGGGCTCTGGGAATGGGATTCCACAGCTCTGCAGGAACACATTAGAAAGTAAAAGTTTGTGAGTTATGGCTCAGTCTGGATGCAGCGGCATTCCTCCTGCCCTTCCTCCTCCTCCTGGCTGCCCAGACTGGTGCTGGAGTGGCTGAAGAAGAGGTGAGTTTTCTGTTAATTAACCTCTCTCACCTCGGACAGTTTGGACATGAGAAGGCTGACAAGGACATGTCCTCACCCAGATAGCTCTCCAGGCTGGGAGGATAGATTGATGTGGTTAATTTTAATATGTCCATGACACATCCCTGGCTCCAGGATGGGGCTGGAGGGATCACAACATCCCTTGGGACATGTCTGGGCTGCTGTGCTGGTCATCACTGCCTCCTCACTGGCCTTGTCTGGAGCCTTGGGGGTTCAGCAGACTAAAACCACAGGGTGGGTCCTGTTGGAATTTTTGGTTGGTTTATGTGCAGCAGATGGCTCAGCACAAGGTCAGGGGTGCAGCATCCATGGATTTGGGTGATGAGCACAATTCCTGGGTTTGCCCTGTGTCTGCTCCAGCACTGTCTTTGTGCTGTCTTGTAGCCTGCCAGCTCCTCAGCCAGCAAAAAAGCTGAAAATTGAAATTGAAATTGAAGATTGAAAAGCTCCGAGGGGCTTTTCAATCCTGCAAAAAACAACTTTGAAAGCTTTGCACTTTCCACAGCTTCTTCTAGGTGTGTACATTTCCTCTGGCATCTTCAGCCTCAGATTAATGAGGGGATTGTCAATTAAATGAAGTTAATGAGTTCTTCTGCATGAGCTAGTTTCAATTTTTCACCACTGTTTGCTCCAAGAAACAAATATTTGTGGCTTGCTCAAAGCTGCACCTCAGGAAACATGTGTGTGTCCTGGAACAAGTACTCACAGAGTGTCCAGACTCGCAGCACGGAGCTGCTGACTAACCAAAGTAAATTGGCAGTTGTTAATGCTCTTTCTCCTAAAGATCCAAGGCAAGGAGCAATCATGGATGTGAGCTATCCCACTGACATGTTTACATGAAAGCTGAAGATCTGTCACAGAGCTGGATTCTTTGGTGAGGAACTGGCAACTCCTTTGGAAGTGAACTCTGAAAAGAGCCCAGGAATAGCTGCCAGAGGTTCTCTGGTCAGAGTCAGCCAGTCCACATGGACTGCAGGGATGCTGGAACCTTGGGAAGGGTCCCAGTGAGAGCAAAGGTCTGTGATTGGGCTCCTGCACTGCTTCCAGACATGATGGAAAGAAGGGAGGACAACCCCCTAAAGCTTGAAGGCACAGCCCCTCATGGGAGGGCTCAGCAGTTTTTGCTGTTAGCCAGGTGACAGGATGGGGGGATGCTCTCCATCTCACTGCTGACTGCCCCACCTTGGCATGGAGGCAGCCTGTTCCCCTGGGATGCCAGGAGGGATGATACCCATGTCCACACAGCATCACCATGGCTGATTTCCTCCTCCTGATTGGAGCAGGTGTGCCTAAACTGCTCAGCAATGCAAACCCAGTAAATTAAGAATAATCAGCCTGTGCTAATGCCAGAATTTTGTCTATCCAGGAATTTGCCCCAGCATTTGCCTGTGTGGTTTCTTCTGGAAGTGACCTCATAAGGTGGTGACATCAAACAGCAAGTTCCACCCTCCCAGCTGTGCCAAGAGTCACTTGGGGAAGATAAGAAGCACCCAGCTGGTTCATGGAGCCATTGTGGAAATGGCACATGAAGCATCCAGATCCTTCATATTATGGATGTGTTGCCTCAAATTTTCTTACTAGATCCTTATAACATTCACTTGAGCCTGTTGCAAGGTGTGTTCCCATGTGCTATGGCCTGGAGGGGATGGATGGAGGGCATGGGGGTTTGGCCCCTGTGGGCACTTGGGGTGGCTGCCAGTTCACTGTCCTCCCCTGTGCCATTGCCTGCACTGGCCCAGAGTCTGTATGAAATGCACTTCAGCTTCAGCTCCCCTCATCTGTTTGATACTTACCATTCTTAAAATGCAATTGTTTGCTCCTTCACTAGGCAGCCCTTTCCCCCTTGTGGTTTTGGCTCAGCTGGCTTAAGCACCCTTTTAATACTCAATTTTCACATTGAAAAATCCCTCTTGGTCACACTCCTTGATTTCCTTGTCTTACAAAAGCCAGCTACTGTATGCAAACCTCTGAGCCTTAATTGTATATCCCAGTAATATATAGCCAGGCCTGGCTAATGTCAAGAAACCCAGTCACGAGCATCAGAGTTTTCTGAGAGCTCTGGCTGCAGGACCAGGCTCCCTGCAGGGAAGGGAGGGGCACGTGCCAGGCTCGAGGGGCCAGTGGGGTGCATGATGTGTGACAGGGGGGCAGGACCCCCCCACACTGGGCAGTGGCCCATGATGATGGCTGTGGTGGAGCGAGCTGCTGCGCACTTGAAACGCTCCCTGTGGGCAGAGAGATGTTGTTTGGGACATTTAATGTGAAAGTGCTGGCTCTGTGTGCAGGGTCTGGCAGCCACAGGCAGCTGTCTGGGCTCATCTCTCCCTCTCTCCAGGTCACAGATCTTTCTTGCTGTTTACACCAATGAGCTTTTGCTGAAGCTGTACACAAGTCCCATCCCCTGCTGAGAGAGAGCGGCTGCAACTCCTTACAGCCAACTGCACCCTGGGCTGCTCCAAAAGCAGCGTCACCAGCAGGTCCAGGGAGGGGACTCCTCCTCTGCTCCACTCTTGTGACACCTCACCTGCAGCACTGTGACCAGTGCTGGGGTGCTCAACACAGGAAAGATGTGGGCCTGATGGAACAGGTCCAGAGGAGGCCAAGAAGGTGCTCAGAGGGATGGAGCAGCTCTGCTCTGGAGACAGGCTGGGAGGGTTTGGGCTGTTCAGCCTGGAGAAGAGAAGGTCTGAGAGCCCCATCCAGTGCCTAAAGGGGCTACAAAAGAACCTAAAGGGGCACTTTGGACAAGGGCCTGAAGTGACTGGATGAGGAGGAATGGCTTCACACTTGCAAGTTTAGATTAGATATTAGGAGGGAATTCTTCACTCTGAGGGTGATGAGACACTGGCACAGTTTTCCCAGAAAATTTGTGGCTGTCCCATTCTTGGAAGTGTTCAGTGCCAGATGGGATAGGGCCCTAAGCAACCTGATCTAGTGGGTGGCATCTCTGCACATGGCAGAGGGTGAAACGAGGTTGTCTTTGAGGTCTCTTCCAATACAGTCCATTCTGGGGTTCAATGATCTCAGATCATGCTCCTCACTGCCTTTGTGTGTCCCACCTGGGGACAGCACTGCACACACTCACCTGGAGGGGACAACCAAAGCTTTCCAGGCCCTCTGCATGCTCAAGCTCCTCAAGTACAGCAGAGGGATGAGTGTGGAGCTCTGCTCAGTGGTTAAGCCACACCAGAGATGGGGATCCAAACCCAGGATCCAGGTGAGGCTCTCCTGTACCCAGGTGTCAGGGGCCACCTGGCCCAAGAGGGGCTGATGCTTATATTAGGTTATGAGAAAAGGTGAAAATTATTAATTCCTGATTTTTTGAGAAGCCCATGGCTTGGCCATTGTATTCTTGCACAGTTTCTTTTTCCCTAAAGGAGAGGGGGTTTTCTTTTTTTTACTACAGTGGAGTAGACACCAAAAAAAAAAACCTATAAAACATAGGTCATGTCCTATTCTTGGTCTCTGTGTATTTTTCTCTCCAGCACACCATCTCCTACTTCATTTTCTCCTGACAACTCTGGAGGTTTATTTTTCAGCAAGGAGCTTATGTGGGCAATGAATGCTCAGCCAGAATTTCTGCCTGTAATTAATTGGCTGGGTAGCCCACCAGAAGTGGGATGTTTATGGGCACAGGGCTCTTATAATGTTCACTTCTGAGCCTTCATTCCTCTAGTTTGGATCGTAAACTTCACTTATCACCAGACTTTTATATGTTAATTATTCCGTGTCACTGGGAGAAGGGAGGACATGCAGAAGTGCATGAAATAATGAATTATTTAGGCATGGGGGATTGGATGCTCCAGTTTGGGCTGACTGTCTATGAGAGAGAAAATTGATGCATGTCAAAGTGGGGAGAAATTTAAATCAGGGTAAGTGTGTGTTTGTTGGTCGAGCCTCACACTTTGAACTTGTGGAACCCAGTGCCAGGAGATGCCTTACCTGGGGACCATGAGGAAGAAAACCTGTAGGATAAGATTTGGCACCATTCCCCCCTGAGACACTTAAAATGTTGAGGTGCTTTGAAAAAAATCCCACTCAGCACAAATCTGAAAGTTTAAGAGCCTAAATGCCTTTGAAAATCTGGGCCATGCAGGATTATGTTTTGATGGAAGCCAGTGAGACTTAACACCTAAGGGACTGGGACCACTGGGAAATTGCATCCTGACTTTGGGTGAGAATGCCTAGAATGGCATTACTGAGGGAACAAATGCCAAACAGAAAAATTCTTTAGTGTCTCACAGTCCCTTCCTGTTCCAGGGATGCTATAAATATCCTGCCAAGCCCTACCACACTGCTGTTCTCCAGCTCCAGGGGCATTTAGTGCTTGGCTTTGTGTCCTGACCTGAGGAGACAAGTGCCCTGAGCTACTTGGCACCCCAAGAGACAACACCTCTTTGCCTAAAATTTGTTTAAAATGTGATAGAGCCATCTAAATGCATTTTGCTGAAGGTGCAGGAGGCTGTTTATGCCTCTGTGTGTATTGTTATTTATTAATTGAAGCCTAAATTAGCCCTCAACAGGTTAGCAGTATTTAATGCAGAGAGCTCAAACATGCAACACATTCTTGGCACGTTTCCCTTTATTAATTAAAAACCTCTTTAAAACACTCTGCCTTCCACCTTGGAGCAATAAATTTCCACCTTGAGGAAATAATTTCCTTGTTGTATTCCATACAGAGACGTTCTGTTAGCTGCAATCCCTGTTTCAGTGTAGGCCCCACTCAGCCTTATTTCAATTTCAAAATAAACTTTCAAAGGGCCAGGTTTTTCTGTTAAAAAAAAAAAAAGGGGGGAGAGGAAAGAAAACCCTAAAAAATCAACTTTTCTGCTTTTTAAAAATATATTTGGGATTAATTCTGATGTAGTTTAGTGCTTGTGCAGACTGTGAACCACAAAGCTCCTTCTTAATAAGAGCTCACAGGGCTCTGCAGCAGGTCCTGAAGGAGGTAAAGAATCCTTGGCAGCCCCAAATGAGCTGCAGGTCCTGCATGGGAGGCACTGCCCGCCTGCAGTTGCTGGGAGAGTTTTATGGCCCCCCTGTCACCCCCAGCTCTGGGTGGCTGGTTTTCTTTATGACTGTGTGCCCCAGCCCAAACTTGCCCAGTGTCATGACATAACCTGGCAAAAACGCCACCTGATTTTGGGGGCTGAATGGCTTTTGTTCCCCTGTGCCTGCCACAGACCTTGGTGTGCAGGGAGGCAGGAAAGGTCTCTGCTGGCTCCTCCAGGAGTTTGAACCAAGCTCAGTAGGTTTAGAGGTGAGAGATGATTGCAGACCCCTGTCTCTCATCCCCACCCATCCTGCATGGCAGGGGAGGAACAGCCAGGCACCGAGGGCAGCAGAGATATTGTTCTATCTCCAGTTTGTGCTCAGAACATGAGCAACCAACCCCATCACACTGGAGCAGGTGGGCTGTGGGCAGTCAGCACTGTCTGCAGATGTCAGATGTTGTTTAGCAGGGAAAGATGTGGATGAACTGCTTTCAGTGGAGGAAAAATTTCCTTTTCTTTCCTTGCTCACTTTCACAATTATCCAGGCTGTAGATCCTATACACCTCCTCGGTAGGTTCATCACACATGCAGCTAAAAGTATTCCAATGTCACACAAACCTTAAAGTATCACAAAGGTGAGGGAAAGCTCCTAGTCAATTTTGTTGTGCTTTGTCTAACTTCAAAGGGAAGTTTAAAAAGAAGCCCTTTATGGTCATGGCAAGTCAAGAACCCTGTCCAGAATGGCCTGGACTCACTTTCTGTGAGCACTCATGGGAGGTTGTGCTCCTCCCCGTGCTCTTGCAGCCCGGTGATGTGACGTATCCAAAATGCTGCTCTGGGCTTGAAACACATTCTGCAGGAGAGCTCTGCACTGCTTGAGAAAGGGCTTTTGCAAAACTGACTTGAAATAAATGCAATAAAACTGTCACTGAAATGTAAATGATTAGAGCAATGTGACTCCCTGCTTCCCCTAATTCTTCTGCTTATTCTTGCTTTTAGCAAATGTAATTTAAAAATAACCAGTTCAGGATGACTTGGTTGAGAATGTTCTTGCCTTTGGGCTAGAAAGTCACTGGTTCGGTACTAGACTGAGTGGGTCAGTGGTTTGGGTCCCCACACAAGGGCAGGGGTCCCTGCAGAGCTGCAGGTCCTGCCTGCATGGGTGGGCACTGGGGAGACCCCAGGCTGCTCCCCTGGGATGAGCATCCCCATGCCATCAGCACCCAGGAGCTCCTGCCCTGCCTGGCACATCTGCCTTCTCCAAAAGTACATTGGGGATGGGGGTCACAGACAGCCCCCTTTCCAGCCAGCAGCTGGTGTGAAGCAAATGGAGGGCCTATGGGGTGACAGCCCCAAGTGTCACCTGCTTCTTGCTGAGAGTGTTTTCTTCCTGTGCTTGTTCTTTCTCACAGCACAAAATCACTAAAGTTTTCAGTGAGCTGCTGGATGACATCAAAAAGACTTAGTGCCACTCTGATATCATCATTATGGATGGGCTTTGTTTCACCATTCCATTCACTGACCTGTATTTGCCCTTCCTGGACCTCCAGGATGACACACTGAACAGTAATGGTGGAGCAGCTCTCACAAGAGAGATTCCAAGTCACAGAACAAGACACCCTTTAGAGCTACTGAATCTCTTTGTTCTTGGAACAAACAGATATTTTGAGTCTGTTTTCCCTAGGGAAAACGTGTGTGCATCAGCAGTGCTGAGAGTCTAGGCAGGCACCATCGTATGGCACGTGCTGGAAATAGCCTGGTTTTGTTCCCATCAGGAGGACTCATGTCATTTCCCAGCACCATGCAGTGTCAGTATGGGATCAAGATTCGTCCCAAACGTGATCAATTTCCTGATGGAAAATTCACTGTTTTTCACTGTTGTTCATTGTGCCAGGCCCTGGCATGTCCTGGGATTCACAGAGTCCTGGGTGTCCCCTGAGTGCAGAGCTCTGAACAAGTCTCCATCCTTGTGGTCTGGCTCACATGTCCCTCCCCTCTGCACACCTGGGAGAGAGATGAGAGCTCATTCCAGGCTTATGGGGACAGTGGGATGGGAGAATGTGCTTGCTCTAAAGTTTGGGAGGTGAGGAGGACTTGCCTCCTTCTTACAGCACTGGTCCAGGCTGTTCTGGGCTTTCCCTCAGCAATGGACTTCTCTGGGTCTTGTGTGGGGAACAACTAACCCCAGGCAGCAAGTCTAAACCATGTAATGGGAAAAGCCTCCCACAAATCCCCCAAATGGAGACTGCTGAGTTTTACATATCTTGGGTTAACCTTAATGTGATTCAAGCCTATGATCACAGCTTGATACCCATTGTTTAAAAAACCCACAGTCTGGCCTGGAGTCCAGAGAAAATTCCCTGGATATCAAAAGATTCCCTTCTACCCAAAACTCCAGGTGACTGTGGTTATTGTCAGGAGTATCTGTGTTATTTCCTCCCTATGACTTTTCAGTACTGGGGCTTTTGCAAATGTTTAGTGTGCACATGGCACATGTTGTGAAGCCACTCCTGGATTGCCTCCTTTGATCTTTTGGGAGAAAATTATTTTGAAAGATATTAAAGAAAGTAAAGATATTAAAGAGTCAGGAGACTCATCACTCAAAATACTTGGCATGTGTCCGCTGCTCCTTGCTCTGCTGCGTGGATGGAGGGGTGCTTGCCAAGGGTGCAAATTCTTCATGTGCCTTAGATGTGGCCCTTCCCATGTTGCACAGCATTTGGGAATCTTTTTACCATGCTCTTCTCTTCCTGCAGGTTGCAACATCACCATTGTGAACATACTGGCATGTTGGGAGAGATTGTGGAAGTCATGAAAGTAAAATCTTTGCCAGATCATGAGAGGATGAAAAGTTAAACTCCTTTTAGGCAGAAGGTGATCCTTGGCGGCCATCAGAGCTCTGCCTACAACCTGTGCTTCCAACCTTCATTGAAATAAGCCAGAATGATTGATGAATAAGCCTTTATGATTGAAAATAATTCTGAAAATATCTTCTCTTTTTTTCTGTGAGCTAAATGGGTGGAAGTGCAGCCACCAGCTCTGGCCCTGTGCTGAGGGCAGCTGCTGATGGAGGGAGGAACGTCGCCATTGAGAGCTGGAGCAGCTGCGGGTTGGGAACAGATCACAGCCCAGGTCCTTTTCCAGGAAACCTTGTGGCAAAGCTGGGACTAGAGCCCAGGCCTCCAGTGCTCTCCCTGCCAGCTCCCTCTTTCTAAGATCAAGCAGCCTCGGCACAGCAAAAGAGCTGCTCCGAGTCAGCAAACCAACTGTGATACCTCAGAACAAAGCAGCTTGTTCCTGTGCTCTGATGCTGATTAGCACCTTGGAACAACCTGCTTGGCCTTGTCTGGCAGTTCTAGTGCAAACACACCCACACAGCTCGGGGTAATGGAAGAAGGAAAGAGGAGACCTGTGAGCAGCAACCGTTCCTGTGTGCAGCACGAGGTGTGCCAGCACAGAGCTGCACCCAAGGCCTGGGCATGGTCACTTGGATGGCAGAGGCTGATGTGCCAGAGACGATGAAGGCTGAGGCACTCTGACCCCCCCAGTCATGCAGGCAGTGGGGATTAGCAGAGCAGGACTGGCTGCAGAGCTTCACTTCGCCCCCAGCTCAGGCTCCTGTTCTTGTGCTATGGCAGGGACCAAGAAACGACTGTGGGGGTGACCAAAGGGAGCCAAGTGCCTGGGGGGATGTACTTTTGGGGGTTTGGCTCCCTCTTGGCTGGGTGGTGGGGGCAGAGGGGTGTGTGCCTTGCAGCAGGGATGCTGAGGGCTCAGGGCTACTCCTCTGCTCCTGTGCAAACAGGCTCATGCCCTCGATGACCTGGCTGGCAGGCAGCCACAAGCTGTGCCTTTGATGGCATTGCTGGTATAACATCAGGTGAGTTTTTCTCAGTTCTGTATGACCATTCCTTGTGATTCTGCACAATCAGTGGGAGTTCAGCATTGCCAGAGGAACATAGAATCCCAGAACGGTTTGGGTTGGAAGGAACCTTAAAGAACCTCTAGTTTCAGCCCTGCTGCCATGGGCAGGGACACCTTCCACCTGACCAGGCTGCTCCAAGTCCTGTCCAACCTGCCCTTGAACACTTCCAAGCTGGGACATCAACAACTTCTCTGGGCAGCCTGTGCCAGTGCCTCACCACACTCACAGGGCAGAATTTCTACAAAATATCATCTTTTTGACTATATTATGGCTTCCAGCCATAAAATAAATGAGACCCCAACATGAGCAGTATCTAAGCAGAATTACTGATGCACCCCTACAGAGCAGAGTGAGTCTATCTTGCAGAGCTCTGCCTGCCAGTGTGAGGCTGTGCCTGCCTGTCACCAACCCCAGAGAGCTCGTCTGCATTACTCTCCAAAATCTGCCTTCCCAGTCCCAGCCTTGGGTTGCCATTTGTAGTGTTTGTGCCCCAAAGCCTTCCCCAAGCCAGCTGAGAGCTGAGAACAGGAGCTCCTTGTAAAAGGGTGAAGGAGAAACCAGTGACACAAGCTCCTGCTGAATTTGTTTTTCATGTTCTCATTTGTAATCATTTTGTGTTTTATGAGGGATACTTCCTAAAACTTTGCCAACATGATGGAAACATATGTGGTGCTCTTATTCATGATGTGACCCTTTTGGTGGAGAGATGAGATGAAAATCTGCTTTTCTCTGAGATCTCCACAGCATATGGTCAAGTGAGATGGAAAATCTGTGGGGTGTAGGGTACCTGATCTTCCCCCAGCCACGCCAACTCTGTTCACTCCTCCAGAAACACAGCCCACATAACTCTGCATGTACAATGTCCAGGTGGTTTTTCTTGCCAATTATTTATTTAAACTTTTTCTCCTTCTTTTAAATTTTTGTTTTACTAGGGATAGCCTAGCTCTGTGGCCTGTAGGTGACACAAAAAGTATTGTTTGCAATTTTCTCTGAATTGCAGGTTTGCTCCTGTGCTGGCTTCAAGGACAGAGCCAAACTGGGGGGAGCAAACACAGTCCCTAGAAATAGTTATTGTAGGTTTCAGAGGTAATGATGCCAAGGTTAAAGGACCTTTGCTTATTTGAATTACCAAATCCCTCTACAAAGGGTATGACTGAATTATCAGCACTGCTGGCTCTATTTGGGCCACACCACAGTTGTCACTGAACAGGGACAATTCCTGCAGCATTTGTGTTTGGGTGAGTGACAAGGGTCACCTTGAGTCCATGAGCCAGGACTGCTGCTATCCCTGGGTGCCCAAAAATGCAGGGCTGGCTCTCACCAGCAGCACTGCACCTGCAGCAGCAGCACGCTGCTTGGCACCCCCAGCTCAGGAGCTGGGTTGTTGGTTATCGTGGTTTTCATTATTTTAGTGGTGAGAGAAAACTTTTGTGTAGCGTGAAAAACAATCCTGAGCCTTCCTGTGTTCATAGGAAGGGCACAGACAGGCTGGAGGAATGGTGTGCGAGGGCAGGAGACTTCAGGACAGCAACCAGCGTGAAGGGACACCTGGTTAAAGCGTATGGAGGTATTTTTTAACTGAAAAGAAAATGTTAATGGCAGGAGAGTGCAACAATGATACTGGTGAGTAACTTGGGATAAATACGGGGGCCAGGCATCACAAGTAGCTACCTAAAAGGTAGAGAGTGGTAAAATCCTCTAACCTGACAATGGACTGAGAGAGCTGGGGTTGCTCAGCCTGGAGAAAAGAAGGCTCCAGGGAGACCTTAGATCCTCTTCCAGTGCCTAAAGAGGCTACAGGAGAGATGGAGAGACTGCTTACAAGGGCATGAAGTGACAGGACAAGAGGGAATGACTTAAAGCTTAAGGAGAGTAGATTTAGATTAGATATTAGAAGGAAATTCTTCCCTGTGAAGGTGGGGAGGCACTGGCACAGGTTGCTCAGAGAAGTGGTGTGTTGGGATGTTGATCAGACAGGCAGGGCAGTGAGAAGCAGCCTCTGAACAATGTCCCTGGTCTTGGGAGGAGCCAGCAGCCATCCTGGTGTGAACAGACAGTGTGATGCTGCCCCTCAACTTTGTCCTGGGGACACTCACTGAGCAGGCAAATTAGAAATGGGGGTTCTCAGCAAGGAGACCCCCACTTATTAATGAGGGAAATTAATGTACTTTCTGAGTTGAAGTCTCCTGCAATCTGGGCTGGTGAAAATTAGGACCAGGCCAAAAAAGTCAAGGAGGCCTGCACCAGTGTGAACCAGACTTCACAAAATAGAAAGGAGAGGCCCCTTTTGTCAGGCGATGGCTTTTCCTCAGAAGCTAAATGATACATAATGTTTATATAGTGTTTTCCCTCTCCTAAATGCAGGCTAGACATTAATTGATTCCAGGTTTGCTCTGTGAAGCAGGTCAGCTCTTTCCATTTTGCAGATAAAGGAGAGGTGGGGATCTCTGAGAGGTGCACAGGGGGTCAGCGCCGGCGCCGGGGCACCTACATGGATGGCTGCCCTCCCCGTGGGACCACGCTGCCACCCTAAATATACACCACTTCTGATGTATGTGGAAATCAGCTGGGACTCTGTAAACCCAGCTACATTAAGCCCAGTTCAAATGAAATCTGTTTATGTCTCCATTGCTCGCCACTGGTCAAAGCAGGACTTAACTAACTAACGCTGTTTGTGTTCAAAGCCTCTTAAACCCTTGCTCTGACTGTCTTGAAGTGAGATATAAAGTACTTGCTGGGACCTGGCTGGAGGCCAGGGAACTGTTTCAGATCCCCCCTCTCTCTTATGCTCATGGGGCAGTTTAGAAAAAGCATCACACATTTCAAACAGTGATGGAAAAAAATAATTTTAATTCACTTCTGTTTACATAATGTTGGAAGCTTGGGAGGGTTTGGGTAGACAATTATTAATGGTTTAAATTGGCGTGATAAAAATGTTGCCTTGGTCTGGGAACATGAGCTGGCTCCCCAGACCCTGGTGCTGGGGCAGCCCAGCACTGGCTGCAGGATTCAGGGAGCAAGGACCCAATGGCTTGGTGGGTCCCACTGCTGTGTTTCCTTTTGGCATCTTGGAAAGAGCCTCCTGCCCGTTCTGCTGAGGCTGAACTGCAAAAACCCAAAGCCTGGATCTGGGGAAACACCCAGCTCTTCCTGGTCACCTCCATTTCTGGATTCCCAGCCTGGAGGTGTTTGGTGATCAGGTCAGAGGGACATGGCCACCCTGGGAACACCACTCCTTCACTGCATATAAGCAGTGAATATAAGCAAAGGCTTAACTGCTTAAAGATTTTGGTCCAGCCTTTTGGGGGCATGGCCCTTTATTTTTGGTTAGTACCTTGTGTGAATCAGCTCCAAAGCAGGTGGAGGCATTCCCAAATGTGCAACACGGGAGTGAGAGGATAGTTGGGTCCCATGTAAAGTGCCCTGAGCTCTCCAGGTGTCAGAGGAGGTGGGGATGGGCAGGCACTGTCACACCTGCAGCCTGAGCCTGGCCTCTGTGTTCCATCCTCACATCCATCCCCCAGAAGACTCAGACACAGTTTTACTGGTCTATCGCTCAGTGGGATCTGGCACCTATAAAACTGCTCTTAATTACTTCCCAAGTTACTCACCATGGTGATGTTGATTTTGTCCTATAACCCAATAGGACTTTGCCTATTTCCTACAGAGCACTGCCCACCACAACTCTGTTGTCCTTTTTATTGGTGTGTGATCACACACTGTGTGCATGTGTCCGTGGCTAGATTTTGGACACCACTGGACTGCTCATGGAAGCTGCCCACGCTGTTTTTGCTTTCCAGCCTGTGCCTACCACGCTGCAGCACCTCCTCTCACAGGGCTGTGGTGCTGCCTGTGAGGCTCTAGCAGGTTTGTAAGGGCCTGCACAAGGGGTAGCAGCATGAGAAGCACCTGTGAGCCTGGTTTGGAGGGTGACAAATTCCAGGTCCTCCCTCCCAGTGTGTCCAGCTCACACATGCATAGGAAGCAGGGATTGTCCCCTCTAGCCGTGGCACTGATGGCCTCTGATCTGCTTTGCTCTGCTTTGACACCTGAGATTAAAACAAGGGCTGTAGTAGCTAAGAAAATAGTAGAGAAAATGATGGTTGGGAAATAAATCCATGCCAGCATCAGTTTCTGCAGCATCTAGACACTGCTTTGAAGCTCTGCCCTCAAAATATTCCCTCCATGATCCCTGGGATTACCCTGCACCATGGCATCTGGGTGCCAGCATTACGAAATTCATAAGCACATGCTTTATCTGCCTGCTTTGCAAGTCATGCTTCAGAGCAGACAACAGAACTCTGCTCAAAGGCACGTTGGTGTTGGAGGCTGAGTCTCTTAATGCTCCCACTTTGGCTTTGGTGAAACCAGGGTGGGACTAATCTGAGCTCATTAACTGACTCTGATGTATTCACAAACCAAATCTGCAATGTGTGAAATATTGTATTCAAAAGAGAAAAATTAATTTATGAGGATAAAGTTTAGAGGTTTTATATGCAGCCCAGTGACTGGTCTTCTCCAGAGGACTTCCTTGAGGTGTCATGACTTATTTCTCCAAGGCTGCAGACCCTGAGCAATGTAGTTACATGACAATGACACATGGACAGAGAAGAGGTTTCCCTCTGTGATCATTAAACTGCAGTATGAGTTTTTTTGCTGTGCTGGGAGAAGGTGTTGGATGAAAAATCTGTGAATAACACATGGGCTGAGGAATGCTTCATGAGCTTAGTCATCACCTGGGTGAATCAGACAGGGAAAACAGTCTTTATTCTGCAAGATAACAGCATCTCACTGAGATTTTCCACTTGAGAAAGGGCTCAATATTCGCTCCAAAATTGTGCTAATGAGTGGAGCCCAGCCTCACTCTGCACAAGAGGTAATCTTCAGATGGATGCTGTATTTGATACAACACTCATAGGTAGCATCATGCTCTGATACATAAAGTAGTGTTACTTTATGTAACTTTAGTGTTACTTTTGAGCCATCTCAAGGAATATTGTAGGGAAGGGTTTGAACTCAGCGGGAACTTCCCTAGTTCAACAAGTGGAGAGTCCAGTTAAAAGAAGATTAGGAATAGTCCTGAACATGGGGTTTCTGTTATAAAAGGGATCAGTACCTGAATCCTGCCATTCGTGGTCCTCTTGCACGCCCATGCACCAGGGCTTGTTCCAGCTTTTGAAGTTATCCTGGGCTGATGCTAACGTGGGAAGAGGATCAGTCCCAGCACTTTGAGACCTGTCATTAAAGTACTCATGGGTGTGAAAGAGCACGTGAGGAAAATGCAGCTGGGGACAATGGTGAGAGGAGCAGCGCAACGTCTCAGACCAGCACAGAAGCAAATGCAGTGAATGTTTCATGGCTTACCACCCTCAGCATGGGATGTGCTCCAGAGGCTTCTTTTCTGTCCAAATTTCCATTTTGCACTGGAACTGGGCACTTCTGAACAGACACGTGTGGATTTCTGTTGGCCTGCTGAGCTGCTGCTCTGCGTGGCACGCTCTCCTCTGGGATCCTCCCCAGGCAGGCTGAGCCCATGCCAGGGGTGCCTCACTGTGGGGTTACTGCCTGAGGGTGCAGGTTGGTGATCTGGATGGAGACATTCTGGAGTCAGGTCCTCAGCCCCCAGGCTTAGATGCTACAAAGAAAAAGATGGTAAATCAAAACATTTGGGAATCTGTTTCTTATTTACTGTACTGCCAAGCTGCTGTAAGGCTTGCTGGAATCACAATCCCAGAAAAGCAGAGTGGAAAGGATTTTCCTACTGATATTGTTGGCAGGGGGAGAGACCTCGCTGCCTGCTGTGGGCTGGGACAGGTGGGGATAGGATCAGGGATGGACTTTTTGTTTGCTTGTGAGGGTAAGGTAAACATTGCAAACATTCCCTGTCTCCCCTCAGCCCTTTTCAAGAGGGGCTTTTATTAAATGTTGGGAAGAACTGAAGGCAGACTGGAATATTTGGAGAAAGGATACTTAGAGACACATTTTAGTGGTGACAAAGGGTAAACCTGTCAGATCATAATGGCAGGAGAAAAGAAGTTAGATGCTCAGGCCACAGCAAGTTTTGTTGGATGTTCTCATGCTCACAGCATCACCTGAAAGGATCTCCCAGCACTGCTTACCCATCAGGCATGGGGAGAGATGCCAAAGTGTGCAGAAGATGGTTCATGGAACAGGGAGCTCTTCCCAGTGCATCAAGGCCCCACATCTTCTGTTTCCCCCCTCAAGTGCCTGCATCTCTCCTGGGAATGTCACACATCATCTCCCACACTGCAACCAGGCTAAGCTGAGCAGGGAAAGTTTCCCAGAGACTTTTTGGCTGTGATGCCAGGAGTCATAATTGCCTTGGCAGAAGCAGCCACAGTTGTTCAAACCTGCCCTCTACCCGTGAGTCAGAGTGGAAGTGCTGGAGTAATGGGATGGCTCGGAGCAAAGATGCAAAGTTGGGAGTTGCTTTCAGAGATTCTTATTTCCTTGAGGGAAAGTCTGAAAAAAATATTAGTATAAAATTTTAGTATAGTAAAATATTAGAGGGAGCTAGAGAGAGTCCAGCAGCCTCAGAGCCTGCCTGCAACCCTCAAGGGCAGCACTGGGCTCTGCCAGCTGGGATGGCAGGCAATAGCACCAGGAGCCTCCACTGCCTGCAGGGGATGGGACCATCTCTGGGGCCCCCAGCAGAAGCAATGCCATGGCAGGGAAAGCAACCATGCGCTTTGTGGGTGCCTATGGGTGGGCTGTGGCACCAGGGACACGTCCTGTGAGCTGTTCAGGGCGTGTTTTGCAGAGGCAGCATCCACTGGGCAGCCACCTTCTTGCTTGGAGCACAAAGGGACACAGCCCACAGTGGGACAGAGCCCCAGGTCCTGTGGGAAATTCTTGTGGAGAACCAAGCTCCCATGTGTGGGGCTGCATTTGTGAGTGTGTCCCGTTTAGGTCAGAAAACATGAGGAAATGGCTCAGCAGGGTTTCCTGAGGAGAAATGGCTTTGGGCATCTCAGAGGATCACTGGTAGTGAAAGCACCTCTGCTCAGGGGGTTGCCAGTCCCCCTCTTGTCCATGGAATGGAGGAAAGAGCAGAGCCAAGGGGAAATAAGCCCTCAGCATCACCAGCTGGGGGACAAGGAATGCGAGCTGCTCGCTCTCCCAGCATCACGTCCTTGCCCAGACAGCTGGCTCCATCTGAGCACGGGGAGAGGCAGCAGAAAGGACTGGGGATCAAGGGAGTTGGGGTGGGTGCTGGTGGAGCCAGAGCTTTGCAAAACTTCTGTGGGGAGAACTTGGCATGAGAGCTTCCAACACATGGAAACTGTGATGGGATACAGTCAACCTGGCTCCACAGGATGGCTGAAGTGGTCAGAAGCTGGTGGTGGCAGGGATGTCCTGAGGTGGGTGTTGGACAAGTCTGAAGGCAGGTGGGAATGGAAACCCCAGTACTGAGCTCTCCCCAACCTTGGGGAGGTCCTGTCACCTCCAGACTCCAAGTTCATGGCTCAGAGCCATCTCTCATTTAGTCCCAGTGAATTACTGAGCCCCAGGAAGCCAGCCTTACTGAGGCTTTTGTAGAAGTCAAGGGCTCAAATTGAGCAGGAGCTTGGGGAAACCGTTTCCCTTGTTAAAATAAATGTATTAGTTTAATACGTACCAGGAGAGGATAGGGAGTTCTCCTTGTTAAATATTTACCAGTCAAACCCTGCTGAGGACTTACTTGGAGCAATTCAGCTTTAGTGATTTCCTTCTATTGTGGTCTGAGTCTCCAGCATTGCTGGGAAATCACCCGGCAGGGCCAGGATGGCTGGTGACAGACCTGAGCCCTGGGCAGAGAAATTGCAGCTGGGATGGCCACCCGTCTCTCTGGGGACACTGTGGAGCCTCAGCATGTCCCCACATCTGCCCTGGGACCTAAATGGAGATGTGGACACCTGCCTGGAGAAACAGAGCGAGCAGCCTTGTTCCCAAAGGGCAGCAGAGCACAGGACAGATACCCAACAACCAGGCAAAAGAAAATAAACCCTAAAAAAAGTTGCTCTGTGCCTTACCTGTCTGTCATTCTGAGCATCCCGACATCCCAGACTCATTACAGTCCATTTTAACAAAGACCATTATTTCTTTGGGAGCTCATCATCTTGGGAATGGGAATAGCTGTAAGCAACACAATTTGTGAATTATCCTAATTTCCCTAAAATGTCCCTTCTGTTACCTGATGGTGGAGTTAAGCCATGTCCAATAGCTCAAGATTTCCTGACATAGCTGTTTGATTTATCAGACCAATTTTATATTTATATGATTTACATGTATGTATACTAACCTGACACACATTTCCATAAGCAATTTGTCATTTACCAGTTTATATTCCAGCAATCTCTACGGTTCTTAAAACTGGAAACACATTTTTTTTGTAATCAAGTTAAGTTTGGATAACTTCTATTGTTGGTGATTCCACATTGTTTTGTAACACTCTTGCTTTCCCTTAAACTCCCTAGAATAAAATGGAAAAATGAAGGGCATGAGGCATCTTTATGGAAATGCTCCTGCCTTGTCGGTCCCCTGCTCTCCTGAAGGCAGCAATTGCAGATTGTCAAGGATTGCGTCGCCGTGTGTTTTTTAAAGAATGACTCTATTAATAATCTTAAGAGAAAACAGATGCGTGAGGTTTGCAACTAGAACTGTGGATATTCCAGGAGACATCAATTGTTGGAAGTAAACAACAGTCCTGATTCAACAAAGCTCTTAAGCAGACGCTTAACTTTGAGCATGCACTTAGCCCAGGCTTCAGCGAGGTGTTAACATATGTTCTGCTATATAAGGAGGGACTTAAGTACGTACTTACAGTTAAGCTTGTGCTTAAGTGCCTTGTTGAATTGGGGCCAACAATTCAGCTCTCCCTCTGTCTCCCTGACATTAACTGTGCCTGACATCCAGGAAATTCAAACAGGGGCTGCAGTAGTCACCTACCAGCAGAACTTTCCCCTTCAGGCTGGGGCTGCATCTATTCTGCAGCACGGCCAAAGTGCTCTGGGTGGCAGGGTCAGGTCACCCCAAGCACCTCCGTGCCCGCATCACTTGGGATCCCCATCCCTTGGGATCCCCACAGCACCACCTGTAGAGAGACAAAAAGCCCATTATATTTGTAAGTCTCTGTGAAGACCCAACCTCGAAATCTATAGGTTTTTTTTTTTTTCAAATCAATAATTTTTTCCATGATGTTCTGCATGTTTATTAAAGATGTCTGCATTCTTTGTGCTTATTTTCAAGTGGTTGGGGCTTTTTTCAAGTTCTGAGTAGCAAGAATTGCACTGTGCAATGATTTAGCATCCATGTCAACCTTTATGAATGAAAAGTTAATTTTTGCAATTTTTTACCTTTGTAGTTTTTTCTCCTGTTACACCCTCCATCTGCTGAGCTGTACATAGCAGGTGAATATGGATGGGAAAGGCCTCAGGGTCTTCACAGGTTACTGGAGATCTCCTGGACCAGCCTGGATGCTCTGGATGCCCTTCCAATCACCTTGAGACCCTTCTCTTGGCTGTAGGTCACCTTCATCTCAGACCCAAATCACTGAGGATGAAGGTCTTTACTCACTGCAATGACACTTTGACTCAGCATCGCTGAAAAATCCAAAACCCAGCTCGCAGTTGTGCCTTGGGATCAATTCATCATCACTTGCCAGATTTTATTTGCAGTAAACCAGATTTCTCTGAAAACTAACCGGATCTTGTTTCATGAGCCAGGGAGAGCTCAGTGAAAGCAGCTAACAGGGTCGATACCTCCAGTTCCAAATCACACAAGGCAAATCCTGAACCAAACATCCCCAGAGGTTTCCTGATCTCATCTGAAGTCCTGCCCTTCTTGTAATCAAAGGGAACTTGTGAACTTGCTTCAGTGGTGCCAGAGCTGCTTTCTCCCCAGGATTTTATTTATGGGTGATTTTTAAACTGTGGGTATAGCAGTTGCCTTTCCAGTCCCAGCTTTCTGTCTATCCTATTTCTGTCCAAAAGTCACAGCTGGGGGACCATGCTCACTGCCAAAAAAAGGAGCTTGTTTTACCTGCCAAAGCCAGGTGTGAGGGACATGTAGCTCCCAGTTAGAAGTGTCTCAGGGAGCATCATCCAGATGCAACATCAAGTTTTCTTTAACTTAAAAAAATAATATAGACCTCAAGGACCAGTTCTTCCCTGCTTATTGTCTTTTCAGAAGGCAGCATCCAAGTTCCAGTTATTTCTGTCTTGGAAAATAAAAAAGTCTACCAGAGGGAAAGGAATGTGAGTTTGCAGCAGAGTTTGGTACCTGGAAGACTCTGGGCTGGAGTGCACACTCCTGATTTATGGTGTACTTGTTAAAACCACTTGTTCTTGTCATAACAAAACAGCTCAAAGTGAAGCTGGGTAGAAGGTCCCCTTCTAGCTGGCACTTCATCATGGCTTCTTACTCTGTCTTAGGTTCTGGGGGTTTACAGTTATATAAAACTTAATGAATCAGTATACTTTAGATTTCCTTCCTAATGCATATGGGTTCAATTAACTGCACTGTTTGCTTATTTAAGCGTTTTCATTAAATTGCTTTACTATATTTTCCCGCAATTGAAAGGGAACATGGTGGGGCTGATGCCATCTGCCACCATCAGTTTAGCAGAACCTTTTTCTTTGTTCAGGTCCATTCCTTTTTATTAGAAGAGACCCTCCTACCCCCAGTTCCCTGTGTGCCACGCACTTATTGCATTCTCCTCTTCTGACTGCAGACTGATAAACAGAAAGCTTGAGCAAGGGCCTTCATGGTATTTTTTAAGGGTCTCTTTTACAAGATCAGTTGTGTTTTGCCCCCCACCCCCTTCTCTCCCCCTGCTTGCAGATCCTTTTTTTGCTCCAGCTTGTGAATAAAGAGTTGTTGCTGGTACAATGGCTCTCAGCTCCTGCTGCCTGGCTCTGTGGGGTGGAGGATTGCTGTGGCCAAAACACCCAGCCAGGCTGCAGGCTCAGCCCAGGATAGCAAGAACAAGGCAGGAGAGGCTTTTTCCTCATTTTTAAGGAATAGCTCTTACTAGGCATCTCACCAAACCTTCCTGAGGTCCTTCTCATGGCAGGGGATGGTGTTCCTGCCTTCACCCACAGCTTATTTTCTGGATCTGGTGCTCTTAAGGCTTTACACACTGCTCTCCCCCCAGCACAGAGGGGGTGTTCTATTACATTCCTCCTTGTTGTTTTGCTCCATCCTCTTGAGCTGCATCTTGCAGTGTAAGTGCTCATTGTGAGTGGCCCTGTGTCCCAAAGGGCTGGTGGTCCCAAGAGGGCTCCTGCCCATGTCCCTCCAAACACCCCACACTGCCCAGGGATGCCCTTCAGGGATGGACAGTGCCTTCCCCTGCTTTACAAACTAAACTGAATAAACTCACCCATCTGATTTGGAGTGCAGTCTGCACCCTGGTACACAAAGCAAATGCTTTATACACATCACTAATAGAAAAAACCTCCTGGAGAATATAACAGAAGGAGGAAAAATATTCATCCTGAAGGACTCTTGTCCAAAGGTTGGATTTTTTGATTTGGAAATGCAGCATTTGATATTGCATTGTTTATCTGCCATCTCTGGGTTAGGAAGCAGAGAAGGCACTCGTGCTCCTGGAGCAAAGTGATATTTTGCAATACAGTGTGAGGTGGAAAACACCCCAGCATTTATCATTTTCTGTTCTCTGCTACAAGCATTTTATGTAAGAGAAGGTGCAAAGACAATAAACAACTTGCCCTAAAGGCACACAATGAATCTGTGGCAAGGCCAGCAAGAGAAAGGCTTTTAACCATTGTTTGCAAAAGCCCTTGTCCTCCCCGAAGTCTGAGGGAGCTGCTGTGTTTGTGGAGGCCCAGAGGATGCTGACACCCTCACCCAGTCTGTGCCCCTATTTGTAGAAGGATTTCAGTTTGTGAAGCAATGTACCAGACAAAAAACACCTCCAAGAATAAGAAAGAAAGAAAGAAAGAAAGAAAGAAAGAAAGAAAGAAAGAAAGAAAGAAAGAAAGAAAGAAAGAAAGAAAGAAAGAAAGAAAGAAAGAAAGAAAGAAAGAAAGAAAGAAAGAAAGAAAGAAAGAAAGAAAGAAAGAAAGAAAGAAAATACCCTTCCAACTCTTTTGATTGCAGTAAAGTGAAATTAAGAAAAAACAAAAGGTGGAAAAATGCATTTAAACTGAAAGGAGAAGTCTTACTCCCAACTGGTAAGATTTTTTCTTATTTTTCTTATTTGCAAGAAGGTTTTCTGATTTCTGGTTTTTTCAATGAAAAATGCAACCAAGGCACAAAAGATATTGCAAAACACCACTGAGTTGTAAAATTAACCTTGGAGGGGGACTGGGAGGTGGGGATTACCTGGAGAAACATCAGCTTGTACCCTCGAATGTATCCCGGTTCCCCCCCATCCCCCTCAACAGCTCCTGAGCACAGGATCCCCAACCTCTGCTAACAGACCCACATTCAGCTGCTGGGATCTGCCAAAATCATAAGGAATCACCCAAAAAAACACCCAAACTGCTGCAGAGTCTGGGCTCTGGGAGACTTTTTGATAGAGTGGTTTGACAGCCCTGCCAGCCCCAACTTCTCTCTCTGGTGCCCTTTTTTCTGTAAGTGAGGCATAAAATAAATTTAAGCTGCTGGTTGTGGTAAACATTCCCTCCAAACATGCCTGTTCTTGATGCCCCAAATGCAGATATTCAATTGTGGAAGAAAGTGGAGAAAGAAAAAAAAAAAAAGAAAAGAAATGAAAAGAAAAGAAAAGGATAGAGAGAAAACCCCCGACGCTTCCAAGACACTAAAAATAGACTCTGATCACTTACCAAATGGTAAAATGAAAATGATTTGCTTTGAATAGTCTCCAGAAAGGCTCAGATACAATGTCTTGTGGAGCAAAATTGAATCAGTTGAAAGTGCAGACGCCAGCTCAGCCTAATCCCTCCCAGCTGCTTTGCTTTCCTTTTTTTCCAACAAGCAGCCCCTAAAAGTCATCTCCCTAATCCTGCAAACTGAAATTCAATCTTGTATTTTTTTTTTTAAATCAAGTTTCAAGCCTGGGGCTTGCAGGGTGGGGGAAGAGGAGGAGGGAGGGCTTTGGGGTTGCCTCCTTCCCCTCGCCCTGACTGCAGTAAACACAGCCTTGAATTCAAGGAAAAGCTTTAGACTACAATTCACTTGGCTTGAGCCAAACACACAAATCTGATGCCTTTAAAGCCCCTCCAGCAGACGGTAGATAGCTTTGAGATGTTCACTAAATGCTGGCTGGTTGCTGCCTTTTTTGTTGCTGACTGGGGGCCCAAGGAGACCTTGTCTCTGGGTTGTTTTTTGGCGGCTTTTTTTTTTTTTTTTTTTTTTTTTTTTTTTTTTTTTTTTTTTTTTTTTGTGTGTCTGCCGTTATCAGTGATTTTGGGTTGGGCATTTACCTAATGCAAAGACCAAGACAAACAATTTCTCACAGAGGCTGGTGATTGCAACCAGCAGTGCATGTACGGGCTCTGCTATCTCGGGGAATACCGAGAGGTATTTATGACACTTTCCCAAGAGATTCCCGACTCCTGCCCTCCACTCCCCCAGCTCCTGCCACGTGTGCGGCTTGCAAGGACTCAGGAGAGCCTCCTGGGGCATCCCAGTCCTCAGCTCCCTCTATGGCACTTGGAAGCATAACTCCATGTGCTGCCAAATCTGCTTTGCCCGTCGTTGCCACCTGATGGTTCACTGATCCCAAATATTTTTGGCAGCAAATGATACTGGTTTGGTTTTGGAGAGTAATTGAGAATAGATAAAATAATAGCAAAACATTCAAAACCAAATCCTACAGCTCAGCACCCTGATAATTCAAAATCCTGGGTCTGAACTCTTCCAAACTCAGGGTTTCAGAGGTTTTCCCCCATTCAGCCATGCAGATTGGTCCTATCAGGCTTTTGTTTGAACCCAGGTCAGGGTCCAGAATCTGAGCAGGAAAAAAAAAAGATGTCTAAGAGTAAGAAGAGGACACCAATTTTACTGGGTAGAAACTCCCCCAAAACAGCTGCAGGCAGGTTTAGACTGACCTGGTCAGGGAAAGATTCTGAGTGCCAAAGGAAAACAGGAAACAAAACTTACAAGAAAGGGTGGAGAGCTGAGGTGGGAGCCTTTGATATGACTTTTCTTAGCTGATGGTATGATGACAAAGTCCCACACCATGAAAATCACATTTTTCACCAATGCAGAGATGATTATTTTGTCTGTTCCAAACATGCATTTTTCTTCCTTTTGTTAGCATAATGGCCTTAACGCCCCCAACATGTCAGAAACTTTTGACTTGTTCACAACTGGTTGTTATGAGACAACTGCTCTGAGATTTGTGGGGTTACATGACATTTACTCAGATAATATCCATTCTTGCATTCTGTACCCCTGTGCCCATCTGTCTGATACGAGGCTAGGTCACTGAGAGTGCTGAAGTTGTGTGGGACTGAATTACCTCTTGTCTAATGAGGGAGAATGCACTGGGCACCCAGATCAAATGGCCCCATGTGCTGGATTTTATGGTGTAAACTGATGGATAGTTGAGATAAACCTACATAGCTAAATGGGTAGAGATGCACAGGTACATGGGGGATGGATAAATTAGAATAATTGGCATAGTTATATAAATATACAGGTCTGTGCAGAGGGTGGATAATTTGACATTAATGCAGAAGATGTGATGGTGGAGGGAAAGCCTGTGCATGTGACATGGGCTAGGTGGCCTAGCCAGGGGTAAGGGTGGTCTTGATGCATGTCAGGAGTAGAAGTGGGATGTGTTATGTTAGAGCAAGGCCTGCCTGGGTGAGCAGAAAGTTTATCCAGCAGACGGATGGATGGATGGATGGA
>VXAX01003042.1:1179421-1235858 GCA_013399835.1 Leptocoma aspasia | reverse complement strand
GTCCGGCGGCTCCCGCCCGGCCGAGCCCCTCTCGGGGGGCGGCTTCGTGCTCCTGGCTACACGGCCCCTGCCCTCTTCATTTCCTCTCGGTTGGGGCTTTTGTCCGAGGGGACAGGGACAAGGAATGGCCTCTTTTTCTACTTCTTTTTCCACCCCCTGAAATACTCTCTCGTTTCAGGACCTCAGTGTGGAACTGGGAGCACAGCGCTGAGCACCCGGGGCAAGGCTGCGGGCGGCAGCCAGGGCTGCCCGGGCTGGAGGATGCAGGGCTCCAGGAGGTGCTTGCCTGGGTGATACCGGCACACTGAGCTCACTGCTCATTCCCAGGCCCTTGGTCCGCTTTAATTTTCCAGGGATGCTTCTGGAGTTCCAGATACTGCACTTCTCATACCTACCCCCTGGAAGTTTCCCTCTCAAGAGAAAAACACAAAAGTCATGCAGTGACCAAGCAAACAGACAGCAGGGGTGTGCCTAGGGCTTTCCTAAGTAGAGCGGGTCACACACTATACACACACAGGCTATAACTGTAGCTGAAAACTAAGGACAACGAATTTGGAATGGATCAGAAAGATAAATAGCATAAAATCAGGAACAGTCCAGTCCCACACTTGCCATTTGTTATAGAGAGAAGAAGTAAATGGGATTCACATGTCGAGCATTAGCTGGTTGTTAGTCTGTAAGATAATATTAACTTCAGTGCTTACTGGTTTACTCCAGTTCTCCAAAGGCAGTTCCAGGAGGCACCCAGCCTGTAATTTAGGATGGCACATACTGTGTGAAAGAGGCTTTGGCACTGGGGCCTACCAGCACATCAAGGTGATATTAGCATAATAAAACTTTTGGAGAGGGAGTAGGAGCTCATAAATTAATGCATTGTACTGTTTTAATGCTGGGAGCTAACAATATGTTTCCTGTTCAGCTGATCATCTCCTCTGCAGCCTAACAGCTGTTTTAAAGGTGCTGCAAAACTGAAAAGAGGGAAGATGATTGTCCTTAAATCAATGTTTAATGATGTGTTATTAGGAGAAAAGTCTTCCTCCAGCAGATGTTTACATGTTGAGGATGGAGGGGAGCTTCCCAGGCTGCCTGCCTGCCTGAGAGGCTGGGGAGACACCCCGTGTCCTACCAGTCTTGCAGATGGCCCAGCACTGGGGCACAGCTCACTCAGCACCAGGAGAGGCTTTGCCCGTGGGTGGGTGCTGAAGAAATTCTTCAGGGATGTTGGACTAGAGGACCTCCAGTGGTCCCCTCCTACTGTACCCAGCCTGTGATTCTGATTCTGTGAAGGTTTTCAAGTAATTTGAGTCATGACTATGAGCAGGTGAATAGGGCAAATACTGAGAGCATCCTGCCCGTGTTCAGCCCGGGTTGTGGCTGCCAAGATCCTTCCTCCATAAAGATTGGATATGGATGCTGGAATATCCCCCAGCTCAGGAGCCTCCTTCTGAAGGGACAAGCTCAGAGTGAACCCCCTTTTAAAGAGGATCAAAAGACCTCTGGAGAGGCAAACAACTGGTCAGAGACCACCCAGCAGGGCAGTGGGGCTGGCTTGTGGCCTCTGGGCTGCAAGGGCAGATTATATACAGATTTCACCCCTCCCAGTCTGGGAGACAGTCCTTGCTGAATGTGTGTTATAGGTTGGAAGCCTGACTGAGCTCCTCAGCCACATAAGTCAGTTGGACTGAGACATTTCTGAGCACTAACAGAAAGCTTCAGGTACTAGAAAAACAAGTGTAGCTTTGAGGCAAGATGTAGGAGTGAACTGAGATAAGGTGGAAATAGAAGCTGTATAAGCAGGAATATAAGCAGGTGCCTAAATCATGTTATCTCCTTCACCCTCGATTCAGAGGTGGATTAATTAGTCTCAGTGTCCGCTTTTCTCAGCTTCCAGAATAAAAGATGGTCATTGCAAAGCTTCTCCCCCAGAGAAGACATCAGATGAATTGAGGTGTGTCGATAACACACCAGGGCTTGTGCCCAAAAGACAGTGAGGACAATCCAGCACTGCAGGGGGTGGGGAGGGAAGGGCACCTCACCACCAGGTGACCCTCCCAATGCCAACCAAACCAGCATCAAATAATCTCAGAGCCAAGCCAGTTTCCAAAAGTATTGTTTCCACAGCCAAGATGGTATTTTGAGTGATGGTGACACAGATTGTTCCTGCACAAACAGAAGAACCCTTTGCAATTTCTTTTTTAAACCATCACAGACATTCATTAAAAGAATGTCTTTCCATATTTCCAAATATAGTGAACAAATTACTCTCCTAACTCACCCATTCCTTTATTTGCAGCCTTCCCTGTTAGTCCATCCTTGGAATAGTGTCTAAAAGGCCACATTGCTTCTCTGGGAGAAACTGGGATATTTGGAACTTGACTGGATTGTAACATTTCTAAGCTTCCCAGAAGAGGCAAATTGTAAAAGAATAAGCTTCTTTCTGGGCATGCACATTTGTTTTGGAGCCAAATGGAAAGGAGAGCTCAGAAAAAGAAATGACAAATTGTTTGGAAAATATTGTCCTTCCCAAGACAGACCTAACCATATGGGGGGAAGGGAGTCAATAATGAAATTTTCCCTCTATATATGAGTCCAGCCCTCCCATTCACCCCGCTGGGAGCTTGGTGTGAGTCAGGACTGCAGGATCATCCATTCAGGGCAATATTTCCAGAACTTCAGTCCCCTCCCTGCTTCACTCCTATTCCCCACTGAAAGAAGTCTGCATCTCAGATTTATGGGAAGAGCAGCGGGATGAGACCCAGTGCTGTCCCCATTTCCCCCTAACCTCACAGCCTGACATCACTGATGGAAAAGGTGTCCATCATGAAGGACAAGCAGAGCAGCTCTGTCATTTAAAAAACATATCCATGAGTTTATGTAAGGAAAATTAAGTATGAGGACTGGGAGAAGTTCTTTTTCCAGCCCTGCCCAGTCTCCTGGTGTGATTCCAGCACTCTGTATGAGGTTTATGTGCCTGCAACCAGCTACACTGACCTCCTGCCAGGACATGGGCAGGTTAAGGCAGGAAAAGGTGTTGGACAAATAGAAGAAGCTATACAAGAGCAGAGTTTATTGGCATTTTGATCATGCTTATGAAGGGCTCTTGCAGCTGCACTGGATCAATAATGCTAGACCCAAATCCTTTGTGGAAAAAATGAGGTGTGCATCACTGCCTTGTGGTTGGATGGAAACAGAGAAAACACTTGTTGTGGCAAGGAAATCCCTTCACTCCTTTTAAATCACTGAATTTATCATCATTGCCATCTTTGAGTAATAAACACACGTGATATTTATGCATCCCAAACAACTAATAGTGACAGTTATGCAACAACAGAAAAAACCAAACTGCAGCAATTGTGTGTGTCAGCAATTAGCAGCAGCCAGAGCCTTGAAAGATGTTGGGAAAGAAGTTTCTTTTGTGTGTGTGGTTGTGTTTATTCCCTGGTGACATGCTGCTAACAAGCTGCAAACCAAGGATCACCCACAACAAACAGAAATAAACAAACAACGTTTTGTAGAGGGTGGTAATACTTAGCTTAATTCTCTTAAAAAATAATTATAGCCCTGTTTGTGACAACTGGGAAGGCATTTACTCCAATAAAACTGCTTGTTATTCTCCAGGATGACATTTGGAGACGTTTCCTTATACAATGTAGATGTTAATGGCAGTAGATCTCCATCAATGAAATATTGATATATTTCTCATCTTTGCACTTGCAGGATTTTTGATTCTGCAGCTTGTGGTCAGTTTTTACTTGCCAGTGAAATTGCAACGCAATTAATGATGTTGCAGAGATCTGTTGGAGGACTGACTGCCAAAGAACAGAGTCCTGGGGATTTGGGCATTAGGGAAAAGTTACTTAAGGTCTAGACATCGATCCAAGTATATCTACTGGAGGCTGTTCCATGCGTTATGGATTTTGGAGAAGGTGATAAATGGTCCATATACCTTCAAATTAACCCAGATGCCTCCTGTGCTCTCACAAGGTAGTTGTTACCTCTGACTCCAAATACTGTGTTGTGCTTAGTATTATTCACCTATGCTTTGACAGCACAACAGTGTCTCAGCTCATTCACTGTCTGAATGCCACACTGGATCTGAATCTGCCCTGTATTAGACCCTGGCATCTACTCAAACCAGCTTCTTAGACCTTGTCAAGAGAAAAAAACCCATATAGGTATAATAGAGATACTCAAGCATACCTTCAGTTGAGATTCATTTAGCTTTGGTTGTAACAGGGAGCAAACTTGTACTTACAGGTAAATTTGTGCTCATTCCTGAAGAGATGCTGAGGGCTGAGATGTGCAGTACACATATTTGTCACTGGGTATGCATTTTATTCCTTCTTCTTCCCCAGAGACTGGCTTTGGGCCAAGGAAGGAGAGGGGACTTTGGCTCAGCCAGTCTTGATTCCTGAAGTTAAATAGTGGAACAAGACTTTCTTAGAGCTAGAACCACCTCCTCCCCTGCCCCATGGGACCTTCTCTGTCTTATATTATTATTGCTGTATCTGTTAAGATTAATGACTTCCAAGGCTGTTCTAAAACTATTTAAGTGCCTGATGATACATCTGAAACTCATCTCCAGTCTGTGCACAGGTCCCAGACATTAATCTTTATAGGTGACCATGCTGGCTTGTGGGTAGGAATGAGGTAAATGCACTTTATTTGGCAGGAGCTATATATGGGATAGAGCTCCCTGGCAGCAGACACGGGGTCTCATACAAATGAAAACTGATGGCTTAATATTTTGTTACATTTCTCTCCCCAAAAGTTATTGCCTCCTAATTGCAGGGATGGATTGAGCCGTAGAGTGTTCTCGTTCTGGGAGAGGCTGCCAGAGAGAAGAACATCTCCCAGAATGTGTTAGCCTTCAGCTGTCACCCAGGGAGCAGGGGCCAGGGGATCCCCTGCTGTTCCCACTCCTTGCCCTGGCTGTGCTCAGCACCAGCACATCCCACCACCAGTGTCTGAAGATGGGGTTAAGCACAGGCTGGAGTTGCACTAGAAGCAGCATTTCTGAGGGAATCTTTCTGTGTTCCAGGGAGAATGCAACCAACTCTGCACTAATTTCTAAATATGCATCTCATTATTCATGGACCTACCATATGTAGCTGTATTTAGAGGATTTTTTATTGCCAAACCTATCATCAAGGTGTCCTAAATTCAGTGAGTAGAAAGAAGAGATGACTTCCAGACATAGCCTGAGAGTGTCCAGTGGAGCTGATGTGAAAAAACATAATTTTTTATGTCTTCATGTATTTAACAGCAGAACAAGACACCAAGGTGAGGATGATCAAGGTGGATTTGGTAGTTGCACATGAAAAGACCTGTTGGATCTTGTTACACCCAAAAGCTTTGCATCTCAGGAGCTTCCTCAAAGAACTCTCCTGTGCACTCATGGTGTTACTCCTGCCATCCCATCCTGGCTGTCCTCATGCTCCAGAGAACACCCTCCTGTCAAAGATCACAGAATCATGGAATCATAGAATGGTTTGGGTTGGAAGGGACCTTAAAGCCCATCTGATTTCAAGTTTGGGTGCAAATATTTGCTGCTTAGAAAGCAGATGAATCATCCATGTCTGTATGTTAAAAACACATTTAGTATTTTTGCTCTCCTGAGGGGAACATTTACAGAAGAAGACTAGCCTGGAGCTCTCCCAGTGACTGGGCTGACCACAGCATAATCACCAAATCTAGGTGTAAGGTTAAAATGAAACACCTGCATGGAAAATGTTTGCAGAAGAGAAGTCCTTGTTTGCTGGGAGCAAGAGAATTAAAGGCATTCATCCAGCTCAGTGAATTACTGTGAGATCTATGGGTGGGAAGTGCTAAGTATTGCAATTATTATTTACTATATATTAATATTTGCTATTCAGGAGGATTTGTGTGTGGAAGGAACTTGGAAGATCTGGTCTGGCTCTGTGTGTGTTGGGGCTCTCGAGGGATTTTTTAGTGTCTACCACAATTATAGATGAGGACTGAATGAAACCTTGTGGTTTTGCTCTACAAAACATTAAATTCAGTAACTGCCCATGTTTTCAGGGAAAAAAAAAGAAAAAAAACGTTCAGAATGTATTTGAATGATATTTCAATGCTGTGGCTGGAGTGAAATATTTTTTAAAAAGGATCACATGTGGCTATTGGGGAGAAGTATAGGCTTAGGCTCCTGGTCATAAAATGAAGCATTACAGGTGAGGGTGTCAGGTACTTTAATTGCCCTGTTTCCCCCAACCTGCAGAGAAAATCCACCTGCATGTCCTGTTTGCAGAGGTGTTTTTGCCTCTGTGTTGTTCACAGTGGTTGGTGTTTTGTGTGAAGGTGTACATGACTGCAGATTTTCTTGCTTCACCTTTTTGGTACTTGCAAGAAAGAAGAGCAGAACACTTCTCTGTGGACTTGGGGAAGATGGATTTTCATGTTTTGAAAGATGGCACATCTTTCTGGGTGAACTGCAAAAATTGCCAAGAAACGTTTAAGGTGTGTTTGTACAGTTGCTTACTGTACCTCTTCAGATTAGTGAGTACATTTAGATGTTTAGCTTTAAAAACCAGAGTTTATTCCTCTTCATTCTTAAGTAAACACTGGAAGTTCAGATCCTCCAGACCGGATAAGACCTCTGGTTCATCAGGTCTGGCATTGTGCCTCTGGCAGTGACTCACATCTGATAGTGGCAGAGGCTGCTGTGTGCACTGGGATGGGGGATGAGGGATGGATGTGGGCTGGGATGCAGGGACCAGCTGCATACTGCACCCTCCAATCCTGCCCCTCCTGGGCAGCAAACCCTTTGGTTTCACACTGTTACATCTTCATTACTTTAAAAACACTGTGAAATATTAGACATGCTTCTTCACTAGAGCCTCATTGCCTTCATCAACAGAGCCTGCAGAGCTGCTGCTGCCTTTTGGCCTTGGCTGTACCAACACCCTGCCATGAGAAACCTCCAGTTGTTTCTGTTCTTGCTCCCTGTGATGTGCTGGGGTCCTTGGTCGTGGCTCAGTCCTATAGAAATTGCTGGGGTTAGTGTCTGCAGGTGGGAAAAGCATTCGGCAGGTTCACTTCAGCGTTTCTGAGTGCTCCTCCCAGTGCTACGGTGTGTCTGAGCTCAGCTGCGGTTTGGTTTCTTTAAACTTCAACCTTTATGTGACATATAATAACTCTAAACTGCATTACAAGCCAAGATTACAAGGTATAACATGAGGTGAAACAGTATATGGGAAATAAGGATGCATGAAAGATTTTGTACAAAGGAAGTAACCCACTGTACATAAACTGGGTAGTTGCTCAGGGCAAACCTTTAGGATTTGATGGATTATTATCACTGGGTTCCAGTGTTAAAGAGTGTTTATTTGTTATAGCTCCCTAGTCCTCCTCCTCCCACCATGTCCCAGCCTTGGGGCTCTGAAAAACTCAGAAATCCCTCTCCTCCCTGACTGCCTCATCACCGATGCTCAGCATCTGCAATCTCCATTTAATGCTGGAGCTCAGACCTGTGCTGCTCTCCTGCTGTCCACTGTAAATAAACAGGAGAAATGTGGTATTTCTGAAGCTTTAGCACACCTGTCCTCAGAAAACTTGTGTCTCTGTCCCCTCATTCCCTGTCCCAGCCCTGTCACCCCGCTGGCACCGCTGAGCCTGAGGAATTGTACCTGATGCTTTTCTCAAGAGCTATGAAAGGTGGTACTGTTCTAGTTCTGTCACTGAATGCTGCTGCTGAGCATTTCCAGCCCCCTAATTACAAATGTAAATGCAGTGAGTCAGATCTCGATGGATGGCTTTTCTGTGCTGCCTTCCTCTTGTCTGGGTGACTGACTCTTCCTCATTCCCTCTTCCTAAGGTCTGAATGGAAACCCTCCCATGAAAATGATCGGAAATTCTGTTTTCTGGACAGGTACAGATTTTGTGGGGTACAAAAGCTTCCTAGATTTGACTGAAGGAGTAGTTTGATGCTGTCAGTCCAGATCTGTCTCATGACAAATAAGGCAGAACAAGGAAATTTGCTGCAAACTTGCAATGTTTCCATTCCCTATTTTCCAGCACTTCATTTGGGTCATTTGTTATACTTTTATACATTTCATGTTGTCTAAAATCAATGCAAAAGAAACCNAGAGGTGTGACCAGCAGGGCAGGGTGCATCCCTAATCTGCTGACTGCAGTGACACTCCTGGCAGGGCTGGGAACTGGGAGCCTCTTTGTCTCTGACAAAAGGAGCATCACGTTCAAAGCACGTATTACTTGATAAAATATTCCTCCAGTAGAGATGGAAAGGAAATAACCTTGGAAGCCAGAGACAAAAATTACATTATCCATTACGCCTGACATCACATAGCCCAGGCTTTAGTCATGGGTAGTCATAACCATCTAAACTGCTGTGCTCCCATCCCTTCCCTGGAAGGATTATTCAGCAGCCTAACACATTTCATCATTGGGAAATATTTCCTGATATTTAGCCTAAACCCTTCCTTTCCTAATCTCATCCCATTACTCTTAATTATGCCATCTATACAACTGCAGATAATTTCTCTCCCTCCTTGATGTTTACAACCTCCAGATACTTTCAGACTCCTGTCATGTCCCCTTTGCTATCCCCCAGCTGACTGAGATGTATTTGGCTCTGCTTTCCTCTCCTTGGAACTCAGCCTGTGCTCTCTATCCCAGCTGCCTTACCATGGTCCTCTGCTTTCCTCCAAACCTCTTTCCAGCCTCTTCCCTGCCAGTGTTCTGCCATGAGGGACTCTGGTTGGAGTACTGCTCACAGAGCTGGACCAGAAGAGCTGTCCCTGTGGGGTGTCCTTGTGTCCTGCAGGACGCACACCGGTGCCCATGACCTGGCTGGGCTGTCATTGGTGCTCCTTTCCCATCTCCTGCATCTTCTTGGACCCAACCATGTTTCTGACCTGCTTTGCCTTTCTTCTTCCAGAACTTTTCTCAGCTCCTCTCCATCCCAGGGAAAAGAGAGACAAGAGCCTCTTCTTCCCTCTTCCCTGGGCAGCAGGACTTGCTGAGCTACTGCAGTGATCCCATCATGCTATTTCGTTTTCTCGAGCCTTTTTTCACCCCGAGAAGTTAAACCCCAGTGGCTGTTTGCGGGATTATTGATGTTAAGGCTGGCGGTGGGGGGAGAGTCCCGGGGTGTCTGCAGCTGGAGCAGCAGAGCCCAGCAGTGCTCCCCCGGGAGCGCTCCCGCAGCCTGCGGGATGCCGGGAGCTTCGGTGTCCCCTTTGCAGCACTCGGCTCCCGTCATCCATCGGCAGCCGTGAAACCCGAAACGCCTCCTCGCAGCCCAGGGCAGACTGTTAATTCCTCCCAGTGTAAATTCCCACTCGGAGCTGTTTCCTGACAGCGGGCGGAGGGCGGGCCGGTGTGGGATGCCTGGCTGCTACAAATTAGAGCGCTGAGTGGCAGCTCTCGCAGGGATGCTGCTCCCTTCTCCTGACACGCTGGGCTGCCTCAGGCTGCAGGCTCTTGATCATCATGGCATGTTCCCCTCGGTGTCCCTCAGTTAATTATTTCTGTGTTGGGTTGCAGCTATCATCTTCCCCTGACCAGCGCTGCCTGCAGCAATGACAAAAGCAAGAGCAAGCAGGTGACTGGAAGCCCTGGGTGGTGGCAGTGGGGCAGGTGGCTCCATGCAAGCCCTTTCCCTCCAGGATTGCTGTGCCAGTGCTGGACTGGAAGTCTCAGCAGTGGGATTTTTGCCTTCCTCCTTCTTCAGCATGTGAAGAGGATTCAGATGCACATTATCAGTGACAGGAGAGACGTGCTGGAGCAGGCAAATGCCCAAGGGCAAGGTCACATATATGTAGCCTATGGATGATGGTCTCTGTCCTCCAGAAAGTGTCTCTGGAGGTCAGATTCTTGTGTCTTACACGAAGGCTGTGGGGAGCTGGGCTGGGAGGGGAGATTGCTGCCCTTGGAGCAGCAGCAGCCATGTGGCACTCAGAATCACCCTGGTCAGGATGGCAGGGCATGACCTTCCCCCTGAAGGCACAAACCCAGCAGGATAAGATCAGGTTGGAGCCCTCTGGTCCAGTCAAACCAGCCTGGGAGGACTCAATGCAAACCACCACTTGCACATGCTCAGTGATGGCTGGTGCCTGTGGTCACTGTGCTGGAGAGGAGCTGCCTCAGGCAGAATCCATTCCTTCTGCCAGGACCTCCTGGTTACAAACACACAGCTCCTTTGAAGTGGAGCAGCCAACATCCACCTCTCGTTTTGGTGGTGGTGACACTGCTTCTTGCATTTCACATCTGTGTGAACCCCAGACAAGGTGTGCCCTTGGAAAGCCCCATCTCACAGCTTTCCATTGCTGACCCCTCCGGCGAGGGCAGGAGCTCCCTGCAAGCCTGTTCATGCCAAAACACCCACCAAGGGCTGTGCATCACCAGCTGTCACTGTCACACAGGGAGAGGGCAGTGCCAGGGGCACCAGGCAGGCGCAGTCCCACGGGCTTGCTCTTGCATGGTGTGGAAGGGAAGGCTCACAGTGTCTCACCCTCCTGTCACACAGCCGGGGAACGGCTCAGCTCCATGGACACAGCTCGGCATACGCTGCCTGGACTGCAGGCAGGTCAGCTGTCAGGCCAGAAAGCATTTGCCCTTCAAAATACGCTTTGAATAGCACGAAACTGGCACCTCCTTTAATTATGAAGTTGGGGAGTTATATTGACAGTGTGAGTCACGCTGCCCTGTGCTTTGGGAAAGCTGTTGCCCATGTTACACATGCACAGGCAAACACGGGTGGGAAGGACGGCTGTCACGCTTTCCTTTTCCTGATTTTAGCAAATTAACATTATCAGGAATACAGACAAGTTAATTGTGAGTGGTTTGGGAAGTGTAACTTTGTACATGTCTATCTGAATTTGCTGTAAGCCTGTGCATTTTAACAGCCATCATGCTGTCACTTTTCTGTTTGCTTATTTCAGCTTTATAGTTTGCAAATCAGCAGCTATTGAAAGCTCTTAATTTTCTCTGTTTTATGTATCTGGACCTGACTAAATTTGAGACTTAATTTGTGCTTTTGTCTTTGTCAGGGAAATATTTCTATTTATCGTGGGTAATTTTATTGACATCAGGCAGTTTTGTACAGAAATGATTCAATGTTGCATGTGTCCTGTTTTTTTCTAAAGGTTTTGCTTAGCTGCATGTTTGTACAGCAGAATAGTTTCTGCTGTTCTTCCTTGTACCTATTCTTTCGATGAATACCATTTCACTGTGATCTGACAAGCTCATACTGCTCCAGTGCAACAACTTGCCCATACAAATTGTGGTGTTGTATTAAAGAGCTCCCTCATTATTTCAGTGCAATGTGTATCTCCAGCATTTGTCAAGGCTTGTTTGATTCAAATGTGTTTGTCTTATCAGAGGGGAAAAAAACCAACCAACCGTTTAGAACTGTCAATGGGGACAATTAATAACGTTAAAAAAACAAAAAGAAGAATAGCACACCATGAGGAATGCCTTGCTGTTATGGCACCAATGAGGAAGTAAAGTACTGGAGCCAGTTTGGAAATGAGCTCTGTGTTTGTTCCAGGCTGACTGCATGCCCCAAACAGGAAGAGTCATGTAAGAAGATGGGCAGTGGCTGGAAGCACCAGGGATGTGAAAGCTCCTGGGTGCCCTCCCTTGGGGACCAGCACTGGTCCAGGCAGGACTAAGGTCACTCCTGTCCAAGCATGTGGGTGGCTGAGAAGTGTGCACTTCTTAGTGCCATTTCTACATAATGGAATTATTTCATGAAAGTTTGAGTCATTTGTCAGGAAAACTTGAAGTCCCAGTGGAAAATCTCAAGTGGTATTAAAAAATCCTCAAGCAGCACCATCTGCAGGACTTCTTGGAAGACCTACATTAATCATTTAATAGTTGTAGTATTCCTTATTATAAATTCATATTTTTAGCCAAAAGTAGCTAAAAAGTTGAATTTCATGCTTGACCATTTTGTTTTTCATGCTGACAGGTGGATCAGAGACAAGAATTTCAAGGCTTTTACCTACAAGGCTTGACTCCTATCTCTTGTACTAATTTTATCCTCACATAGTCTCTTCCCAGCACAGATGCTGTAGAAATTACACAGGTGTCAGTTTTGCTCCAGAAAGCTTCCATGGGTCTCTGGTAAGCTGAGGAGGATGTGTCAATCTTCTGTGGTGGTTTTACACCTGCAAAGCCCCAGATTCAGTTGCTCTCCAGGCTGAGTGTGTGGACTGTCACTTCTTGCCTTTTTTTGCCTCGGGACTCCATCAGTAAAATGGATGTCACTGTATCCTGTTTCAAAATGCTCTGTGGTAGCTGTTGTTGATGTTGTTGGTAGCTGTCAAGAGTAGTTCCAGGCATCTCTTATACTAGATGAATTTTGTTATCAAATAATAAAAGGACGCAGTTTTTATTTCTCAGGATATACTTTAATTTTTTATTGTTTTATTCAACCCCCTGCCACGACCCAAATCTGAGCTATCCTAGTGAACAGGACCAGTTCTTACATCAGAGGATTCAAATGTGTATACATTGCAATCTGAACAGCAGAAATTAAGTGAGATGGCTTTGCCATTGGGAAAAAACGAGTGTCTTTTGTTTAACACTTGCTTTGCTCTTCCATCATGCAGTGCAAAACCAGGAGCTCCTCTTCCATGTGAATTCAAGGCTACTCAGTGTAACTCCTGGTGTTTTGAGTCTACCCTGAGGAACAAGAAACTGAGCTTTGACTTTGTTTAAATCAGAAGACTGACGAAAATGAAGACACATACTAGCCGAGCTTTATACATTTTCATTGACTTGCAATCTCTTTCAGACTTTTAACCTGTGGACTTCTGTTGAATTCCTCATTTGCACAGCTCTGTGCTCTGTGGAAGCTCACAGAGTCCCTCTGAAGACAATAGGTCCCTTTGTTTTCAAGGAAACAAGTCCCCAAGAAGAAAAGGAAAATCAGCCTGTGAATACTAGGCTTTCTAATGCATGAAAAAGATTAAAGTCTCTTGAACCAGATATTGCCAAAGCATGCTGTGTAAGCATGTGCATGACTTCTTTTGAGCTTCTCTTTCTTTTCCTTCCTTGGCCAGCAGAGGTTCCTGGCAGTGGGATGCAGGGCTGTTTGTACTACTGATGTGGTGCTCTTCTACTCTTACTAAATGGACCAGAGCAATTCCCACTGCTCTCAGCCTGGATTGTTTTGCCAGCACTCAGTTCACTTGGAAAGCTTTGGCCTTATTGCACACATCCAGCACACACTCTTAAGTGATTTTCAGTACTCTCCATAGAAAGAGGGGAAAAAGAATGATCCTGTGGAAATTTTGGAAAGAACTGGGTATAACCTTGGTGTCCAGCTGACACTCAAGATATTCAAGGCTATGTTTGCTGCTCTTTACTACAGCTCCAAGATGGTGGACCAAGGCAAAGATTGTCTAAGGTAGTTAGATTACAGTCCTTGTTTCCACGTGCACCTCCACATCCAGGTCCATCTTTTCATCTGTATTTTGCTCATTGCCATCAATGTGTGCAGAGACCTGTGTGAAAGCAACACCTGCTTCTATTCATTTTCTACTATTTCATCCCATTAAATGCATTCTTTCCTGAAATGTTCCATGATGACATGATTCCAAACCTTGACACATGTGGATTTTACTGGGTTCTTTGCACATGTTCCTGGCAACAATCTGCAATCCCCAATTATGACTGTTAGTAGAGGTTCGGTACAACTGAACTCACAACTTGAGCCCCAGAGCTGGTCTTTCTGCCTGGAACTGTGATTTCATGACATTTCATTTCAGTAGTAGGCATGGCTGCCAAGGGTTTGTGCTTCTCCAGGGTGAGGTTTGTCCCCATGTCCCTGTGACCAGCCCCTTGGTGGAGCCACTAGGTTCACAAGACCCAGCCTAGGTTAAACCAAATGAAGCATGAAAAAAAAATGGAGAGTTCCATGACATTTTTCCTCAGAGTTTTGGAGATGACCTGGAAAAAAGGTGCTGCAGGGAGGTTGAGCATCTCTCTTGCAGAGAGGTGGCATTGCCTGAGGGACCTTGACTGGGATCAGCTCCCACTCAGCAGCATTAGGTGCCAGGGCTGGATTACCCAACCCTCCCTTTTCATAACAAGCCAGAAAATTTTCCACCATGCCCCATGTGTGCTGCAGTCCTGGTAGGGAGCATGGTGATGGTGACAATTGTATCAGAGCTTGCTGAATCATTCAGGAGTTCTGGGTATTTGGGTTTATGCCCCAAGGAGCATTTCCATCCCTATTGCTTCTTTTTGCTCTTGCAGTGGTTTTGCTCTATGCTTTTCCAGTTCAGATCCCTGTTTCCCTGGGAAATAAGTTGCAATTACTCCTTGCTTCCTCCTGAGTCTCCCTGTGTGAGCTCTGAATTTTATGGGAAACATGAGCAGCTGCCATAAATTCTCCATCTCCTTTGTCCCTGAATAGCATCATGCATGCAGTAAATTGCACATCCCAGGTTTTGGGTCTTTGATGCTGTAAGATGGTTTGTGCCTTATCTTCACAGACATCTAGATCAGCTTCACCTTCCTTGGGAGGTTTGAATAGCTGAGCCTGTCAGGCTCTTGTGGAGGATGGCCCAGGTTTGGAAGGGGTTGTTCTCAAGTTCAACAGAGCCTCAGGCCAGGCTCTGCTTAGGAGGCTTAATTCCCTTTCCCACCAGGCCATCTGATTACAAATAACCGTGACTGAATGTTGTGTGTCGAAATCCATAATCCCCTGCAAATTGTTTAAAGTCTTGTCCATTGAACTGCAGACCTTTATCAGACAACAATTTATGGGATTCCATGTCTGGCAAATGCAAATATAATGTGTGCTGGGACATGTTTTGGTGTCAGATTCTCTATATTATGGGATAAAATTATATAGTTCCAGGCTCATGTGAGTAATAACCCCAATTAAAATGTGATCTTTGTGAAAAAGTATAAATAAATCTGTTGTAGACAGCTCAAATATTTCCTTGTCATGCTATTTTATTTTTTAAGACCCCATTTTTATTTTACAAGTTGCTCTTCTCAACATTAATCCATGAGCAGTGCATTGAACATCATGGGCTCTCCTTTCCTTTTCCCCTAACAGGCAAATGGGAAATAACACTTCCATGTCCAAAAACTCTTGTGTTGGATGATGTGAATGAAAAATTGTGAAGTTGCACCATGTTGTGAAATAGATTTTCCAATATCTTTTCCTTTTTGCTGAGGTTAACTTTTCTGTATTGGGAAGGATGTCTAGTCTGGGAGAGACATCTGATCTGGGCAGAGGTTTGTGGTGCAGATAGCCTCAAACCAGACCTACCCAAGCTAACAGCAAGCCAAAGGCAGCAAAATGGACAGTGTGTTGCTGCTCCAAATGAGTTATTGTGCTTTTGGTACCCAAGCAATGGGCTCTGGGCAGCGTGACAGGTTTTATAGAGGCATCAGCCTGCTCAGAGCAGACTCATAGATCTCAAACAAAGTACTTAATTTGTTTTTTTTTACAGTGGAGACGTGCTAACACTCTTAAAAATAATGTTTGTAGCCATTAGGCTCTACTCACAAGTAGTGCAGATCTTGGGGCTCACTTGGAATGGAATTGTGCTAAGTATAAGGATTTATTGCCTGCCTCACACTTGGATGCTATGTTTTATTCTACCAGTAAATAATGAGGGCAGCAAAATTGCAATTTAAATTCTTAGAGAAATTTGGTTTTTAACCTCTTACTAGAGAGCTGGACTTGGAAAAACAATTTATTCCCTTGTACCTACAAAGTGTTCAATAAATGAATTTTTCTACTCATTTCAGCTTGAAGAGGTGGCTTGCAGGAGCATTTCCATGAACTTTATTCTTATCTGGAGAAAAATGCAGCTAGAAGGTGAAAACAGGAAAGAAGAAGATGTCAAACATGTTGCAAGTATAAACCTGAGTAGTGCTGTAATAAGACTTAGACCAGCTCTGGTTCAATGTGAGAGAAACTGGAGTGAGGTAGAATGTGTGGTGTGGTGGTGAGGTTGTGCTTGGGGAGAAATGAGAAATCCTGCAGGATCACACAGCCCACCTCTGCAGGGCTGGCATCACTTTTCTTTCTTTGATCCCCAAAACCATTCTGATCCTTCAGGACCTAGCTGTGAGGTTTTTTGCCTTGCTGTGGTCTCAAGTAATTGTTAGCTCTTCACTTGGGTTTCTGCTGGCTGGGGAGGGTATATTTTTAAATGGTGTTAGTGGAAATTTTGATTCAGGGCTTTCTAAAATCCCTGGAACCTAAAGCTTGAAGTTCAGGCTATTGTGTGGTTTCCCTGGACACATTTTTTTTCCTGGAAATTTTATACCAGTGGAATCAGGGGATTTTACATATTTGTCCAGGATTTCCAGCATCTGGTGCCTGGCTGGAGCAGTAGCTCTGACGGTCACTGACAGGGACCCCGGGGCATCCCAGTGCCATGGCTGTGTGGGCTCTGTGTGTGGGCACCAGGGCAGGCTGTGCCTCCCCCAGAGCCTGCCAGGAGCTGCAAAGCACACAGCTCACTTCAGGCAGCCCCACGGAGCTGAAACAAGCTGCTGCTGGCTCACAGCTTGAGCTCAGCTGTCCTGGTGGGCATCAGGAGGGATGCTGCTCTGCTCTGAGGGGTGTACTTTACCTGAGGGAAAGACCAGCATCAGCCATGGGGCTGTGCCATTAACTCTTTGTGGGAGAGGAAATGACCTGGGAATGGTTGGGTCTTTCCTTCTCCATCTCATTGTGTGTTCCAACAGTCCAGGAAGGGCTTTATCTTCAATCCCCAAAGAGAAATAATTTCCTCTTTAGCCTCTGAACAGTAGCTCAGTCTGAGGGAGCTCAACCAAGTCAATCAATTAGGGATAAGAAGAACACCAGTTTTTAGAGAGCTGATGATAAGTTTTCATTGGATTTGGCAGAAGACTGTGATGTTGAATCCAAACAAAAATTGGCTCCATGGGTGCCGAGACATGGAGTTTCCTCAGCTCTTTGGCTCTGTCCTCATGACCTGATTTCAGCTTCAGCCTGAGAAGATGAGAGATCCTTCCAGTACCTCCCTCAGCTCTGCTCCTCCCAGTGTCCATCCCTTAGTCCTGCTGGCATTTCATGGCACATGATAGAGGTGCTGTGTGCACTGGTATCCTGGAAAAGCCAAACCTTCTGTTCATGTAAAGTATGACCTTAGGTTTTCTGTTTCTGAAGCATTTTAATTTTTTTCCCCTGTTTGCTGGATTTTTTTCATCAATTTTTTACACATTTCCAAGTTCTTTGAAGAAGCATGAATAAAATGTTATTTAAATGGATTTAGACATTTTTGTCAAAACTCTGTTCATTCTGTGAATTTGACAACAATTTCAATAAAGTTTTCATAAAACTGGGAAGCTTTTAATCCAATATATCCAATACAATGAGCATATTTTCTTTACAGGGTGTTCTGTTGCTTAATAAGAAGTATTTACTTACTTTTCCTTTCCCCAGACCTGACTGGTTGTCTGTTCTGTGGAGGATGGTGTAAATGGGTGGCTTTACTCATTCATAACCAAGGAGTAAGCAATAGAAAGGAGTCAAGATCCAGCCACCAGCTTCGTAAATGTGAGGCCTTACTGTCTTTTCTTTTTATAGCAAACTAGGGTGTGCTTTCAGAACTGAATGCCACTGGTTCATTGATATAATTTTTTATTTGCAGCTCTGTTGCACATTTTAGGCTCTTCCTTCCTGAGGAGCTGCCTAAAGCAGGTGTTTAAAAGCAGAAATCCCTGTTAAGAGCCCTCAATTTCTGTTAACCTTTCCTCCACACCCAGCATGGGTGCTCTGATTTGTATCTTACATTTCAAAATGTGAAAAAATGGGAGCGACTGAGGTTTACTATTTTTTCTTTCCTCAAAGTAGTGCTGAAAATGTTTTGAAGGGGCAGTAAAAATTGTGATTTAAGTTTATTTCTGCATTGGGCTAAGAAAAAGTAGAAGTGAGGCAGCTTTCATGCAATTTCAACTTCCGGGAGAGCTTTCTGTGTAAAAATGTATTCCATTTCCATGGTTCCATGAAGGGACATTCATTAAACTTTTGTGTTTAAAAAAAATCCAGAGAGCTTTTCTAAATATGGGAACCAAAAACTAACACACTGTCTGAGAGAGACAATAGAAATCAGTTTAATGAGGTAAATCTGACCAGAGATTAACTTTGTTCAGGATATTTTCTAATAAGAAAGAAGCAGTGGGGTCATCCAGATCCCTTTGAAAATTTATTGCTGTGCTCAGGAATTCCTTGTACATCCCAGGACTGGGAATCTGAGCAGCAGGCTGTTGTGGTAAGTAAAAAAATAAATGGTGTTATCTTGATAGCCAGATAACACAGTATCTGCTCAATAAAGTCATTTGGAGAATATTGTTTGTGAAAACCTCTTTGCTTTGGATCCATTCCTTCTTCTTTCCGTTTTCTGATAAAAAATCCTAAACACCAAGCAGTTAAAGGCTGCCATAAAACTGAGAAGAAACACTGACACTGGTGCTTTATCATGCTCCATCTGGGAGGCGAGCCAGCTCTTCCTACTTCAAGTTTATTTCTCCTACTCTGCTTTACCTCAGATAATGTCTCATAAACAGTTAAGAGGGTCATTTGTAAATGTCTTGGAATGGTTATTGCTCTCATATAGGCTTTGGATCTTCGTGCTTAAAGTGAGTGAACATCAAGGTAAAAATCAAAACAAATTCCCCAGCCTGGAGCAAGGACTATTTGGGAATGCCTCCTGTTCCTAGGACAGAAAAGTTGCTATTTTTCCCCACCTTATTTTTTAAATTGTAAGCATCATCTCTCAGATTAAGTGAGACTTGTTTGCTTGCCAAGCTTGGTGTGTCACTGAACAACTTTTAAGCCAAGGAGCAGAACACCTAGAGAGAGCTTGGCTGGAACATTTTAACAGAGTATGGTCCCAAACAAGAGGATTACTGAGCAGCAAGTCTCTGGGGCCAAACTGCTAATTTCAACCAGGATTATGTTGTTAAATGAATTAAACCCACCGGCAGCCAGCAACAGCAGCATCTTTGGGAGGGCATGGAGACTAGTTTTCTCCCTCTCCTCGTTTGTGCCTTATCCATAGGTGCCCCTTTTTTTGGGAAAAGAAAGACCCCTGCCTGCAGGTGTTACCTGGTTGCCTGTAAAACCCAAGTGCCTGTTCCAAGGGCAGTGGGTACAGGATTTATCTTAATATATCATTCCACATTTATCCCCTGACGCTGTCCATCAGTACATGATCCCCAGCTGGGGATGCCTGCAGTGCCCTATGAACCAAACTGTGGTGCCTGAGCCGTGGGATGCAGGACAGGGGCAAGGAGCTGGTACAACACACCCCCCTCCAACTTTGATGTGCTAGAGTAGCACCCCCGAGCCCTGCTCTGAGCAGAGGCAGCAATAAGAGCTCCAGCCCCACACTGCTGTGTGTGTCAGACCATGTGGTGAAAAATGGGCCTTTGGCTAATTTCTTGTGACTGTGTTTGAAGAGGCAGCTGCGTAAAAAGACATTTACAATAATCTTTCATGTTCTCCAAAGGAAAAGAATCCACCTTTGTAATCTTTCAAGTTAAGCTTCCCTCAGGTCTTGTTTAACATTATGAATATGGCAGCTCATATAATTTTATTATCTGAACTAAATATTATTCCTTCTCTGTCTTCCTGCTATTTTTCCTAATCCTTATCAATAAAACTAGTAGGGTATAATGATTTTATAGGCTGCTGCTTCTTTGTCTTCTTCATTTTATTACTTTGACTGTATTCTCTTCAAATAAATTGATTAATATCACAATTAGAAACCCAAAGCAACTTTACACAACCCACACAGCTACATCAGTCATGAATGCAGAAACAGATGATGAGATACTTACTTGTGATATCCTAGCTCTGAAAGGATTCCTCGGGAAACAGCAAAGAGAAGAATGTGTTGAACTGGGAGAGAAAAATGGGATCTACTCCTAAGTTTGACTGGAATTGTTTGAAGATGAGCTATTTGGAGAGGTTCTGCTCTAAGCATGTCTGCTGCTTCTTTGGGTGTAGGAGACGGAAGGTAATAAATTCCCTGGATTTATTGTGTATGGACAGGGTGGTGGGGTGGTTGTCTGAAGCTCTGGAGAAGACTGCATCCAGTCAGAGAAATCAAACTGCAGGAAATGCAACAAATCAGAAATTTTTATTTACTGTCAATACCAAGGAACTGCTTTGAATAATGAGATGTGAGGCTGGGGCTTGTAGACTCAAACTTAATCTCTTTGCCTTCAGCAAAAGGGGTATTTCTGTGCCTTGACCCTCCATAAGACAGGAGTGACGAGAGACACCTACTTTAGGCAACATTAGAGATTCCAGCTGATGATTTTAGTACAGCCTGCAGCAATCACTAAGTAATTATTATGCACTAATTTTTTTCAGCCCAAGCCTGCAGTTTCTGCTCTCTCAGGGGTAATTTTTGACTGCTGCACTCGGTGTGGTATCACTGTGCTAAAGTTGGTATGAGTGGATGTATTTTTACATCCACTTTTAGTGAAGCAGAATCCCTTCTCGTGCAATACAATATATGTCATTGTAGGCAGGGTGTATTAGCTATCCTTTCATACATGGAAAATAAATAACCGTAAAGCTCGCTAAGTCACACTGTCTGTATTGATTGTCTGTGTCTGCAGAGATTCCAATACCGGATCTCAGTGATTTAAAAACAAAATTAAATGCTCCAACTAATTATAGTTCTCTGCACGTATAGTTGCCTCTGAGTATTTGCAGCTGTCAGGTTCAAATATTTCTAATAACTGTGGCTGTGACATTTGTTGAACAGATGAGGTAAGAGACAAAGGGGCAGCAGCTTGGTTTGAGGAATGGAAAGGAGATCAGATACAGAACTTGATGCCATGGAGCATTGTAACACAGGTTTGAAGGTGGACTTGAATGCACCAGATTTTACAATTAAAACTGAATATCAGGTGGTGTGGTAGCAACACTGAGAACAACAGGGAGAAAACACCTTGTGGAGGAAATGCTGAGAAATATGTGTTACTCCAAGCCCGGACCTGAGCAGGCTGAATGTTAAGGTTCCTCTCAGGAGGGGTTTAAGGTCCTTGAGCAGTTTGTGCCATTTCTGTCATGTTTTCCCATCAAGGAAGGCAGCAGTGCACAGGTGGATGTCTTACTCTAAAGTTCATAATCACCAAATCATCTGTCCTTCACCTCCTTCACCTCTGGGCTTTCCTGCAGCACAAGCTGGTGTTTGAGCCCACTTCACCCTGCACCATTCCTGCATTTCTGTTCCTTTTTCTGCAGAGTTCTTAATTATTTCCAAAGTGTGCTTAGAGGTTTCAGACTTGGAACATCCTACCTGTGTCTTGCATAGCTGACTTTTCTCTTTTTTCCCCCATTGCAAATAATTTTTTACACATTTCTGTCTTCAATTGCTGCAATATGCTGTGCATAAGACATGAGATACCAACAGCAATCTAGTTTTTCAAAGGTTTCCCTTTGAGAATTCCCTGAGAATTCTCATCATGACATTGTTGACAGGAGATACCTTAAAAAGAAAGAACCACGAGGAAAAACACATGTTTGGGTTTGAGTTTTTTCTTTTGTGGGGGGAGGAGTGGAAGGGGGAAAGATTAGTAGACTATTCTCGATGTGTATGTCTCAGATCTGTGATCTTTGCTGCAGAATCCAACTGTGCAGATCTATCAAGTTCAGCCATGCTGGGGTATGCCACACAGGTGGATGGTTTAATCTTGACAGTTGAGCTTCCAACTGAAAGGAGACAGAAAAAATGAGATGAAAAAACATGCTAAAACCTGTTCAGCTTCCAGCCAGGCTTTGGAGCTGTGCTGCCGGGTAACATTGCTCGTGGAACAAAGGCACAGAGATGGGTGGCTCTTTCCATCACAGGCACTGTATTGGTTTTCCTAAAGCAATTGTGAAACAGCAAGGACCCTCCCAGCTCACGAAATACAGGAGGTGGGGTGCAGTTCTACTTTGATGAGGAAAAAGCAGTAACATGGATATAGCCTTGGAATGCAGCTGAGATCCTTGAGCAGAGTGTGTGTTTCACAGAGGAATGATGATACTCCAAATCTGTACATTTAGGGCTGAATCTTTAAAACTGCACATCATGCATCCACAGAGTTTTCATTTCACTTAAATAGAAGAAAACATCCTGTTCTCAGGACAAATTATTTTAGAGCTGCCTTGCTCACCCACCAGCTTCATGCTCTGCTGCCTCTGGAATGCATCAGGTTTGGGTGCAAGTTGCATTTCTGCTGCAAACTTCCAGATGCATGTGTAGAGTTAACATGGCTTGGGTTAACATTAAGAAAGGGAAATGTTAATGAAATGCTTAAGCACATACCTATGACACAATCTGAAACAGGTGGATGTGGAGCCATTGAAGGGCTCCTGCTTCACTCAAACCATATGTGAAACTCCTATTGCCATCCTAGGAACAAGGATCAAGGGCAGGAGATGACTGTTAGTGAGCATGATTTAAAACTGACTTTAGAAAGAGTAATTTATGCTTTGGAGCCTCCTCAGATGTGTACCCAGTAGGAAATTCTGTAGCTACACCTGTTTACACATCTTTCAGCTCACTGAGATGCTAATGAGAAACCCAGCCATCATGGGCACAGGGAGAGACTGTAACAATTACTGAGCACCAGAAAGAAAATGGGTTCCAGTGACTGATTTATCAGCAGGCTTTCCTGAAGGACAGATAATTCACACCAGGAGTTTTGAGGGGCCACTGGGCTACACTCAGATTTTGTCAGACAAGGCTAGAGACTGCATCCAACAGAGCTGGTAAACACACAGTGCTCTGGAGCCAGGGATTGCCCAAGACAAAGATTCCTTTCACCTCTCTTCCTTTTTGCTTACACCCACATTTTTACATCTCCATGTGCCCTTCATGTTTGTGAAGACTTTTAGACTTGATGGGGCTTCAGATCATATCACTCCTTCTGTTGAGATGTTTTCTTCATTCATTCATTCTTGGCACCATGTGCATTTGAAGGGCTTCACTCTGCACCAGGGTACACTGGGGGCTCAGCATCTGTTTAACATCTCCCTGCCCTGATCCTGCCTGTTGGTGCTGCTTGATAGTTTAAGTAGACAGAAACCAGTGTCCTCAGACTCAGGATGCATGTGAGAGTGGCCTTCCTTTAGCAGAGGTGAGACATGCTGCACCCTCTAGGAAACCACAGAGCTGTGGCAACTACTTCTTTGCAGGGCAGAAATAAGGCTCAGTGTTAGATGACCTTTGTCCTCTTCCAAACATCCCCACGGTGTTTTTCCTTCAAAACATTTCTCCTTCAAAATCTCACCATCTCCCCGAAAAGCTTCCCCAGGGAAGTGCAGGGGGAGGGAGGAGGAATTGCAGAGACACACTTTGAAGAGCTGGTAAAAACCTGTAGATGTGCAGAGATATTTCTCTTAGAGATGCCCAAGTTGGGGCTGGATCACAGGGTGGCACCAGCATCCCTCTGCAGAGCAGTAGGTGCTGCACCTCCTCATGCCTTGGGAGTCTGGGCTGGGAGTGGTGGGAGTGAGGAAAATGCTTGGGGAGGTTGCAGGATCAAATGGGTTGCTTAAGTACTAGTCATTATAATTTTGTTTGTGAAGCATAATTTTACTTTCTAAAGATAAATACAAATGTGGTGAAAGATGAATAAGGCTCAGTGTAAATGGCCTTGAGGTTTAAGAAGCTGTTCCTGCAGTTTTGGGATGCGATTATGTGATGCGAATATGCTCCCGTCAAAGCCACTTGGAGACACCAACCACAATCTCATCACTCCCCTTCCTAAAATCAGATTGCAAACCAGCAACAGACTTCTGCTTAATTATAGCCTGAAGAATGATGTTTGGGCTGTGAATCATGTTAGATTTCACACTGATAGACGAGGAGTACAAGTGCTGATACCATCTGCAGATTGGGTTCACACAGCATGGCCAGGAGCCATCCCGCTGTGCTGTGTCCCTGGCAGGTCCCTGGTCTCAGTGGGACCCACACTGGGACCAGAGAGCACATTATTTATTTTCTGTGCCAAGTGCAGGTTTCCTACTGTGCAACCTTGTGCTTGCCCCTCCTTTTGTCTCTGAAGGCACTGGGAATTGGAAGACTCCTTTTTCTCTTTGCATAAGCAGGACATAAATTCAAAGGGTTCTGCTGAATATTTGTTAAGATACATATTTATGTGCAAAACCCTCCCGACCCCTCAGAAACCATTTAGTTAAAAGAGGATAAAGATGATTTACTTATGCCTTAGGGCTGTTGCTATTTAAACACTGTACATTTATGTCTATTTACTCTGGTATTTACTAAAAAAGCATAGTTAAATTAGCAGTTGCTGCCTCTCCTAGACCATTTCTGAAGGATTTTACAGCACTTCTTTAAGGGAGCAAACTACATAATTCTGGCTGTAGGACAGTGAAAGCAAATGCCCTTTTCCAGGCTACAGGGAAATAAAAGGATGTCTATGGATTCCTCAGTGTGGCAAACTGCTTATTTTGGTGAAAACCCCAGCTTTGCAAACTGTGTTGTCACTACACACTGCAAGAAGCATCAGTGGGGTGGTTTGCTCTGTCACCCAGGTTTGCACACAGGTTTCTGACATCCCATGAACTCCATAAATGGTGCAGAAGGGGCAAAATCCCCAAGATTCTCCCATTTGAGCTGGACAGGGCTCTTTTTTCTGCTGAGGGGTACTGGCAGTAATGGCAATGGTGCAGTCGATAACTGGCTGGCTGTGCTTAATGACCCGAGGCACTGACAGCTCCTCTCAGCTGGCTCCCAATCCCCAGGAAATGCACCTCGGCTTGATTACTGTCACCTAAAGAGTCACACATGTACTCTGAACATTCTTTTCATTAACTTAACCTGTGCCCAAAGAGCTGCTGAAGAAACAGATTTTTTCAATCAGATAGTGCATTTTTGATTAAAAGACTTGGTTTCTGCCCATTTTCTCTTCCTTTCCTGCTGTACAGGAGCTATCTGTCTTTAGTGCTGTAAGGGGATCTTAACATAAACTTGGCCGTGTCCTTCTGAAGTGATGGTGTTGATAATTAAGATGTGTTTTGGTTTTCCACTAAGTATATGTGTACCATATGGAAATTCAACATGTCTCAGAGCAAAGACTGGTCCTGAAAATTGAGGACAAAGTGCAAGGGATGGGAATTCAGAGTGAAAAGTACTGTAGAATCCTAGGCAAGGAGGAAGCTCTGTGTTCCCGTACCTGCCTGCCTGGAGTTCCCCTGCAGATGACTTTGGCAGTGGTTTAAGAAATGAGCACGCAGGGTTGTTGTAAGTGCAATGCATGATGTATGGCAAATGTTTGCAAAGCAGCTGAGAGAAAAGGCTGCTGGGGCAGGGCTTGGGTTTTCAGCCTGCAGTAGCTGCACTAAGGAGTGGGACCTGGAGATCATGTGGCTTTGGGGGAGTGCTGGCAGAGTTGAATTAAGCATGAATCAGAAATCTTTTTTGAATAATGAGGTAAGACATAGGAATGGATTTCTATTCCAGAAACAACCTTCTTCTCCCTCCAAATGAATGTTTTCCAGAGCTGTTGAACCACGGGTGTTCCATGTTCAAGGCTTAGGCTCTGGTGGCGGGTGGGAAATTGCATGTACTCCTTGCTCCAGAATCAAGAACAAGAGCAAATCTGCTCTTTCCCAGACAGAAAAAAGCCACCAGCACCCAGAAACAGACCATGATGGCCCCAAAGACCAGGCCCCCTCCTGTGCAGCTCTGCTGGGAAGTGAGGAAGGGTGGAGCTGCTGCCCTACTCCAGGTGTTGTTTCCTGGCTTCCTGGTGAGGCAGGAAGCGTTTTGCAGGTGAGGCAACATTCCTTTGGCAAAAAATTATCCCTCAGTCTTGGTATCCAACAGGGTTTGGTGAAACTGCTAGTGGTTTTCATCTCTCCAAGCCCTGTCCCAAACTTTTCAGCTTGTCACCCTTGGCATTGCAATGTAAGAATGACTCACCAAACCCAAGGATATCTGGAAATGGCAGATTCAGGATGTGCTTAAAAAGAAAAGAAAAAAAACAAAGCTTTATTTATTAATCTACTTATTTTTCTCCTGAGCAGGCATCAGCTCTCCAGGACTGTGGAGTGCTTTGGTGGAAATTCTGGTTTTGTTTTGCTGTGGTTGAAGTACAGAAAGTGGGCAAATAAGTGAGATGCTCTTCTAGCAGACAGGTGTGGGCTGGATTCTGGGGCCTCTTGTACAAGTTATTTGTTCACATGTGGTGTGAGGAAAAGGATACGGGTGAACTTATTCTGTTTTCTTTTTAGTATCATTCAAGAGTTAGAACAGATTCCTCATTCCTGAAGTGTTCCTTGCTTTGCTAAAACAGCCTTCTGAAGAAACTGCTAAAAAAGAAATAAAGTTTGAAGCAGTTCCTGTGTATAACAGGTTAAATAGCTTGGAAATGAAATGTGAAGTAAATAACTTTGAAGCATAGTTATTCCTTTTTCCTGGTGAATTCTTAGATCTTGCATGACATGGAGATCTTATTTTCAGGAAAATACCATAAAACCCCCATATCCTTTGGCATCTTTAATGGAAATCAATCTGAATTGAAATTTCAACTGTTAGTAAATCAATGCCATCCCCATGCTCTCTGTGAATACTTGCCTGTTCCTTAAGGATCATGTTTATATTTATTTAAAAAGAGGCTGCACAGTGTTTGGCACACAGTGAAGTAGACAGGGATGGTGCTTTATAGCTATCACAAAGGATTGTGAGCTCCTACAACCCATCTTTGGAGAACAGCCATGGGTTATGTGAGCCTGCTTGTCACTTCACTTGATGAGATCATGCTGTGTGGTGCACCCGTGTCCCTGCTGATGGCTGCTCTGAGCAGAGGCGAAGCTCTCCATACATCTTGCATTTCCCAGAAAGTGCTTTTCCAGTGGCCTCAGACTGCTGAAATCCAACTGCCTATGAGTGGTGCCCACTGTGCAGTGCAGCTCCACCTCTGCAGCAGTGGAGCTTGGCGGGCTGGGCTGTTTGCCACGAGCTCTATGTCCTCACAGAGCTCGTGGCAAACAGCTCTGAGGTTGTCACTCATCCCTCGCAGCAGCCTCTGCCCGGAGCCATCCATCACCGTGTCAGCAGCAAGCCCTCGCTTGTTCCTTTCTGTGGATCACAAGCAAAAGAAAGAGACATCCAGGGAAGGGAAGAATAGGTCTATGTGCCTTGGTGTCATTCTCTCAAAGGTGCTTTTTTCAGGGTGCATGACCCCTGGTGAAGACCAACCCCACACACGCTGTGAGGGGGCAGGGGTGGCACAGCACCAGGCAGTTGCACAGACTTAAGGTCTCTCCAGCTGATTGTACCTTCCCCGGGTGCCACTGGCCCTTGCCAGGTTGAGGAAATGTCATATATTAAATTTGCCATCTAGAAGTTACCTGCTGGTTTATATCCTTAGGTTACCTGTCTCATTTATTGCTGTTATATTAATTAGTTTTCCACATTCCACAATGTCACAGTTTTTTTCTTAGATGTGTGTGGTACAGATTTCCAGGCTGTGTGACATAGGCACCAACCCAGGGAATTAGGAATATGAATGTCCTTGAAGATACCGGCTTTCCCAGTCTCACATGACTTGGAGGATTAGCCAGAGACTTCTTTAAAGTGCCATGGGAAGAGGGGTGCTGTGGGATCCAGTGCCAATGCCCTCCTTGAGGATTTTTCCCGCTGGAAACATGTGAGGAAAGGATATTTTTGGGCTGTTTGTGCAGACATTCATGGGTCCAGTCTGTGCTTGCACTGCATGCTTGTACCTTGTTGACTGGTACATGCAATTTTTACCCTGTGGCAGCCTTCCTGTTCCTACAGACAGCACAAACTCGGGGAGGCTGCAGGAACAAATAATTTTTCTTGCATCTCCACTGCTGCAGGAGCTGCACAAGGGCTGCCTGCACGGCAAGCACGTGCATTGCCTGCCCCATATGCAGCCATCTGGTTCTGCTGAAGGTTTTGATCTCCCAGCCGGGTTTGATTTATGTGGCAAGAGCAGCGGCATTCCCGTTGGAGAAGCCGAGCACGATGGTTAATTTTGCCACTGCTTAAGGGTGAAGTTGGATCCCACCAGGGCTGAGTTTTAGGTTGCCCCTTATTGGACACATCTGGTGAAGGAAAGGCTCTCTCCCTGCCACTGGCCCACTCTGGCTGGGTTTGGGCCAGGCAATGTGAAACCCCTTTGCATTTTCAATGCCTCATGTGTTGGTTTGCGGGAATGACGCTTTCCCCATCGAAGTCTGGGAAAATGATACTGAGGGGTATTTTTGTGCTACAAAAAAAAACCACCAACAACCTAATACAAGGGTTTTTAACTTGGTATAAAGAGGTTTTTTTCTCCTGTTGTGAAGGTGGGAGCATCAGGTGGGGTGTCTGTGTGAAGAGGAGCCTCAATAAAATATTTTGTAAGGGCAGTGCTCCTGGGGGCTCAGTGACATCTTCAGTTTTCATGTGGGGAATGTCACAGTTAATTAAATTAAGTCACAATGCCATATTGTTCATCCTATGTCCTGCATCATCCTCATGGACACTGATGGTTTTTCTCCTTTTCCTTCATCTCCTGGAGGCTGTGAAACACCATGTTCAATGGTTGTGTACTTGAAACTCTTGTGTGTGTTTTTTTCCAGCTAATATGACTTATCACGGTGCATTGACTTATCATGGTGCATTACCATAACTTTTTACTGTTTCCTTTATTGCACGACATTTTGCAAAGTTCATGAATGAATAGTCATTAGTTCCAGCTAAGAAATGTGATTGTTGAAGGTGTTGTTCCTGCCTAGGGGAATCCCAAAGAAAAACTGAAATATGAATTTAGTCTAACCCAAAGCTCTTTTATCTTAATTTCCTAGTGAAATCCAGCTGACGTGGGTGGGATGCATCAATTTAAGTTGAAAGAGCATTGTACTGGCAATGTGTTTTGGGATGGGAACTGAGAAGAGAAAACTCCAATTGAAGTGTCATAGGAAAGTTGGGGAGAAAAAAGATCTACTGACCCAACCTGGAACGAGCACAGCCCTTTGCTGCAGGCAGGGCTGGTAAGCCCTGCAAAAAGTGATTTGTTAAGGTTTGGGTGTGTTTCTGTGATGCAGATACTGGAAGGAATTTTTATGGGATCTGGCGCTGGAATTGAAAGGATTAAATAGCAAAGGAAAAACCAATGTGCTATTTGTAACTGATAGCACACAGAAATGATAGTTCTGGTAGGAACTGGAATTTGAGTCTCAGTTGCTGTAGCCAGCCATTTCTAACCATCTGTGAACAGCAACAGCCTGGGAGTCAGGGCTGGAGAAATAAGCTGCAGCAGTCCTGCATTTCTTCATGGCTTCAGGAAGGATGTGCCATGGTGGGAAAAGGGGACACAGCCCCCTGAGTCGTGATTTTTTTGTTTTTGAAGCCATCAGTCCATGTGTCAGAATTAATCCATGTGTGTTGAATTGGAGGTGCCAAAGGGAAGGTCCACAGTGCAGTGTCAAACCCAGCTGGGAAGTGCCTGAGACAGGAAACAAATCACCAAAACTCTGTGCAGCACTGCAGCCCACGCTGCTGCCGGGGTGCAGCAACACACCGTGCATCATGTGCTGCCATGGAGTGCTGGTCTGTGTTCCATCAGCAGGCTTTGTGCTTTTTTCTATTGAATTTAACCCAAAATACAGCAATGCTGTGAGAGAGAGAATAAAGGAGATATTATGGTCTGGGGGTTTAAGCACAGAACTGGAAGTCAGTTCAAGGTCCCCTGTTTCCTGGTAATTCAAGGTGTTTTCTGGGCTCAGTCCACAACCTGGCTGTGCTGTCTTTCTGTCCTGTGCACCATGATCTTGGAGTGTGATGGGACTCAGTTAATTTACAGGTGTTTGGAGAAGCACCTTAGCCCGAGATGGAAGGTGGTGCAGGACAATCACCTCTTGCATTTTGTGTGTGCACTAGCTGTAAGCTTGAATTTTGCTGCCAAAATGGACCCTTGAACTGGTTTTTGGTGCTGTCTCCAGGTCCCACCTCCATAAAGAAATCAGTGTCAGAGAGAGGAGAGAATCAGGGACCAGTTCCACTGCATTCCCCTGGGCATTGGGTGGTGTCATCTGAGCCAGAAATGCTGGGATTTGTCAAGGCTGCTGCCAAGCATCTGGGAATTGTAAAGGTGCTTCCAAGATTTTCTGGCTTGTCTAAGGATCTTAATTGAATGACTCAGCAAGTGACACACAGCTTCCTAGGACAAGGAGAGCCCTTTGTCCAGCCCACAGGGCCTGGAGCTGCTGGGGTGGGGTGAGGAGTGATGCTGCAGTGATGTGATGAGGGGTGCAGGGATGGGCCCTGCTCAGCCTGGGCTTTTCTTCTCTCCCAGACCCATGGCAGCTCCGGCAGGGAGCAGCAGCCCTGCGGGGTGCCTTTCCTCTTGGATAGTTTGCATTTTGAGTCCATTTTGAGCCATTGCCCTGCTGCAGAAGGTGGTGGGAGGAGGAGGGAAGGGACGCCAGGCCTGCAAATTAGCATCAAAGGCTTGGTGCGAGGTTTATGGGGACATTTACTAGTGTTGTTTTCATTATTTACACCAGTCTTGGTTCTAGGAGTTCTCATTAAAAGCGTAATAAATGTAAAAATATTTTACAGGCCAATAAAAGCTCCAAAGCAAAAATAGCTTTATATAGTGTGATTTTTTTTTCTTTTGCAAAATACTGTGTGGTATCATCTCGAACCTGCTGATTGCTGATGGGATGAGAGAAGCCCCTCCATTCTGATGCACTGTAAGGGGACAAGATGGGGACCAGGATTACTTTCCAGACAATTGATTTGTCAGGTAATGGGTAACTCTCAGTCACTGACTTTGATGAGAACGCATTAGGCCAAATATAAATATTTTCTTTTTTTTTTTCCTGTGGAAAAGACAGAAAGCCAGATAATTCATATTATTGTTTAAAAAACAACATGAAATATATCCAGAAAAGCACCGGAATGGGACTGACAAAGAGAAAAGACATTAATGTTTTCAAGTTCCTCTATAAAATACGTTTGCATAAACATGCTGTATGTAGTCAGATCTAGCCTACAGTTTCTGTAAGTATGTTAAACAAGGAGAGTGATTTTTGCCAAATCCTCTGTTAGGTTTGGGATGTGCAGTCCTCTGCAGAAGGACAGAACTAAAATGAGGGAACACTTTGGAATGAACTCAGCTTGGAGGCAATCCAAAAGTCTTGTGGAATGGGTGGAGACGAAAAAAAAATTAAATTTTAACCATTAAATCATCTAGCAACTTGGTATCTGTGACATTTATCTTGTCTCAGAAATAATAATGTTCCAAAGTCTTAATGACATCTAAACATCTTTGATCACAGAGCAGACAAATTGGTCCAAAAATGATAGATTTGTCTGTCTCACCCAGGTTATCCCAATAAATACTGAGTCAGCTTTGCAAAAGGAGTGGTTGTCAGAAGTGTGGAATGAACATAGATGTGCTTGACCTAAAAGAAGCTGGAGGTCAGCTGCAGCAGCCTGTGGACCTCCTTGCTAGAAAGTCAATTTATGATTCCTGGTTTTTAGGCTCTGGCATCTGCAAATGCTGTAAATATTTCTCTTTTTTTTTTTCAGATGGATTGTAAAAGTTCTTTTCATAATTTTGCATGAACAATGATTTTTGTTCGTGCAGGGTTTTGGTCCCTTTTTTTTTTTTTTTTGCATGTCAAAAACTAACCCTGTACTTGGAGAGAGGGAATGAGGAGGAAACTCGTTTCTCCTAGAAGGAGCCTCTGCCTTTTTCCCTGCCTGCTGACTGAGCCAACCTGTGGCCAGCATTAGTAGGGTATTACCTCACAAGCACCAGAAATGTGTCAGTCACCACAAAGACCAATAATGTCATGACCAGCTTAATGCCATTTTTGAAATCCAGTTCAAGAACTGAGGATGCCAGGCAAAAACACAGAAGTATTTACATCCCATCTGGCAGGTATGAGCAGAAAGCTCAGGAAGACAGTGCAATTACACCACAAATTAATTTGGACTTTCAACCTGAATATTCAACTGCTGGTTTTTTTTTGTGTATGTCTGTGACCAGAATTGAGTTTCTCTGTGAGACTACTTCAAGTGGAGGCACAAACCAGCCAAAAATCACACAACATTTTCTTTGCACAGAATAAATTTAGATCCTTGCCTTTTCTTTTTCTTACTGAAATGTTGGAAAGAAACGTGGGGCTTGGAATGGGATGATCACTCCAAGAAAATGTGGCTGGTTTTACTGCCCTTGCTATTGTGCCCCAAGGCCACAATTAGGTCTGGAATCCCATTGTGCCAGGCATTGTCCAAACACAGAGGAAGGAACAATCCTCAACTCCAAGGTCTGCAGTATTGATTAACCTTTATTTGTTTGTGCAATTACTAGTTTATTATTATGCACAGTTATTTGCTTTAGAAGGGAAATGTTCTCAATTCAGAAATAATGAGGTATCGGTTGTAGCATAAAGCCATGCATTGCATATAGGAAACGTGGAAATATTTTTCTCATTTTCAGGGGTGCCTTATTGAAGTTTCACGTTTTCAGGTGATCTTGGGGAGTTACTCTCATGGCCCATGAAAGCCCATGTGATCAGGACACAGAATTCCTGGCAATCCCTTGGGAACCTGAATCCTGAAATAACATGCACTAAATAACATGCAATAAAGGCCACGTGAGACAACAGCAGACCTGGGACTAATAGCATCCCAAATCCCAAGCTGGTTCTCTTGTGGTAATATCTCTTGTTTCTGCAAAAAATGGGTATTCTGTGAATACAGCTCTATAAACCACTCTCTTGGAAAATACACATGGTTTAACTTGGTTATTTGGGTAATCTGTATGTCTCTACATTGGCTGCTGGCTAAAACACCATTTTCTTGTCCACACAGTGATCTTGGCTTTGCCATTGCACTGCTGTTATCTCTTTTGGTATCTTGTAATTTACAGGAAATTCAGAACTGGATGCAATCACAACTCATAATTTGAAATGCTAATCTTTGGCCTGTCAGTCCAGCTGTATCACATACAGTCTGCTCTATTAAACTTTAATGTCTACCCCAATAACCATGTAAGGCTAGAAATCCAGGGATTAGCTTTGATCCCAGTTTAACTACTGATAGGTGCCTGTAGTGCTGCAAAGGACTCTTTCTCTTCTGAGGAGTGCCAAGCATCTTTGCCTTGGTTTGTGTATAAGCTGCTGAAAGTTGGTCTATCACAGTTTTTCTCCAATAGGACTACTATAAATTTGATTTAATTTAGCTGAAGGATGGTGCACTCAGAGCATCAGTGACTCTGTTTCCCACTCTGTGTGTACTGCAGCCCGCCAGCTGTAAATATACCAGACATTGGGATGCCAGGAAAAGAGGTGAATTTTCTTTCATTCAGGACCATCTGGATTCTGTGAGTGGGTGGAAGACTGGGTATGAAGCAACTGGATTATGTAGAAGATGGATAAAAACCTGACCCTGTTGAAACTAAGGGTAACATTTCCACTGACTTCAGTAGAGCCAAGATTATCCACAGTATTTTGGTTTGGGCTAATGGCATTTGCATTACCCAAATAGATGCTGGCAAGGGAGGTAATTACTAGTTTTGCTTGTGTCTCTCAGTCATATCAGTGGTCTCTCCATGTTGTGTGGGTAGGAAGGTGTAAGATCAGAAGTCTGGTGGTGCTCACTTGTGTTGAAAGTGGATAAAATTCATAGGCATATGGTCTTCTGCATAGCTAGTGCTCCTGAGTTACATGCTGGAAATCATGGAGTCATTTAGTTTGGAAATGATTAAGATCATTGAGTCCAAATGTAAATCTAAAGCTGCCAAGTCCACCATGAAACCATGTCCTCATGCACCACGTCTACAAAGAGGATGCTTCCATAATTGTAAGCGGCTGAGGACACAAGAAGACCTGTTTGGATTGCAGACTGGAAACTCTCTTGGCAAAAATGTCTTATTTCTTTTTCATAGGAAGGTCTGGCCACTGCCCCAGAGAATGAGGTTGAGCACAGAGATCCCCATGGTGCAGGCTGTGGTTACCCTGCCTGTGGTTACCCCAGGGTGTACTACTGCACTCCAGCCACCCAGGCAGCTCCTCCCAAAACTGAAGGACAAGAGAAGCCAGGGAAACTACTCCTGCAGGTACATTCAACGATATGGGTGAGCAGAAAAAGACTATGGAGGCTCAGCAGATCCCCACTGCAGCCAGAGGTCCATCTGTGGAAGGAGCCTGCAGAGGTTGCATTTCTGTATATGGTCTGTAAAACCTCTCCAGCTGGTTAGAGTTTTATATGGATGTTTTAAAATTTGAAGCACAGCGCTGAGTTGAATCAGGAAGTTTTCTTTTTTTTATTTGTTTGGGTTTTTTTTTAATGTATTATTTTTTTAATGCAGCTTGCACTGGGAAAGGTCTCTTGGGATAGAGTAGCATCTCTTGTAAAGCATACAAAGGCCAGAAAGCTAAACACCCTGACAAGGGCTGCACTTGTCTGCCAAACCTCCTCGTTCATACACTTGCTCTGTGTGGCCTACTAGGAAACACAAGCATTCCCTGGTACTGTAGCTGTGAGCTGAAGATCCTCTCTATGAGGCAGAGTTTCCCCCAGCACATCAGACTTTCTTCGGAGTTGTTCAGAGAAGGATTTTAGTTTTGCGTCAATTTGGAACAGAACTCATTACTGAATTTCTGAAGCTGGGATTTTGGCTTTTCTTTTTTCTTTTTTTTTTTTCTTTCCCCCCAAACTGAATTCTTGCTGTTCAGCCAGTCCTTGCTCTCTCAAGCCTACGGCAACCCCCAGGCAGCTCTGGGACTTCATTTTCATGCAGGATCTACCTTTTAGCACCTGAGTGTTCTTCTCTGAGGGAACACCTTGTCCCTTGTATTCCAAGGCAGATAGTGAGTTCAGAGGGGATTTTTTGGAATACCTCACCAATTTGTTCCAACCCTTGATAGATTTGTAAGGACACTTTTGGCTGTGAAAAATCTGAATCTAGGCTTATTGGCTTCCTAGGTGTTCTATAAGCACTCACTGTGAATTTTTCAAGGGACTATTTTGAATGAGTACCTGAGTTGCTGGTATGGAAAGGTGGAAAATTTTAATTACTCCTGTGTGTGGTTTATAGCTATTTTTGTTCATATTTTCAACAGCTACAATGGTTACGCCCATAAACTGAAAAAAAAAAAAAAAAAGTCTTTCCCATCTGCTGGCTTTTCTTGTGCCTTGCGTATATTCTTGTTTATTCTGCTGGGCTTCCAAGATGGAAGTTTGTACAAACATTTTAGAGTTCTGAAAAACAACAACCAGAGGCAAAAGAAGAAAAAAAGAAAGCAAGGAGCAGGGTAATCAGCTCTCAAGTGGGTCTGTGCATCCTTTGCTTTACCATCTGGAGCTTCAAGCTGGCATTAATTTTTACAAAGTTTGGGACATGAAGAACCTCCTGTTTTCTGCTCTGTAAATGAGAATGACATGCAGTTTCTTTCATGTATATTCTTTGGAATTCATCCCCTGGCTGTATAGCTCCATACTTCCTGAAGATTATGTACATATGAAGGAAATAATCACAGTAGAAGCCACCCAAATACCTGTGGGTGATCAGATAACCCAACCTGCTCTACAGCTTTTGAAAATCCTGAGTCAAGTGTTTGCTATCCAAAAAAGTTTCCTGAAAAAATTAATTTCTGGGGTTTGTGCACACAAAATAATTTTCTCTTCTAGTTTTTACTGCAGAGAGGTGAGGGATCTACAGACACACAAGGAGAAGAGGTTAAAGGAAATGGGTGAGTGAAAAGATTCCTCCAGCTGGCACCAGTGGCTGGGAGCCTTCTTGTGAAGAGATGAATTTTTTATGTAAAGGAAAAGCAAGTGCAGCTTGTTCATCTGGTTTGCCACTTGTGGCTGATGTAGCAGTACTTTCAATGTTCATCATGCATATAGTTAATGCTATTTTGTATAATTCATTGATTTCCATACAATCTCTGTTGGCCTCACTTTCTATGCAGGGAGCCAAGCATGCCAACTGCTTTCTGATATTAACTGTATGTTGAAAATATAAAGAGTGTCTGATTTTCACATTGGTTCTCCCCAACTGTAAGTAGAGGTTGGCATTAGCCAAGGATGCTGGCTTAGTTATGGTGCAGAGAAGCTCACACAGATTTTAAGGGACACTTCCCAACCTCCATGGGCTTCATGCAGAGGAAAGGATGCCTCAGTCTGGCTGCAGCACTGTGGATGCCAGGATGTGTCCCTGCTGGACACAGAGGAGCAGCCACCATCTGTGTGCTGGTGACCAAGGCCACAGCTGGTGTTGAGGGCACCAACAGAGCTGGGCTGCTGCAGTGGTGCAGATGGAATATCTGTGTGGAGGCGAGCCACGTCCGACGGGTTGCAGCTGTCCCTCTGCCTGCTGGCCACCCCCGCCCCACACCAAATGTAAATCATCACCCTTTTCCCTTTTAGCATAACAGTTGTGTCATTTAAAAGCTCAAAGAGCTGAGAAAAAAGTCTATTTGTTTAGAGAAACCATTAAAACAAATTATGAGCATTTAATAAATGGGGAAAACTGTCCGTTTGTCATAACACAGAATTTTTCCTTTAAATAGCCAAACAACCACCCGAAAGGTTCCTCATAGATGGGTGTGTTGGGGGATATTTCCAGCTTCAATCTGCACTGGGGTCCCTTCTGGGAGCCTTTGGCCCAAATCCCTGCACAGATGGGTGGAGGGCTTAGGGTGGTGTAAAAAGCTGTGCTGAGCTCTTTTTGGGACTGGTGATGGAGCAGGAAAGCTTTCCTGTTCTTGTGGTACCCAGACAGGCTGGCACACATTGCCTCCACCCTGGCAGTGGAGGGATGGGAGCACAATGCCCAGGTACCACATTGTGCTTGGCTCCATGAACCACCCGTGGCTGCTCCTGGGGAGGAGGGTCTGCCTCGCATGCAAATGGCATTTTTTGTAAAGCTTAGATGCATCTCTTGAATAAACAGTAGCTTGGCCACTGCCTGTGGAGAGCAGTTCAGTGTTCTTCTCACTTCTCATGTGATATCTCTTTTTTTCAAAACATTTCCTGATCCTGAGCTCCTTCCTCAGGTTGTGGGAACATTCAGGTTCGGATCTGCAGTGTGTGGGCTGGCCTCTCTCCAGTTGTTTAACAGATGATTGCTTTGGATAGGATTATCTTGGACAGGCAGAGAATCATCTCTGCAGTGCTGGGGCCGCCTTCGCCCTGGGAGAGGGGAGTGACCAGACCAAGCTGTGATGCTGGCGCTCTTGCTGGCAAGTGCCTCCTCCTAACAGGGTATTCAGGCTCTGGACCTGAGATCCCATCTTTAACAGCTTTTAAGTCCTTGGTCCTTAAGAATGATTGATTACTGGTTAAACCCCCTTGTAATGATCCTCTTTACCTTTAGAGCCTTCCAAATTTTTGGGAGAAACCCTGCTGTGTGTTTTGCAGTTTGGTGAGCCAGGAGCCTGAAGCTAATCAAGTGCTCAGCTTTTAAGTGCACAACATCTCTGTGGATCACAGGACTGCAGCTTCACTTGTGTGAAACCTGACTGCTGATCCCCATCAGCTGCAGTCATGGACAGGCACGGGGTGCCTGCAGTTGGGTGTGGACCTGCTCCTGGGGGCAGCAGACACTGTCTGAGACAGCCCCTCTACAAAGCAGGAGCTGCAGCGTGGCAGGCTGCTCAGGGAAGGCAAAACCAGATGGGCTTCGACGAGAACAAAGCTGCTGCATCCCTGACACTGTTCATCCACTTCTGATGGGGCCAAGGGGTGACTTGCTGAGCACTTGGGGCATTCCTGTCATGTGCCCTATGTGGTGGCTGGCCAGCTTACTGGAGATATCTCAGCTTGTGGCTGGCACCCCTACAGGGTGTTTCCATATTTCTCTGAAAGTGTGTGGAGCCAGCAGTTTTTACAAGGTTGTTGGCCCAATGAGGGAAGTAAATGTGTCCTGCTGTCATGATGGAATTGGGCAAAAGTGAAGGGTAAAGAAAAAGAAAAGCTTTTTTGGGTCAGTCCCCATACTGGCTGTGGGTTCCAGCAACATGCCAGGGTGGGAGCCTGGTGGTGTTTCTTGGAAGAGTGTGTGGAAGGTTTTGCTGAATCTTTGCAGGTACGTGAATTTGGAGATGGTGATCTTTCAGGGTTCAATTTAATTTTAATTTCACTGTGGGGTCCATGAGGAACAAGTGCTGTGAAGATGAAGGTGTGAAAACAGCATTCAGCAGTGAGGGTGCTTCCATAAGGGGCAATGGCAATGTCACCACTGGGAGCTGGTGCTGGTTAAGTGAATCAGTCAGGAAGAAGAGTATGAGAAAGGCGAAATAAATCAGGTTTGTGATAAGGAAGATGGCAAAACATATGTCCTGAACAGAATTGTGGAGATGATAACAGAGGAAGAAAAGGAAAGAATGGAAGAAATGTTACAAGGCCTAAACAGAAATGTTTCAAAACAGGCTCAGTGTGTGGGCAGGAGTGAGATGGTTATCACAGCTGACTGCTCAATTACAAGTTTTGTCATGGACAGCTAGATCAAGTGGCTCCTCTGCAAAAGTGACAGTACAGTGGGGACTCCTCTCCTTAGACATTGCCAAGAGTCCAAATGTCTGGCCACAAAACGTGGAGTAAAGCCCTTCTCCCTTGTATCACCCTCCTGTGAGCTGAACTGGTTGTAGCCCAGCCTTCCCTGTCCAGCCAGTTTGAACCTGGCATTTGGGATTAAGCAAAGTGGGGAGACAGATAAAGTCTAAAGGACCTTACCAAAAAAAAAAAAAGACAGCTGAGAGATGGTGACTCGAGGGCCCACTGCCCTTCTGGTACACCCTGTCCCTGCTGGGAATATTAACTCCTTAATGAGAGAGGCCCTGTGTCAGACTGTCCAGTTCAGGTTGATAACAAGTATTTTATTACCTCCCTATCGCTAAAAAAAAGGAAGAAAATCCTTTATTCAGCCTTCTCAGTACTTTAATCTTGGAGTCCTCCTCGGTCAGATGTGCAGAGACTTTTCCTTGTGAATTGGGAGCAAATTCTCCAGCTTCTCTCCCACAGGTTCTAATCCCTTCTTTTGTTTCACCATGTGGTTGTGTAAGCAGTTCCCTTGAGAACAGGGCTCCAGGAATATATAATTAAATCAGAAGTTTGGCACTAATAAGTGATCTTATCACTTTGTTGGGCTTTTTTCAGGTCTTTGTGTGATATTCTAGGCCGCTCATTTGAAGTTATTTAATTACAAGGTCCTCACAATAGAGCCAGGGCTTTGGATGGTGGCTTTTTTTTTTAATCTGGTTTAAAATTTTTTTATTATACCATGTGTTATGATGCTTTGTGACCTAGGAGGGGCTGACAACCCTTCAGGACTGTCACCAACAAAGCTGACTCTGCAGATTGTTTTTGCTATGAGTAATTACTGAGAAGGAACTCCTCTTCAAGCCCCAACAAAGTGGTTGAACCCTAGAACATATATTGCCATCAAGCCAAGGGTTGGAGCCCACTGGGGACTGTACCCTGCCAGGGGCAAGAATAAAGTAGGAGGAAAGCCAAATCCTGTTAAAAGTCCCATTCCCAGTGAGTGTTCTGTGCTCTGTGCCGTTCAAAGCACTGTGCCTTCTTTTCCCGTCTGTGGGTGCGAGGTGTGCAGCTGCTGTGACCTCCGTGGGGCGGGACTGTTGCCCAACACAGAATTTTCCATGGGTTGAACCTCTCCATTGTTCAGCTCCGGGGGTGATGAGGTATCAGGGTGCAGCCCTCTCCCTTGAGAAGCCTCAGGGCCTGAGTTGACTAGGTGTGAAGTTGTTTGAGTACTTCAAGATGAAGATAAGATAGGAGATTTAAAAAAACTCTATTAGAAACCTGCCATCTATTGAAGTGCATTCTAGGTAATGGGTATGTGTGTTCAGGATGGAGCTAAAATTGATAGAAAAACAGTGTTGTAAAAGTCGCTCCTCTACACTTGTCTTCAAATCACTCAAGCTCCTCTCTTCATTTTTCAGTACGCAAATAATTTTGACAACTAACCTGCATCTCCTCCCCCAAAAATGTGCAATAGGACTGAGAACAATGTGAGACATGAGTGCAATGACACAAAGGCTCTGGCGTGGTGTGGTGGTGTGATTGCACGGTGGAACGGCAGCATGCGCAACACGGGCCTTTCAAAACGCCAAAACGTATCTTGGTTTGTGTGAGATATTTTTTTTTCCCAGAAGAAAGTTCTTCTAACTCTCATCTCCATTCTTGCTTCTGGTCCACTGAGGAGGTAAGAGCTGGGCTGCCAGGAGCAGGGTGATGGTGGGATGGTTGGCTTTCACCCTCAGGGGAGATTGGAAGAAGCCATCGGTCAGCTGGAAGCAGGAGCACAGGCTCCAACCGTGGGCCCCTGCTAGATAGCATTTTCCTAACTGCAGTCAAGCTGTATTCCCCACTTTTGTTACTCTTTTGCCCCATGAAATGTCAGGCAACACTCCACATATCTGAAGTTCCAAGCTTACAAACATTACACAATCTGTGATGGAAATGGGCTTTCAAAACTATCTGTTTGCTTGAAAAAGCTTCAGTCTCAGGACAAACTGCCCCTGGGAAGCCCTTCCTCCTCTTTAAACAGCAAAACTGAGCTTCAGCAGTACCAGCTCTATCTCTGGGCATGACAGTGGAAACCCCTCTGCTTTCCATTGGCCATGTGGCTTGGGGTAAAAACCTCTCTGCTGCTTTAATTCATCAGTGAGAGCCTGCTGACTGATGTCCTACAACTGGCCTGGCACAATTTGCTGCACACCTGAGCCTGGAGCTGATCCAGGAGCTCCATGCCCTCACTATGCTCAGGCAGAAACCCCTGAATCTGAAAGTCAGATGCAAATGAAACAGTAAGTGAACAGAGATTAATGTACTCTTCCAGTGTCATTTTCAGGTCCCATTTTGTTGCTTTTCTGCCCACTTGGAATGCTGTTCCATTTACTAACTTTTTATTTGCTTTCCTTCCAGCTTGCTTACCTATCATCACTAATTACAGAACAAACAATGGCAGTAATACAGTAATGAATAGCAACCTTTTGGGTTTTTTCTTTTGTGTGTAGGTGCACCTGGTTCAAATATTTAAGATAAATGGGAGTGACTTTCCAATTCTCCTCTCCTTTGCCTAGCAGCACAATTTCTATCAGTCAATTCTGGGACAGTATGAGCACGCAGCAGGAGGTTATGCCAGGTAGGCAGAAGGAAAGGGTGTTCTGAGATCTCCTGTAAACACAAAATTCGAGGATTGCTGCCCAGCACCATCCCTCCCACTTTAAATATTTTTTCCCCCTTGATTTTGTGTTGGCATTGTTCTTTTTGGTTCTTTGAAATCCTGTTGACATCAAGTGATGCTGCAACTCCTTACATAAATGATGTGACCCCAAAATCACAATTTCCCCACCAATTCAGAAAAACGAGAAATTTAAAAGAGAAAAGAAACCTGTCCTGTACAAAAGCCCTAATGCAACACAACACTTGGGTTAAACACAAGCACAGCTCCATTGATTCCCTGCTCTGCAGTGATACTCTGAAGTATCTCTTCAATCTAGATTTGGAATTACAATGGAACAACAGGAATCTAAATCCACTATTAAGTACACCAATAAAAACACCTCACCACTGAAGCTTAAGCAAGCCTTAAAATGTACCTGGAAGTAGGAAATTGCCTATTATAAGTGAAATAGATGTTAATATAAAGCTTTTAATTAAAATGGAATTAGGGTGTCAGGGAATCTTTCTGTATTTCCTTTCATTATTTTATGGGGCTGGGCAGAGACATGTCCCTGTCTGGACTGGGAATGGCTCTGACTGGGCACCAGCTTCCACCTTGGACCTACCCTGCCCTCTGAAAGATATTTTGACCAATATGATACAGTTCAGAAGAACAGTTTGTTTTTAGTTAATACCCATAATTGTCCATTTAAAAAAAAAAATCCACTTCTAGTCTAACGACACCCAGGTTCTCCACCTTTGCAGTTGAGAACATTTCTGAAAAGCAGGTGTACAGCTCTACTACCAATCTCCTTGCAGGGAGACATGATCTGCTTAGTGAAAACAATCCCCAAGTCACCTGCTGAACTGGTTTGATGTTATTTTGGTGTAGGGATAACTAGCTGTGCTCGGGGATAAACCAAGAGTCACTTCTTGAGGTTGCAGGCATTCATTATTTAAGAGACTGAAATGAATCACTCTCTCTGTCTATTCAGATGGATCATTAAAATATTGCTAACTCTAGAAATAATAAAATAATTTAAATTTGGACTCAGAAAACTGGGAATTTGTCTCAAAGGTCTTGAGATCCTGCTTCAGTAGTAGCAGGAGGGTGTTTATACCTCGTCTTTTCATTCCTGAGCCTTCAGCTTGGAATCAGGATGGCTTTTTTCTGCAGCTCACAGTGCCTTTGGAGAAAGGGAGTTTGAGCTAATTGCCTCTCTCTGTGTCTCCAGCAGCGGAGCGTTTAAGAGTAATATTCAAGGTGTGATACCAGAAATTTATATTTCCTTGGTGTGGTCTCCCAGTGGACAGATTCAGGGTGCTCATCCTTTTGTGTCAGACTCTCAGTTTGCAGTACCCATGTTCATTCCCAGTATCTGTGATGCATAACTAAAGGAGCACTTCTGATATATCTATAACAAAGTCCCTGTTACCGACTGCGCATGCCCTGGCCTCGTGTCTGTATTTGTACTGGTGTAAGCACCATGAAGTGCAAGTCCTGCTGCTGCTGGAGCTGTGGAACAGTGCAGTAACTTCCAGCACCTTGTGCTTGCATGGGACATGGTGAGCTGCTGAACTATGCCATGGAAATGCCTGGGATGAGGTGTTATCCTGAGCCTGAGAAGGGCATGCTGAGGCTGGGCAGGAGGAAAGCCCATGTGAGTGCAGAAGGAAGGACACGCTTTAATTGCAGCCATTTATCTGCACATCAGGAGCAGGAAACATGCATCATCCTCAGGTCACAGTTCTGCCTTGCAGGAGCAGCTTTCATCACCTGGCCCCAGTGTTTCCCCAAGAGTTAAAAACATTGACCTGCTGGGACATGTCTGCAGCCTCCAGAGGTGAAGGAAAGACGAGGGTTGGGGTGGAGACACCCACATCCCTTGCCATTGCAGTATTCCACAGGGCACGGCACTGGTGAGGGCTCCTCAGCTCCACTCTGCTTGTTTGTGCTGCTGGAGGGGGCTGGCCAGGCTGTGCACCCCAAGGGTGCTCCCCTGCACCTGCTGGGTCCTGTGAGAGCTGCCCTGGTGTCCCTGGTTCCCCTGGTGCTCCACTGTGAGGTATCATGGCTGTGATGGTGCACTTACCTGGTGCACAAGAAGGAGGGGGTCCTCTGCATTTGGAGGAGGAAGTCTCTGTGTGCAGCTCCTAAACTTCATCAGGGTTTGGGGCTGGCCCTCAGGGTGCTCCTCTCCCATGTGAGAGCCTGCCAGGCTGGGTGCTGCAGGGGCAATGTGTGCAGGAATCTTCTCTGCAGACACAGTTTAAGTCTGAGATAAGCACTGAGCTGCAAATGCACAGAGAGGAGCAGAGAACTTCTGGGAATTTTAGACATCTGGAGAACTTTAATGTAGAAAACACAGACGTTTATAGATGCTTTCTGCAGAGTCATGAAGGTTTGAAGATCATAATTTCGTGCTTGGGCATCTAAGTAGTTTTGCAGATTTCTTGGCTCCACTGTTCGCTTCTGCAGTGGCAGAAGAATGATTTGGATTAGGGCAGCATGCAACCTTCTCAGGATAAATGGGCTTGCTACAGCCACATGAAAGAAATCTCTCTGTGTCTCTCTAAATCTGTGTCTCTGTTTTCTCTTAATTAAAATAAATATATTAATGATTATAGAGGTGTTGGAAAGATCATTAATGTGTGGCCAAAGTCTCAGAGTTTTCTGTAAAGGTGCATAGGATTTCAAAGTACTGTTACTGTCAGTTTATCACTCATTACAATAATCCAATTAATTAATGTTCTTTTTTTGGTGTTGACTGGCAGATATTCTATGTCTAATATTGAACAATTATAGCCACTTCCCTTGTTATTTTGCACAAGAACAATTCTCACCATTTGATCAACAGTAGGACAAAAAAAAAATAATAATGGGATATTCCAACAAGGGGCAATGTGTGCAACTTCCTTGACCTGGATAAATTATACTGAGCAAAGAAACCCCACCAACAATTCCAGTGAGTAGCAGGAGGAGAAGAGTAGGGAAGACATAACCTGTTTCCAAATGGGAACTTGGAGTTCATGCTATCCCTTTGCCATTCTGTTACAATACTGCCTTTTGCTTTGAAAAGAGATTTAGATAGGCTATGTTCAAAATACTACTCATTAATTAGGTAAATACTCTAAACTCTTTTTTCCTCCCAAGTCCAGGGGAGCTGAGAGCAACAGCCTCCCTGCACATGGTGAGAGGTGATTTACTGTAGCCCCAACATAACAGGTATTTTCTGGGGCTGCAGCACACAGACATGCCATTGATAATTCTGCCTTTGTTTTGATTGCTTCCAACTGCAGAATGAGGGAGACTTAATTGGCAGAAATTACCTCATTCTTGCCTTGATTAAGGCCTCCACATGTGTTTTATAAATAAAGTAGACTTTTCAATTGTTTTATCACTTGGAGGTTTCAGCAGACTAAATATGATTTATGGTGTTTTACCTCTTTCCCCAAAAGGGAGCCACTTCTGACCATCTGCCCTGCCTGTGGCCGTGGGCACTGGCACACCAAGGGCTGGCGGGTGGAGGTGGCTGGGCATCCTCCAACCCTCCCCGGGCTGTTTGCCCAGCCCAGGGCTCAGCTTAGAGCAGGGTCTCCATGGGGTTTGTGTAGGGCAGCTGGCAGCACTGGCCCCATCCCCGAGGCATGACTGAACAGGGCTGTGTGCTCTCTGAGCTGCTCCCTGTGTCAGGCTCCTTCACAGCATGGCCAGGGCTTGCCCTGACAGCGCTCGTGGGCGATGCTTGCGTTGGCTGCTGGCTGAATTCCTCTGCTCCCTTTCTATTGTATTGTAATAAAGGAATAATGCAAATGTATATGTGTATATATCTCAGGCTTTCATAACTGTTTGGGCTGCAGTGTACAGCCTCCTGCAGCTTTGGGAAAGGCTCTTGGAGGGAGCACCAAGGGGCATCTCCATTCTGTTGAGCTGCTGGATTATCCCCCTTCATGCCTGAGGGAAGTGGCCAAAGATGAGCTTCATCTTGTGTCTTGCCTTCCATTTGTCCTATCATATGTCATATCATCATATCATATCATATAATATCATATCAATCATATCATATCATATCATATCATATCATATCATATCATATCATATCATATCATATCATATCATATTATCAAATATTTTGTGTTGGGAAGGACCTTAACACTTATCTCATTCCAACTCTCACAGGCAGAGGCTACCCCAGGTTGCTCTAAGCCCATCCAACCTGTCCTTGGACACTTCCAGGGATGGGGCAGCCGCAGCTTCTCTGGGCAGCCTGTGCCAGAGTCCACCACCCTCACAGGGAAGAATTTCTTCTAATAGAAATAATAATAATAATAATAATAATAGTCCTCCCAAATCCACCCAGTGTGTATTCATAGTCAGATGTGGAAAGATGAGGAGTGATTGGATGATGCTCAGCCTGGTGCTGAGCTTTGAAACCTGGAATAATACTTTAAAAAGAGTTTTGTAGGCAAACAGCAATGGGAAAAAAGAATGAATAGAAATAAAATCGAGGACTTGTGTGCCAAATACACTGCTTACTCCACATTGTTTCAAGTGTCTTTGTTTTCAAGTAGCCGTATTGCTTAATCCAAGCTTTCTGAAATCATGAGCTTGGCTTAAAACTAGAGCTGAAAATGTTTCATATCAGGTTCTTTTATTCGTTCTCAGAAGGCTGAACATTTTGCACTCATGTGCCTTTCAGGAAGGCTGGATATGTGCTAAATTAAAAAGAAAAAAGAAAGCCTAAATTGTTGGGTTAAAAATTGATCCAAGCTCTAAATCACCAGTAAATGCAGATGACTCATGATAAAATAATGAGAATTGAAAATACTGTTAGACATTTACAGAGATAAAGAGAAGAGGTATATTTAGTGGGATTCTTGTGTCTTAGCATTTGGTATTCTGAACTGTCTAGAGAGAAACATGCTGATTTCCTCGGATTACTTGATCATGGTTCACTGAGTTCAGGTTTTCTTTCCTTTCTTTTTTTTGCTGCTAATTCAGTAACAGTGAATATTCTTGTGAATGAATTCATGCAGCCAAGCACATTTTAGAAGAGAAGGATATCTTTTCTAACAAAGATAATTTCCTATCTGAAGTGCAGGGAAAAAAAATCCCGAAGAAAAATTGTGTTTATGTAATTGTTAGTTCTGACTTTAAAAAAAAAAAAAAGTGAAAAAAAGTTGGCCTGAAACACCTGGATGCAAAATTCTAAATAACACAATTTGGGGGTTTGTGCCAGATTGGATGCAGCTCGATGACAAAGCTGGAATTCAAAGCCAGCACATGAAGCAGCCAGGGAGGCTGTGGGAGGATTCGGATGGGTGCAGGACAGACTGTTTCTGCTTTTCATCCACAGGATGCTTCAGACAATAAAAACAAGGTCTCCATCCTGTAATCAGCTCTGGTGTGGAAGGTTCTGCTCCTGTCACAACTCAAGACCCATTTCTTTTGGAAATGGGGGATCCATAGGAGGGATTAATGGCAGAGTGAGTGCATTCTACAGAAGACACACATGGAGTGTGTTTAACACCTTTCCTCCCTGGGAAAACCCACCAGTGCAGGACAGCCTGACAGACAGGTTTCTGCTCAGGGTCACCTTAAGGACTGCTGAGCTGACACAGCCAAAAATGAGCCATTGCTGTGTATGGCAGTCAGCAGCAGTGACAAGGGACATGGAAGGAAGGGTTTCCCTCATGGCAGCAGGCAGAGGCACTGCAGTCTGGTTTTCCATGTTCTTCTTGGAACAAGGAATGCAGGGGGGAGCTGCTGGCATTGAATCAAATCGTTCCTTTGTGGCTGGTGGGTAGAGAAGCCCTGTACTATTTCTGTGCTGATGGCATAGCCACAGGAAGATTATCTGGGTTTTGTGTCCCCATCCTTTAAAGGAATGTCACTGTGTGAAAACCCAGGGTCCATATGTGACCAGAAAGGTTTTGATCGGAGATGAAATGAAGCATGCTCCTGCCCTGCTGAGGTGGGAAGGGAAAAACATCTAGAGAAACCTCTGCTTTTGCCCCTTTTGGAAGTTACAACAATTGGTTCCCATCAAATATTTCAGGGTGATGTTTGAGCTGTGTGCTCGCCTGGAGCAGAATTCCAAACACCACCGAAGAGTCCCAGCTGGAATTTTGCCTCTGCATAGCAGGGGCTGGTGCCAGGGTGAGTAAGGGAGCTCTTCTCCTGAAAACCCCATGGACACAGACCTTCACAGATGGTCTTTCACCGAGGACTGAAGCAATCTGCTGTTGATTCCAAACTGGTCTCTGTCCTCTCCTGGATGCTCAGCCAGGGAAGCTCTGGTCCTCCTGGGCCAGGCCAGACGGGTGTTTGCATTGTGTGTGTTGGGGGCACGTCCTTTGGGGACAATCTGGCTGAGAGAAAAACTCCCTGGAAGTGCCAGTCCTCAGCAGGGCAGGGAGCTGAGGGCTGCTGGCACGAGGGGCTCAGCTCTGGCTGCCGTGGAGCTCCTGTACCCTCTGCTGTTCCCCAGTCTGCCCAAATACCAACCATTCTTCTCCACTTGCCAAAAGCTGAGTGCTGGGGAAAGGTAAGGATTATTGATTAATGTTTGCTGGACAACTCTCATGCCTGTCCCATATGGATAGGAGAAATATTCTTCCTCTCTCCTGCCCTTCGTATTGGAGCCACTCTTTATTCAGCAGATTTCTCGGGAGAAATCTGGGAAGAGGGAGTGTGCCTTCCAGAGATGTGAGCTGAATAACAATCACTAAATCCCCCCTCGCATCAACTTCTGCTCCTGCTCCTGCTGTTCCATATTCTTTGTGGCAGAAACATTGGAAACAGATTTTCTGGTGCAGAAAAAAGAAAATCTGAACAGCCATCAAGATGCCAAACAACAGAACATATTTTCCTTGCACAGATAAAGTTTCTGATGTCGTTAACGAACACCCAGGTTTCCCTGAAACATCTAACCATTGCAGAGTTTTTATAATCATGTTTGCATTATGCTTCTGGTGGGCTCAGGCTTTTGGAATTATATTTGAGCTTCTTCAGCTTTCAGCACCATTAAGCATATTTTAAAAACACATTAAAAGAAATATGTCAACTTGGTTTAGGCTGAAACTTATGTTCGGAAAACAAAATCAGTACAAAGAAAGTTTCACAAAATACAAATGAAGTGGGAGTGTTTTAATTAAAGGAAAAAACCAAAGAAAATATATTATTCCAAAATAATTTCTTTTCTTTTTTTTTTTTTTTTCTCCCTATAGACAGGGCAACTCAAACACATGAACTTTGTGCTTGTGAATGAGGAAAATTAAGTGACCAGAATCCAAACTTCTCCAGGGGATGTGAAACAAAACTCCTTGGTTTTGGGAAACAAAATGAAACAGGAACATCAAATGCAAAAATATGTTAAATAGCACCAGAAGCATCTGCAAGTTTAAACAGAAACATGTAACTGAAACATGGATTGTTTCCCTGGAAGAGAATGTAGGAAATTTTCCTTTTATTTTGATGTTTCCATAATTTGAAAGAACAGACTCTTCCCTAACTCCAGCCCACAATTTTCAACCTCCAGGGACTGAAAAGCCCAAATTCTCAGTTCTTGCTCTGCAGGAAGGTTACTAAAACAAGGCTTGGCTCCTTTTTCTGCCTTTTGTTTCTCTGAAGAATCTTGCATGCATTGCTTACAAGAAGGAGGTACACGAGTTGTGGGAGACCTGGGTACACCTGAGAGACTTTTGGGACAGTGTGATGTCTTAGGTGGTTGGGGTTGTCCTCCCACCAGGTGCTTCACCACTGATCTCTCCTCTGTCAGAAAGTTTTTGTGTGAAGGGCCATGTGTTTTCCATGGCTCCTTGTTGTAATGGGTAGTCATGACAGAAGAAGGGGCAATGCTAATGCCATTAATAATATCTCCAAGAAGGCATTTAGAAGCCTTGCAGCATAATCATAGAAGCACAGACTGGTTTGGATTGGAAGGGAAAGATTACTCAGTTCCAACCCCCTGCCATGAGCACGAGACCAGGTTTTTCCAAGCTCTCTGGACTTGAATACTTCCAGGGATAATGAGCCTGTGCCCTCTAAAAGGCAAATCCTCCTTGAAAACTGTGATGTGCCTTTGTGTGGTTGCCCTTTACCTGGGTTTTTCTTGGAGTCTAGCAACAACTCATGTAATAATCAAAAAAATGTGCAGTGCTGCTCCACTCTCCATAATGCCACTGCTTTTCTGTTGGCTTCAACACCAGTCAGGTCTTCCTTCTGGACTACTGTGTAAAGCAGAGAGGCAAGATGTGATCATCCAGCCCAAGCAGTACTTCTCATCTGCCTCTGATTTTTGTAACGGGTGCAGTCAACCCCTCCTGTTTGCTGCCCTTGTAGATGGCTTAATATGGAAAACACAACAGGGGCTGCCGAGCTGTGTGTGCTACCATGTATGGGGAAAACGACTTCCCCAAAGCAGAGGCATAAATTCTGCTTTCTACTTATGTGAAGAATAAAATGATAATATGAACCTCTGTCCTCTCCTTGTTTGAGTCAACAGTATAGGAATGCCCAGTTATGAATAGGAGAAAATGTGCTTTCAGGCAGATAAGGAGAACAGCAGTTTACACTGATTTAGGTGAATAGCAGCTTTTTCCAGGCAGAAGACTCTGCAGCTGGAAAATCATGTTGAATGTATCAGAAAGGCAAGAATAAAATAATTAAAAATAAGGCAATATCTTTTAGGCCTCTAAAACTTTTTCTAATGCATCTATATATGCATTTATCTAATAATAGAAATTCCAGTTAAGTTTTGATTTTTTATTATTAATATAATAGTCAAAATATAATAGCCAAAGTACAATACAATATAATGTAATTTAATGTAATATAGTATAATATCACATATAGTAATTACTTGTCTATAATAGGTGGTTTGTTATAACAATATATCGCACATTTATATATGACTATATATTATCAACCTATAGCTAATTAATAATATACATGTTGATGCTGCTGGAATAAGATAATGCTGGCAATAACCCCATAATAACGTTGGATGATAACTCAGAATTAGCACAAAATGGTTTTGCTAAGCTCTGTTGAGAAACCTGGCATGACCAGGGCATACGTATTAAATCAGCAGGCTGGGAATAACTGCGAGTGGGAACACTGATCATGGCACTGCTTGGCTGGATTTCCACGTACACCCTTCCTCAGTCCTAGAGAGAGGGACCCAAGGTGGATGGGGACCCTGGATGGCTCAGTCAGAAGGATGGATCAGTGTGGATGGGTCAACCTGCTGCTGCTATTTCCCAGTTTGCTTTCGAATTTTGAAATGTCCTGTCCTGTTTATTTAAAGCCCTGGTTATAAGAAAAAGCTGAGAAGGAAAGAGAACTCTTTCCTCCCTCAGTGATGCCCTGACCAAGGGTGGGGAGAATGAGCCCTCAGCCTGGCAGGGGCAGCTGCAGGTCCACAAACACTGCTCGAGGGGCCAAGAAATGCAATATTATAAAAAGCTGAGGTATTTTCTTAAAGATAAGAAAATCAAGTATCTTCACAATTATGATCTTCCTGGAATTTTATTTTAGTAGTTTAAATAGCTTGATCTGAATTTTTATCCAAATAATTATTCTGGTATGTAAATCTGTGTGTTAAGCTGCACCCAAGGGAGGGGTTTTGTATGAACTACCACATTAGAAACCTTCTTCCTTGGGGTAAAAAACTTAAAAAGTATCCATTGCCTTGTGTTTACGCAAGGACCCTAACAGCTCCAAGGGGGACTTGAGAGGCTATCAGGACTGTGTTTTCTTCTGTAAAAGCTCCCTAAATATGTGTTTACCCAGTTCAGGCTTTGAGCACCACTCAGTTGTTGCCTGTGACCAGCTCTGGGGCTTCAGGCACCACAGTGTGTCCGACAGTGGGTCCCTCCCCTCCTGATGGCACTGTCTGGGTGGGTGTCCCCAGGAGCACCTGGGATGGGGAACATGCCCTTGCCATGGCAGCAGGGTTGAAACGAGATGACATTTAAGGTCCCTCCGAATCCAAACCATTTTATGATTCTAATTCTATGGCTGTGCTGGACCTGGCTATTACAGCTCCCAAATCCCTGCAGTGCCACCAATGGGGAGCTTCACCAGCCAAACAGGCTTGAAGAGTTTTTCCAACTTCCACATCTAACCTCATTAGAGATGGATTCTGAAGGATTTACAGGCTCACCTTGGGAAACATTTGTCCTCAACCTTCAGAAGTGGCTTTCTTTGGTAAATCCCAGCATCTTTAAGAACTGGAGTAATTTCCTGTTCTGGGGCTGGTTTTCTCTCAGAAGTGTCCTGAGTAAGTCTTGATGGTTAGATTTGGACAGAAGGCATCAAATCAGAAATGTGGGGATTTTTAGCCTGTTTGTGTGAGTGCAAAGGATGCAACTGCATGAGGTTAGGGGCAAATCCAGTGCCTTGGTCTTTCAGGGAAAGGTTTCTGTTCATGGTCCCTTAGAGTGGAAAAGGGTGGGCAGCACCATGTGGGCCACTAGGGAAGATGCTGAACTGAGATGACAAACTTTGGTGAAGTGACACCTGTATCATATACAAATATAACACACATCCAGATCATACAGAAATTAATTTTCAACTAATTTCCAACTTTTGTCCAGGCTTGTTCTGTGTAACTAAAATCCAAACTGAGTTAACACCTCACTACAGACTATAAAATAATCTCTGGTGTGACCTTTATTGAGGACGCTGTTCTCTGGGAAAAGATGTATTCAGCAGCCAAGTGGTTAAATCAAAATAACAAGGGCTATTTATCTAGTAGCTTTCCATGGCTATACTCAAGGGGGGCATATCTACCTATTTGTCAAGTCATTGACAATAGCCTATTTCTTTCTTCCTACCCATATGCTTTATTAAAGAAACACTTGACCTACCTGTCACATCAAACTGCTTCCTTTATCCAAAACAGAATAATATAGACATTTCCCTTAAGGGAATCCTGATGCAAATATATAAGGACAGGTTGCCAATTTGTTGAGCGTATTAGGGTACAGAAAACTGTCAAGGGAAACAGCTGTAATACAGAATGTTCTAACAAGCTCATTTTTCTTCTTTTTCTGTGGTACTTTTGGTCTCTCTTTAGTTTATATTATACGATTTGTATGTTACAATTTTTACGGACAGCTGTCAACTGCAACTCGTCTTTTTTATTTTGAAAAAAAAAGGAAACCTTCAGATTCCTGGCCAAGGCTCAGATCTATTGTTTGGTCTTTCAAAATAACTCTCACAAAACCTTCAGCTAACCATAGCTGGGAAGAAAGTTATGGGATAGCGGATGGGAAAAACAGTAAAGATGTTTAAAGATGGAGAAGGTTCTGACTGTGATTTGAAAGGCATGTATTTTCATGTGAAGCCACTTAAACACACTATGACACTTCCCATTGTCACCTGTCTGCTTCTGTGCTGCAGAAAGGACTCTCTGTCTTGCCCTGGATGAGTGTTTTGGTTTCAAATATGAAATTACGCAGAAAGGTTCAAATGTGGCATTTTGCACAAGCAAGCTTTGCTGTGGCTGAGGGCTGGGAAAGAGAGCCAAACTGCAGGAATTCAGGCTTCCCAGTGGCATGGTGATTAACCCAGAGCCACTCAGTCCCCAGCACTGGTTTTTGTTCACAGGTCCAAAACATTCCCGGCTTTCCAGCAAGGTGGTTTGGTAATGCGGTAATGTTGTAGTTTCCAAGTGAAATCCATAATTTTCAGCAACTGGAATCTCCCGAGACCAGAAAAGATTAAGAGTCAAATCCATATAATTAGAGGTCTACGTTGACTAGTGGACGAGGCACAGGCTGTGCTACAGGAACAGAGTACATTAAAGATCTGCTCCACTTTGACTGCAGCTCCACTGAAATCAGGGGGGTTACCCCAGAGATTAATTAGTCAATTTATGCTTGTTTGCATAAAGGATGACACAGATCATCAGCTCAATGAACAAAAGTTCAGGCAGTGCAAGTCAGGGCAAGAGGGGAGAGAATTAACCGTGGCTGGACCGAGGTCACAGCTTGGGCTGATCCGGTTGCTGTGCCAGAGCATCGCGCCTGCCGTGTGCCTCTAGCCAGTGACCTGTGATGAGAGGCCACCACGGGCTTTGGCATCTCTAATAAAAGTCAGATCACCCAAAGAAAATGTCTCTAAAGGGTCATACAAATATTTGTGTAGAGAAGAAAAGGAGCACTGGGATCACCGCGTGAAAGGCTGTGCAGCAATGATCTGGTATTTCCCCTCGGTCTGAACTTCTGCCCTGCTCCTGCTCCCTGTGTCCTCACAACTGCCTTGGGCTCCTCTTCTCAGTGGTGTGAAAAAGTGATTCCTTATCCTATCTTTTAATGTGGGAGCACTCAAGTGAAGATCAAGAGCAGTAGGTGGCATCCTGGTCCTGCTGAAATGCTGTGGAGTTTTCTCATGACCCTTTTCAGGGCCAGGAGCTCGCACAGATGTCAAATATTGGCACTGTGGTAGGAGGAAGCTCTGGTTCCTTGGAATACTGTGGAAAACAAGGGAGAGGGACCATCAGACACCATTTTTTGTTCTGGCATTGTAAACACACCAGTGCTTGCTCACCAGCTGAGCTTTTTCTGAAGAAGTGAAAACATTGCCTAATATTTTGTGCAAGTTTTGAATCTCCAATGCATTTTCTGGGGCCAAACTGTAGCTCATACACAGAGAGTGTATAATTTATCATTCCAGTTATCATTGGAACTACAGCAGAGCCAACAACTTCTCCTCTTTCACTCCCACTGACACACTTGATGACACTTAATGATCTCTTGTCTAAATAGTGATGCGCTTGAAAAAAGATTTGATTACCCAGGGGGGTGGTGTGGAAGTGAATGTGTTACTGGCCATGGTGTAGTTGGTAAATCCAAACCCCTCAGTGCAGCCTGGTGTCTGCAGAGCTCTGGGTTACACCATGTCCCAAAACTGGGGAGGCAGTAGGACAAGTTGGGGCAGCCCCAGTGAGGGCAGCAGCCTGCAGCACAGCCTCCTGGATACCAGCATCACCAGCAGCAATTAGACATTGATTAAATACTGTCCCACCAGCTGCTTGCCCAGGTCCTGTGAGGCACCCAGTGGGCCAGATCCCCTGGAACAAACCCACCGTATGTTCCAGCAAGGATCTGAGTCACAGGTCCTGGGGAGTAACTATTAGTTAGAATTTGACAACTGTTTTCTGGGGGGAAGTTTGAAAAACAAATATGTCTCAATCTTGCTTTTAAAAACATCTTGCCAACAGAGAGGATTTTTAATGTTTTTTTTTCTCAAAGGGCATCCAGGTATGAATCCTGAAATGTTCAGGCAACATTGGTGTAAACAGATTGATTCAGGGATTTTGTATTATGGAGAGGAGTTCAAATATTGCAGCATCCTCAGCAAAATCCCACCAGACACTGCTTATATTGCAAAGCAGCTCATTTGGTTTTAATTCATCCTGTACCATGAGGTTACAGCCTGTTTTAGTTGCTGCTTGCTTTTTAGCTGCTTTCTGTTACTTTTTTCTTCTTTCCTTTTTTTTTTTTTTTCTTTTTCCCCAGAGCTTGAGAATTGCAAGGTCAAGCTAAAGTCAAACTTCACCATTTCAGTGATGAAATGCAAGCAGATGTGGCTGTTTCATGTGACACTGTGCCTGCCCTGCTGTGCTGGGGTCTGTGGTGGTGTCTGCAGCCTGGACCACGTCCTCTCCCTCATAGCTCAGCAGTGCCAGTTCTCCTGTTTGGAGTCCAAAGTTGGTGCCATCCTGGCTGTTGCTGATCTCAGGGAAATTGCTTTAAACCTCATCACCTACATTCCCACAGTTGCTGTTTGCTGGGCCTTAGGAACTATTGTAGGCAGGTGATTGATGGGTGGTGATGGTGTTTTCCTTCATAACACTCCCGAGTCTGATTTCCTCAAAGACATTGGACTTTGCCACAGAGCTTCCTCTGGCTCCACCACTTTCTGCAGGTCTATTCATTTGCTCTCTGTATCTCTCAATGGTTTGCAAATGATAGTGCCAAACATCCAGGATATACTTCTGAGCTGGTCTTTAGGTATCAAAATAAAAGCACAGCCCACCTACAGAGGGCAATGTGTGTTTGGCAGAGAGGATTCCCCTTGCTCAGCTCATCCTGGACCTGGGGCACTCAGTGCTTTTTATTCACAGGTTTGAAAAACTCATGAAGGTATTCTGCATGAGACTGGTAAAGAGTGGGATCTTACTGGCTTATGTTCACGACCTCACGGTGTACAGTGAAGCTGGAGTAATTTGAGATATTGTTTTTGGTTGTCTTGATGAAGTTTTTCACTATCCAGGCAGAAAACATATATAAAGTTGTTCTCTTGTATGGTGATGGCGAGGAATACAGGGTTAGCAACATCACTGAGAATTAATGAATTTTGAAAGATATTTGAGGTTAAGTCCTGGAAATTTTTCACCTCCTGGTTTGTGTATGCATTTTGCCTGTTCTCAGAGTGGGATGTAAAGCTTCATATCAATGAAAACTACCTAAGTAAGGTAATGCAGTGTATTCTTCCTTCAGAAAGATCCCAACCAGGCAATATTTTTCTACCTATTTATCAGCCCTGTGTCTTTTTAGGTCCAGGAGAAATTTTTATTACAATGTCAGTTAAAATATTTATTCCCAGAAAAATGCCAAACCCTAATATCCTTCTGAAAATCTGAAGTAATCTCTAAGTAAAATAGAAAAGGAGTTGGCAGTTTGAGCCCTCTGGTCAGCAGGGAAGACAGCCTGCTTCCCTCTGCATGCTCTCCTGGTGCTTCTCTCCAAGTCCTTTCCTTGACATTGTTTTTTTCCTGTTGGGATTAGTGTGAGCACCTCAATGGTCTCCGAGGAAGGACTGGGAAAGTCTGAGGGATGTCCCTGTGCACAGGGAAGGAAGGATGGGGGTCCCACGCCTCAGGAATGTTTCCTTGCCGAGATACACAGGGCTGGAGCTGCTTCTAGACATGTGTTTGTAATTTCTTGTTTGGTCTGCGTTGGTTCTGAGAATTGGTGCATTTTTTGATTTGCCTGCTGAAAGGGTTTCACACTTTTGGATAGCAGCGTTTGATTAGTTTTGATGATAACCACAGTAGTACAGTTCTGACTTCCAGATTGCTTTCCAGTGTGACACTAAGCAGCCACCCATCTCCAAGGCTGAAGAAATTCACATGTGCATTTGAGTTTTTTTTATGAAGATAGAAAGAGTGTAATAAACTTACTATGACCAAAAAAAAAAAAAAAAAAAAAAAAAAATTTCCCCCCCAACCAACTTTTACCACCCTTTT